>JANPWT010000247.1:25820143-25831145 GCA_024678245.1 Erythroxylum densum | reverse complement strand
CGTTTGATACTGTAACTCGATCATAGACTCAAAAATATAAATTTCGTTCATTCTTATGGACAAAGTTATAGCAGACAGTGAACAACACAACCAATCCATTCGTAATTATTCGATAACCCCGAGTTAAACTCCGCAGATTATTACTCTAACCAATTAGACTATTTTCGAGTAAAGCTCCGCAGAATATAATCTATGGCAGTCGTAGGCTCTAATGGACACTTGTCTTAACCAACAGAATCGAAAAAGCCGCAATCTATTTAGACTAAATTATTTCATCTCATTAATTTCTTAATTGAAATTAATTTTCCACTTTGATAGACAACAATCATGGATTAACTAATCTATTCAGCAATTTATCACCAAGTCGATCAATTAACAGGTCTCATTAATCAACAAACACGGCGATAATAAATCGATTAAAGCCCGGAGATTAAATAAACATAAGAGATAAATGAAAACAATTAAATCAAAGGAGTCTCACGAACTACATGAATCAAACGTAAAGTACCTTGTCTAGTGTTAAAAGATTAGCCACACATAACTATTCTCTATCTACTATAGCTGATTTGACAAATTAATGTAGTAGTTCTTTACGCACAACGTTTACAAGCTTGTGACCAAATCAGCTCCAGCAGGAACTCACCTCCAACGTTGGTCCACGCCTACAGCTCAAGCCTTCAATCCCTCCTGAAACGCACTTCAACGTTGGTCCACTCTCCTTTAATGGTGATCAAAATAAATCTCTTCAGCTCCTTGTAAAATATGTCTCTACCTTCTTTCTTTTCCAAGTCTAGGTCCTTCCTTTTTTCGAAAGCTACCGCCGTCAATCCCCTTAGTGAGTCCCCTCTCCCTAGGTTTTCTTCTCTCATTAAAGGAAGTGGGCCCCCTCTAATGGTCTTTTGTTTTAATGAACAAAGTGGGGCCTAATTTCATGTCAAACAAGACTTCACTAGCTTCAATGTAACTTGACTTTGTCAACAAAGAAGGCTATGTTATTGAGGCCCAAATCCCAAGGTAATCAAGTCAAAATTCGCAGGTAGTAATCTGCTAGCACTGTGTTACCTTCAACATAACATGGTCATGTTGAAATCCTCTTTAGTTCCAGATTAGCCAATTTCACTCCAAATTGCAACGCTTTGGTATTTCATCACCTAGAATATCTAAAGACACGAATTACCATAGAAACACAAGCAAAACATCACAAAAGCCTACCAAAAGAACATAAAATACAAAGAGTTAACATGACAAAATGCAAGTTATCACATATTTATTTTTATCTCATTTACATACAAGAGCACTTCAATATTTCTTTCATACAACACATTCATCGGACCTCCTGTTCGAAAACCAACACAGTCAAACACTTTCACATAATTATTCAGAAATCAATCAATATCAAAAACTTGAACAAAGTAAACTCTGGAATGAGACCATCTAGGTCTACTCACAGTATGCTCCAGATTAGCATTTGCTTTCAAATTCTGGGAACGCCTGAATGCGGACATTTAACCTGCACAAGCCATTTATGCAAGACACAAATTGAACACTCATCAATAATTGCACACGTATAAACATTTATTTATACACAATTGTAATAATGGACTGTATACAATGCATGCTCATGACAATCCCGAGCATATGTTCTAGAATACATATTATGCTTTTTTCCATTTCATAATTCATATGTGTCCAATTTAATTTAGCTTTACACTTCATTCGTACATAAACCCATACTGTAAAATCACTAAAATTGATTCTAGAATAGTTAAACCCAAACATTTTCTAAACTCCATGAACTTGAATCCTTCCAAAAATCCAAAAGATTCAAAATGATCTTACCTTGATTCTTCACCAAATGAAGAGAACTTTAGCTCAAATGGAAGCTCTTTTCTTCCTCTTCCTTTTTTCTCTTCTTGAACAACTTCAAAATCTTTCTTGAAGACTAAGAATAATTAAACCCTAGCCCAACTCTCTTCTTTTCTCTCAAACCACCAAACTCTCTTTCTCTTTCTTTCTCATTTTCATTATTCTCTTCTGGTTATCCTTCCATTCACGTTTTCTTCTTCATTTATAAGCAAGACAACACTTCTTCTTCCAATCATGCCCTTAATGATTGAGAAATGTTCCTTTTGCCCTTCCATTTTTGCCGTATGTCTTTTATACTTAAGTGTCTTGCCAAAAGCACCCTTGAATATTTTGACATAACTATTCCTTCTAGAAAAGTGTTTCCCCTTGTCTTAAGTTTCCAATGACACCAAAATCATTCAATTCGGGTCAGTGTTTGAAAGATATACTTTAAACATTTTTGGACTGCTCTTGTCCAAATCAGTATACTATTCACAAATTCTATCTAAAATTCAAACATCATGTCTCTAGTTTACCACAAATTAGAAATAATCTCATTTGGAGCTCTACCGATCCAGAAATCATCAAAATACTGAAGTATGTTCAATGGAATAACACCAGTTGATAGTGCTGAAGAGCACACTCACTGTACCAGTCCCACGTATTCACTCAATCGCTCTCACTTCATTTCAGATGGCTACAATTTTTGGTGGAGATGTAGAGAAATGCCTTACAAGTCCAATGGTCCAAGAATTAAGTCATTTGAGTGGCTAGAGAAGAAGTTATGGCTGAAAGAATCCAATCTGGTTTTATCCTCAATCAAATTGAACCTATCATGGGAAAATTGGTATTACTTTCTCTAGAGATATTGGATTTAGGTTTGTTTAGATGGTTTGAAAGAGAAATTCAACAGATACAACTTTCATGAAGACCTTAAAGACAAATTCTATCTTTTAAAGGATAACAAATCAAACAGAAGATGTGAGGTGAACAGTAACCCAGAAGAAGTTTATAAACAATAAGACAAAAGATGTTTTAAGCATGAGTTTTGACTCCAATGCCCAAAATTCTCATACTATATACCTTTGGAAAGAAAAAAGAAATATCTACAACTATCAAGAAGGAAACTTTGCCAAAATCTATCTAGATCAATCCCAATTGTCCTTTGAAATTCGAAGATGAATTTTACATTCATCCACGAATGTACTACACTCAGTTCTCACTTCATGACACATTTTGAGAATTTTAGAGAAAGAATTGAAATTCGATATCTTCATAAGAAATGTATCCAAATGTTTCTATTTTAATACAAATAAAGAATCTTCTCATTTAGATAACTAGAAAAAAAGTTATTGTTAAAAGACTGAAGCACATTTAGTGAACATTTCCAGATCATTGCCAATTTTGTTTCCAACTCTTTCCTTATCACAACTCATACCTAGATCACTCTTTCTACTCCCTCTACTTCTCATTTTTAACAAAAATCACATTTAACATCAATTATACCCAGAAGTTGTCAATGAATGCATGTACCACTTTTTTATGTATAAAGATTCAATATTTATGTGTATATATGCTAACATTATGCATGAGCAAGAAAAATGAATTTCCTTAATCTCCCTTTGAGCTCACATGTACTGAAATTTTAGGTCCTAACCCTTAATGTGAGGACGGGATGTTACAAGTTAACAAGAGAATATGTGCAATAGGAAGTTCACCGTGGCAAAATACAAAGGAATCCAGGCTGAATTTTCAGGAAAGGTTTGCCGCGGTGAAGATTAATTCTTTTGTTGCCGCGAAGCAGCTAGCAATGAAACAAAACCTTTTGGGAAAAGTTTGCCACGGTGAACTTATCCGTTGCCGCAGCGAACCTTTAAAAACCAAACCATTTTTGGAAAAATCACCAACTGTGCAACTCGATCCAATCATCCTTTATTTAAAAACCTACCAAATTAGGTTAAAAGCCGAAAATAACAAGACATATACAACATATTCACACTCTCAGCTCTCGCTCTCAACTTCAACCATCACTCATCACTTTCTTTCCTCTTCACCGTCAACCTTGTCATCATTAGCTGCTGCCATGGATGCTATTGGTCAGTTTCCAGTTGTGAGTTCTGATATGTGTTTAATTGTCGATATTTTTAATCATTTACACTTAAAAATTATTGACATAAAAATGCTTAAGATACTTACTTTAATTCACATTTGATTTTAGGTACAATTTGAGAGCAAAGAAGTTAGAGTGAGTCGGAAGCATTACATTTCGGTTATTTTTCAAAGATTTATTTCTGCTTGTCGTTGTGGAGCAAGAAGAAGAAAAAAAATAAGAAGGACAAGAAAAATTAAAATAGGAGAATTCAAAGTGCTTGCAAAATTAGTTGTTACTAAACACAGCAACGCATGTGTTGCGTGGATGCAGCGTGCGCAGCGTTAAACGCTGTGTTGCTGCATCCATGTGTTAAAACAAACAAATGCAGCCTATTAATTCGTCCCATGAAACAGCTACAGAGATAAGCATAGTGGAGTGCAGACACATCAACACGCAAGCAAGACATGGCATAGAGGATTTAAAAGGCTTAATTGTCTAATCACAAGCATAGTAGGGAGGAACGACGACGCAGCAAAATAAACACGCAATGGGAGACAAACAGACGACATCGTACAAGAAGCAAAATGCTAGAGGAGGCATGCGTTTTAACACGCAGAAGAGAGGAGCAAAGCAGCAATTGTTTTAAGTTGACAAGTGACCCTTATTCGTCTTGTCAAGCAATAGTGAGGAGATTGAATAGTGCCGTCACAGGAGCTACACAAAGCAATAAACCAATGAGCTGAGTGGCGGCAGCAGTTGAGAGGATTGCGACTCGGTTTGGCTGAAGCTTCACATGGAGAACAGTAGCACTAGAGGAGGACAGTGAGGAATAGCGCAGACGACACACTAGGGAGTTACAAATTAAATTTCAAATCAAGCAACAGTGATAGTGCTACCGTAAAGAAGAGGGTTGCGTAAGAGTTAAATAGGGGATTTTTGGTTAGGCATTTGGAATGGGGTTGAATCAATTTTTTGGGAAAGATTCATGAAGAGTTAGACGTCCCGATACTGGTTCGGAGGTAATATCGACACCGACGACCTGGGTTAAGTATTATTATTATTATTATTGTTGTTTCTTCCTCCCATTAGGAATTTATTGTGTTATCCTATTTTAATTGATTTGGGTTTTGTGCATAGATAATCGAATTTTCGTTATTATTCGATTATTTGTGTATGAACCCATCGGGTATTGTGAATTGATGATTTTAATGCATTCATTGAATCGTTAATTTCAAACCCCATTGCTAGAATTTCGATATAATTATTGTTATGTTGAAATTCATGTGTAGCGACTAATGATTCGTAATCATTAGGGATAACATGACCTAGGTTAAATGATGCATCGTATGTGATTGTTGCCTTAATTAATTGGTTTTCCTAATTCATAATGCTACTACCCAATTGAATCTAGAGATCGTATCCTATATTATTTAATATTTAGGTTTAAGTAACGATCGTATCTTGATTAAACACTACTTAAGGGAAAACTCGAGTTAACTATTAACCCATGATTAATAGTTTCTAAGAGAGGTTTGAGAACAACAAATCAATGAAATATTTTTAATTAGGATGTAAGCTGAGATCGAATTAAAGAACTAGGTCCCTACTGAATTCTCCACTTTTATCATTTTTGCATGTTTCTTTAATTTTTTTATTAGTCTAGTTTCATTTTATTTTCTTATTTCTAAAACCAAACCCCCCATTAAACCTAAACACCAGTTACTTTTATTTCAACAAATTTTCACATATTCTTTGTGGGATAGACCTATACCCACCATTGCTATAGTAGTAGTCTAGTTTTTATTTTGACTAAAGTAATGACACGTTATCAATTTTGACGTCGTTTTCGTGAAGTGCGATGTTTGAGTTTTTGTTTGTGATTTAATTGGTGTTTTGTATATTTTTGTTCGTAATTGGTTTCTTTTCAGTTACTTCATGATCCTTTCTTTATTTTGTTTCATGTTTATGATTTATTAAAAAAATTCATGGATGGAAGGATGGAAGTAATTTTTTCTTTAACTCTTTTTCTCAATCCTATAACCAAGGTTGGACTAATCAACCTAACTTTGGTTAGGGATGGGATAACTATCAGAATTATTTCTATAATAGTTTGCAGGAGATAACATTTCTTGTATAGAGTATAAGCTTCTTATCACAGCTCAAGTACGCCTCTGGACGACTATATCAAGACTTGTGATGTTGGCCATCTTCAATTTTAACATGGTATGCAGCAGCTTCAATAGAGTATGCAACAACTGCAATAGAATACCCTACAATTCTAGCAAGATGAAAGGAAATCTTGCTCTAGTTTTCAAGATGTGAAGAGCCAACAAAACTCAAGTACATCTCTAGAAGAATTGATAGATGTTGTGATTGATAACAATCTTCAAATTCAACAAAATATGTAACAATTCCAACAAAATATATAGTAGTTATTTCAGCAAGGTGGACAGCAAATCCAACAGGATATTATGCAATTCTAGTAAGATGCATTGCCTCGATGGAGAGATATCAATCATACAGAACCACAAAGCGAAAAGGAGTAGTCTTATTAAACAAAGGTGTACCCAATGGACGTTTGTGTAGAATTTTACAAAGTGAGGAGGAGCTTGAGAATTTTGAGAGCATTAATCAAAGAGTTGCTTGTGTGGAAGAAGTTGAGGAGGAGCTCAAGGCAGAAAAAGCTATATCTTTTAGCACAGAGGTAAATACTGAGTTCTGTTTTTTTGTTGAGAATGACTCTTTACTTTTACCTAGCAAGATGGAAGACTTAAACGAAGAAGAAAAAGGCAAAGATTCATTTAAATTATTTTTAAAAATGAAGAAGAAAAAGGTAAAGTTACCGACGGACTTAAAATTTCCATCATTATATATAGCAATGAAAATAAAAATGTTCATCCATAAATTAGCGATGGAATATTTCTATTCCATCACTAAGGATTATTGACAACTGTTTCCCTGATGACTTATGCGATCGGTAATTTCTGTCGACAAATTCATTTGCTAATGGAAAACTTTCACATTCTGTCAGTAATTTTCTTCACTAGACATCCATTTTCTTGTAGTGTGTACTAAGATAACAAACCCAATTTTGAAAAACCTTTGATCTTCTCTATTAGTCCATCTCAAATTGCCAACCCAAGTTAAAGGATTCATCCAACTAAGATAAATGTCTTATAACCCAAAGACATTGGGAAAAGCAATCCATAGTAGTTTGGCTTGAAAACATTTCTGAATGACATATAAAGGAATTAGTGTCTAAAATTTAGAACTTAATTCTATCTATAGTTCCTAATTTCTGTAAAGCAGCTAACCATAAGATGAAAAAGTGAGTTGGAGTAATACCTAATCCCTATATCAATCTGTAAAATGGAAATATGACCATAGGACCTAGCAATAATTCTTTGTATGATTGGGCTGTGAATTTGTGAGACTTTTGTAGTTCCCATATGATCTTATCTTCTTGCATACTTTGAAGATATGAAGGTCATTGCTCAATAATAGAAATGACTCCTTTAAACATATGAAATGATCAGTGCCACCTATTATTCCATATTAGAGTTTGGACTTCAGTATCTCTAGGAATAGACCCTCTTAATGTTGTAAAGAGGTTAGTGTTACATAAAGGCCCTAAGGCATGCCAGTTATCAAACTAGAAAGTTGTGTTCTTCCAGGGTTGCCCGGCCTCGGTTGACTTTTTTTACAAAAATTAAAAAATAATTTTGTTTATACCTTCCCATTTGGCCACAAACTGGGTCAAGTTAGGACAACCCTGACTTAAGCCCAACTTGTGATTCGATTGGGCCAAACAATCCCAACCTGTGGCCTGATCAACTCAAGCAAAAGTTAGGCCAACCGGGCCACGTTTGCCATCACTAACAATGTAGAATAAAAGAATTGGTGGTGTCCTAGTGCGAATGAGAATTTTAAAAACACATCATGCAAGAAGCTTTTTCAGCTAATTTTAGGAATATCTCTTGGTATAAAATATTATGGTGTAAATATAATCTTCCTACAATTGCAATATAAGAAAAAATACCTGTCATTGATAGAATTAACAGCTTTAACTACATGAAAAAATAATGCAATCTTTGTAAAAGTCAGTTAGAGAGCTCCTCACACCTGTTTTTCCAATTTAAATTCAATTGGGGTGCTTGGAAAACAATTCTTCAAAAATATGCGATCAGTAACCCACTAGTGGAGTGGCAGCAAATCATAACATAGAGTGTGAACATGAAACATGTTAAGAAGTATAGATGGTGTTATTACATAGCGTTATCCTATTTGGTCCTATATATATGATATGAAAGGAGCAGACGAATCTTCCAAAACACTAACAGAAGCTAAGAACTTTTCATGAATGAACTTTATAATGTCGTTATGATTTATGTAGCTACCTTTTATAACAAATTTGCACTAGATTCAAATTACATTAGTAGCTAGTGATGTAGTTGTTGTTAATGTATGTTTTTGCAAATGTCACTAAAATTGGTAACCTAATTACTTTATCTAGTTGAACTTTCTCTTATTGAGAATCTGTTGTAAGACAATTTGATTTCAACATTTTATGGCTTAATTCAATTTTTTCTTTTTTCAAAAAAAAAAGATCAAAAGTAGAACTATCAAAATCAACTCCAACTAGAACTATCAAAATCAACTCCAACTTCCATCATCGTTGCATCCTCCCACCTTAATTGGGAAAGCTTTTAACATCGATTTGCAGAGGCGTTTCGAGCCTTTACCCCTTTTACTGTATAAGTCTCTTGAAACGTTGTCATCCCCCTTATGTTGGTATTTTTGTCTAATGTTTCCTAGTGTTTCTCTGGTCTATCAATGGTTAAGTGGTTGATCAATTGCGTCATCATTTTGTCCTAGGAGAGTATCCTTACTCTCCTAATGCCATAATGTTCTTGGTACTATTATTTAATATATTCAATTTTTATTTTTCAAAAAAAAATCAACTCCAACTTTCTAAATTTTCCAAATCAATGTTTTAAGCTTATTTCATTCTTATCTTTGTTCTATTTCATTGCCTTGTATGCTAAATCTAAATAACTGTGTTTTGAACATGATTATGGATTGCTAAATCTGTTTTCAGTTTATTCTTGAATTGTTTTGTATAAATTTACCTTGTTGAATTCAATATATTACTACTTTGTCACATATGTTATACTTATACATGATCTAAATTGAGAGATTGAATCAGGTTATTTGTGTTAGGTTAAGTAACAAGAGTTGGTATCTTAATTGACTTATAAATATCATGTTAATAAGGCATAGTTGAATTCATAAGGTAAAGGGAAGACAAACACATGGATATAATAATCTTTAAGTTTCCATTGTTGAGTAACTTCAATTTCATTATTATCTTTTACTTGTCAATTATTAATTTTTGTTAGTTTACTTTAATTTTCAATTAATTCATTCTTTTGTACATTAGACAAAGTGTGATTCAAATTGTTAGGTGATTGTATTTAATCATTATGGGAACAATATCTTTTATACTATGAATTACAATTTGTATACTTGTTGTATGAAAGTTTATTTATATAAAACTATCAAACACGCAATTGCTAACATTTTAAAGGTGTGGAGAATACTAAAGAGGAAATCATAAGGGAAGTCATAATAAGGGAAGTCATAAGAAGGGTCAAGGCACAGCTCATAATCTGTTAAGATATGGGCATATGTTCGCTAATATTGCATCTATAAAAAGTATCCTGACGTAAATCCCTAGAGTATTAAATCGTTAATTAACAATTTAAGTTATTCCAATGGAAGAAGTCGAGAATGTATTAGTCTCAACCCCAGTAAACATTTTATAATCAGAAGAGCACTCCAACAAATACCAAAGCAGGAATTCAGGAAACAATACAAGGAATAAGGCAAGTATTACTTACGAGAGGAGCAATCCACTTGTAAAGATTCAATCCGAGTGAGGCCTCTGCATTTCCTCAGTGATCTCCCGGTGAATCTCTAAAGAGTGAAGCTAATCTCTGACCCATTATCCATGCAAGAAGCGATAGTGTTCGGTTTATTGTGAAAAGGGATAACGAAGGCACATAAGAGTTACGTGCATTACAAGACGACTGGACATCTATGCATAGGTAAATTAGATGGAGTTTAGCTGTGGGCCTTGGTATGTCTTATTTGAGCCGGTTATGAACGAGCGAAGATCGGATAAGTGGGCTACGTTACATGTAAGCGACACTTTTTTGTAAGAACACATTTTAATATATTAATGCATTTTTAACTTCTGAAAAAAAAAAGTATATTATGCTATTTGAGTTCGAATCTTCTGTTCAATTTTATGGTATCTTATTCTATCTCATAAATTTCAGTCATTTATTTATGTGAGTCCTGCATAGGTTCTGTATAAATGAACGAAGGATCCGTATAAAAAAATAGCTGAGATTCATGGGACATAATAAAACATCATAATATTAGACAGAAGATCCTGTCCCATAACATTTGGAGTTGGAGTTAGACAATTGACAGCCTGTACGAGTAACTAATAAGGCATGTTATAGCCAGAAAGATGATCCATATCCCTTTGCAACTCTAAGTTAATTAGATCCACATGCTAATAACTATTCATTAATTTATACAATAATCCTAAAGAAATTTGTTTTATATGTGATGAATGACGCTTAATAGTTCCGTCCTACTAACTTTTATATCTCATAAAACAATATCTATTAAAACAATATTTATTTTATCTTCATATTAAAAAATAAAATAATTATTAAATTATGTTAATATTTTATAAGCCTAGGAAAAAATTAAAAAAGTTTCTATTTTTGCCTATTTTTAGGCCCGTATATAGAATAAAAATAAACAAAATATAGGTCTTTTTTGTTGTTCTTTATAATATCAAAAATAGGTCCTATTTTATTTCATTTTATTTTTTTATAAATATAAAAATAGATTCTATTTTATCGTTTATAAAGATAAGCACTGAATTGAATAGGTGCACACCCTACCCTTATTCAGGGTCGGCCTGCGCTATTGCATAGTAGGCAAGTAGCATCTACCTCTCCTCTCTGTTAACTTTTAGTTTGAAGC
>JANPWT010000247.1:25794404-25805550 GCA_024678245.1 Erythroxylum densum | reverse complement strand
AAATATAATTAATTAAAATCAAATAAAATAAATAAATATATTATATTATAATTAGTTAATTAATTATAATATGACTAATTAAAATATAATTCATTCATTAATTAATATATGGTAATTAATTAATTATAATATAATTAATTAAAATATAATAAATTAAATAATTAAAATATAATAAATTTTTATTTCTCAATATTTTTTACAAACCAATCACTATCAATGGTAATGGTAATCATTCCTTTTTTTTAACCAACAGTCGTAATTATAATGATAATATTCATTTTCATTTCTTACTATATTCATTCTCATTCCTATTACCATTCTTTCATATGAACCAACCGTTCCCTTATATTTATATAGGTTGGTAGGCAATAATATGATTTGGATCATAGATATATTTCCTTAGCATCTCTACAAGTATAAACATCATGAAAATATTAAGTGCATTAGTAAAACCAAATGTCATAGTAAATTAGTCATATGAATCCAAATTAGATTCATTGTTTCAAATTATATAAGTTTACATAGCATGGAACTGATACATTATTTTTACTAACATAATTACCAATAATATCTACAAGAGCAAAATCCTTTCCTAAAATATGAAATTAATAATCCCTAAGTTTATTAGTGTGATTTTATCTGAATTTTGGTTATAAAAGATAGACATAGATGGTGCAAGTAATTAAATTCACTTAACATCACACCATTACGTAAGTGATTTTATTTGAATTTTGGTTATAAAAGATAGACATAGATGGTGAAAGTAATTAAATTCACTTAACATCACATGATTACGTAAGTGCTTCTGAATGTACTATTATAAAAGACATAGATGATGTATATGACATATAAATATGAACTTACTATAACAAATGATTTAGGATGTCATTTCTTATACCACAATTCTAACACACAACATCTGTAATTCCATAGTTGTTTTATTCATCAATAGGCATATATACTTAGCTTAAAGTGTTATCCGATCTCTATAATTCAACTCAATAACAATGTATAATAAAAGTATCTTACCTAAGGTAAAACTGTTATTATTTTAATATCGGTATGATTCAGGAAACATTTCAACTCCCTACATTAAAAAGGGAGGTTAGACATATAAATAGGAAGGTTTAAAATCTTGAAACAAACAACTACAACCTATCTATATATGTATACAATACTTAATTCATTAACTTCAAAAAATATTAAACGCATTAGTAAGACCAAATGACATTTTTAATTAGTCATATGAATCAAAATTACATTCACTGTTTCAAATTTTACAAGCAATTTTCCTAATTGTGGAAATTATACAAATTAAAAAAGTAGCATTGTAGTAATAATACAAGCACTCCCATAATTCATATATAATCTATTTATAATTAAAATAACCTAAAACATTCATTAGAAACAAAAACTAACCATATAATGGCTAGGCTAGTAGCATTGGTCAATTAATTCTATTACAAACTTTTGGTACATGTTATTAAAAGATCAATATGAGAAAACACAAAGGAATAAAGTGTATTGAACCTTGAATCATTTAAAAAATACACAAAATTAAAATTTATTATGAAATATTAATAAAGACATAAATACTAGTAAACTAAATATGCATTATAATCTAAAAAGGAAATAGTTATGACTAATAGAAAGAGGAGAAGCCAATAATCTTACTTGTCAAAGAAAACTAATGCTCTTAATCTTAGGAAACTGATTCCGTTATCTTAAAAATTTCCTACAGAAATAAATTCAATTATCAAAAACCAAGAACATCAAATTGAAATAACAAGTAACTTTTAGAGGGAAGAATAATAGTAACTCTAACCTTTTAGATAGGCAAATGAAATGATACATTTTCAAACAGGGTGACTTTTCTAAGTTAGAGACTAAATTATATGGATTAAGTTATTGTTTGAAAGGTTTGTTAGATTAAATTAATTTGATTAAGAATTAAATGCAAGTATTTGAATGCCTTTCTAGTTGATGAATATTTCAATTGAGTAGATGATGAATAACCTTGATTTCTCTAATATATTTGTTTCGTTTCCTTAAAATTGTCACATGTTTAAGTTAAGAGTGATTGAAATTGATTTACTTAAGGACGAGCAAAAGCGTAAGCATGGGAATATCTAATGTGCATTAAAATGGACATTTTAAAAAGTATTTTGCTTCATTTTCATGTCAAATTATCTTATTTTGCTTAACTTAGATTTATTTTCATAAAATTATAATAAATTAACTATATGATGAAATTACTTAAGAATTAGAGGCTATTTTAAGCAAAAATATGAAGAAAATTATAATTCTTGAACGGACATGGATTGGCTTATGTTTTCCTATCTATGCCCATATGCTAACTCATGTCTTATGTAGATTAAGTAAAATAAGAGACAAGACCTAGAATAGGGGTTGAAGAGAGATTGTTGTGAAATTGAAGAAATTTTATTGTGTAATAAGTCCTAAGCCATAGTTGTGCTAAAAATCATATGCTAACTACAAGAGAGATAACATGATCCATGATATAGGGACACATTTGTGGTAGAAATCATGCATTAATTTCAAAAGAAATAAGAAGATTCATGGCCTAGGGATACGAGCATGCCAAAGACTTTATCTCTTCCATAAAACTCATAGATAGATCCATGAAGTAGGACTTGTGTTGAAAGGTATGAAAACATATGTAAATGTCAAATATCCTAATATTTAAACGACTTTTAGAGCCTATTGTTTAGAGGGAGTGATCAAATATATCAATTTGGTTTTTAGAGCTACACATAAAAACCAATAACATACTTTAACAAGAAGCTAAAAGAAGATTATGATAAAATGTGGCATCACTTCACATCACATCCTTTATATTTAAAAAGAACTCATAAAAGAAATCATACATAATTATATAAAAAATTGATTAAATAAATACATGATTATTAACAAATAGATATACCTTTATTCATCAAATATTTCTTCGACTAAACTTTTAAAATGATGAATAACCACATCTATATCTACATATATATATATATATATATATCATAATATAATAAACAAAACATACAATCATATGGAGATAATTATTGAAGTCATAAATGTATTTCAGTATATACCAACTCTTGACATACATCAACACTCTTCACATACATCAACACTTCTTAAGTTATTGGATCAAATCAATTGTGATAAGAATTCATTATTCAACTAGTACAAAAAACAAACTTAGAAGCAATTGTAAGCATTGGGATAACTAAGAAATCTCAACTTATCTACATAATCGAATATTGAATTATATTTAACTTCTACAATATTAATAGATAAAAATGTTCATTAATTGTTTCTCAAATATCACCTTTCATATAATTGTCCAATTTTATTATATTATATGAAATCCTTCCATATAATTGTTAATTTTCCATTTCAAGTCTTATGTAACTACTCTAGGCATTTTCTTTAAATTCCCAAGCATTAACCAAGTCTAGGCATAACCAAGTCTCACCAACATCCCTAGGAGACATTTCATCGAACAATTCATAGGTAACCTGAATTCGTCTCTAAATAATAACAAAATCACTACATTTTTTCCATTATTTACCAACAAAAACACATTCAAACAACAAATTAACTAACCACATTAGGTAAAAATGCATAATACCCACAATTTATGAAAGCCCACCCACCCACCCATGTTCATATATCCATAATCCATGAAAACCCACCCACGTTTAACACTAACAATGAATGTTTTGGAGACATTAGGAAATATAAGAGCAAACTTTCCTAAAAATGATTTACGATGGATTGAAACAAGGAAAAATTGACATTCAATGCTTGGGAGGAAGAGGGCCAATGACTATGAAGTAAGGAAGAAGAGAGAAAATGAAAGAGGGAAGGAAGGGTTTTGGGTGGCTTATGATGCTATTCAAAAAGACATCGTTTGGTTTTAGACCAAACGATGTCATTTCAAATTTTGAAGAAATGACATTTACCGACAAATTAGATGCATAATTTTCCTGCCACCTACTGTTGCCTATTTTTACAAAAAAATTTACTATTCTGTCACTATATTCTGTCAGGAAAATCTCGGGAATAATTTCTTTCAATGTTTATCGACAAAAATTTTGTTTGTCGTAAAAAACCATTTTTTTGATAAATTTATCAACTAAAATCAATTTCTGTAGTCTAATTTATTATGAAATTTTTTCTAGTAATTTTCCATTGATAATATGTTATTTTCTTATAGTGATAGCAATTTATCTTAGGTTATGATGATTTTGTAGTCTACGAGTGCAAGAAGCCTCTTGATGGATTTTAGATTTTTCATGGTTTATCTTAGTTTATGGTGATTTTGTAGGCTAAGAGTACAAGAAGCTCTTAATGGATTTTAGTTTTTCTATTGTTTATCTTGTGTTGTGGCGATTTTGTAGGGTATTATGGATATTAATTCTTATATATTTCTTTTGGAGTTGACTGTGTTATATTATAGTTTTTTCCATCATCATTGTATCAAATTGTAATACATTCAAATTTACCTCATCGGATCAGTTTAATAAAGTGAAGTACTTATTTTTTAGAAGTTACAGTTGGTTGGTCATATTGATTTAGAATTTTGTTCAATAGTTGGTTAAATTTTCTTGGTAAATTGATAACATGAACATGTTTATTGCAATGTGATTAAGTAGTGTATTTTGAAATTATCGGATATACTTTACTATCAATTCTACCATTATTTTGGTGATGTAAAAAATTTTAAAGTATACAAAAGAAATAAAAGTGAAAAAATTAATGAACTTTAAGCCTTAATTTAGTGGGATGAAATACTAAAATTGAATTGACAATAAAAACAACAAAGACTGAAATTTAAATTATGTGAGGATTTCTTATTAGGTAGGAAGTAGTAGGTAGATAGTAAGATAACTATATTACTCTAGTTTTATATATGTTATTGCCATTGTTTAAGACTTAAACTTATATAATTTTTATTAGAATAAGATTTAATTTTGTTAAGAATTCTTTTCTACTAGAATAAGGAATTTAAGAACATCTATATAAATGTGAACTTATCCCTTCAACAATAATATATGCTTTTTTATATATAAATTTGTGTTTACAACTAAAAGGTGTAATGATTTTCTTATATTCCAAAAGTGATTCCTAGTTTCCTACATTTTACTGTTTGTGTTCCACTATAAATTCAAGCAACTCTAACCTAAAGTTCCAGCAATCGAAACTTTAAATTTTAGCCACATTAAATCTAAATTTTAGCCTTGTTAAATCATAAAATTTTAGCCTAAACTTTCCAATAAAGAGTTCAGCCATACTAAATTTGAAATTTTAGCATTCAAAGTTGAAATCCAAACCTGGACATTCCAAGGCAGTCATAAGCAAAGAGGAATAACTTTTAAAATCATGACAAGAATTAAAAATTCAATGTTTTTACATATAATCAATTAATAACCATTCCCTCTAAAAACTAAGCAATCTAGGGGTAGATTTTGGTAAGTTGTGCTTTAAAGTAAGATAAATCTACAGGTACGTTGAAACAACTTTCATGATCAGGATCTTACATGACAATATATATCATTTTAGTTCTCCACTATTAAAGATGTTGGTTTATACCATAGAGCCAATCGACTTGGTTGTAGTTTATTGATAATTATTTAAAGGGATTCTTCATCTTGTTCATGTTTAGATTTATATGATAAAGTCCATGGGATAATTAGACATTGCAAATGAAATTATAATAAGATTATAAATTTGATGTTCATATTATATTTATGTATTATTCCTAAATAGTTCCTAGTCATTGTTTTATTAAGATTGGACATTAATAATGTAAAAAATATTAACACAGTTTTGTTTTTCCTTATTAAGGAAGTAGTCCATCTCATAGATTAAAGTATGGAGATATTTAAACAAACGTTTAGGTGTTTGTTATAGACAAGTTACTAAATTGTCCATAACGGGTCCTGAATGTAGTCTTCATCCTAATTATAGATCTATCTTTGAAAATACTCTTGCATCTTTCAATTGATCAAATAGATCTTCTATCCTTAGCAACGGATACTTATTCTTTACTGTGACTTTGTTCAATTGCCTATAATTGATACACATTCGAAGTGTACCATCTTTCTTCTTAACAAACAAAACCAATGCTCCCTAAGGTGAGACACTAGGTCAAATGAACACCTTATCTAGAAGCTATTGCAACTGAATCTTAAACTCCCGTAATTCAATAAGAGCCATCCAGTACGATGCTCTACATATAGGAGCAGTGCCAGACATAACTTCAATAGATAACTCCATATCCCTTTTAGGAGAAAGTCTGGGTAGCTCTTCGGGAAACACAGCTAGAAATTCACTCACCACTAGAATATCTTGCAGTTTAACACTCTCTTTCTTAGAATCAATCATAAAAGCTAGACAAGCTTCACATCACTTCTTAAAGAATTTCTAAGCTTGCATAGCAAATACCATGTTAGTCAGAGAATTAGTGCAGATGCCATGTAATACTATTTTAGGTTGATCAAGCTTCCAAAGCACAACCATCTTAGCACTATAGTCAACAACTGCTTTGATGCTTGGTTAACCAATCCATACCCAAAATCAAATCAAATTCATGAAAACGCAATCTAATTAGATCCACAACATACTCATTTCCTTGACTTATAATATGACAGATCCTATAAACCTGATTAACCAACACACTACCACCTAAAAGACTAGTCACATAAATTTCATAGTATAACTAATCTATAGGCATCTCTTTATTAAAAATTTCTCCAACATAGATATAAGAATGAGTAGCTCCCGGATCAATTAAAGCATGCATTTCAGAATTAAAGAGAGAAATAGTACTTGAAATAACCTCAAGTGCATCTTGATCCTCACAAGAATTGAAAGCATAAGCTCGAGCTGGAGCAGAAGGCATAGTAGGTCAATCATCAAGTTATGAATAAGTCCTCAGATTAGGCCTGAACTAATTATATTCTCCATGTAATATCCTACTCCTATACTAAAGGTTAGAACCCTCAAATTTGGTATATGTGAGATCAAAGAGAGATTAAGAAAATGCATTTCATGCTCATGCATAATGTTAACATACTCGCACGTGAATTTGAATTTTTACACACAATAAAATGATTGTACATGCATTCATTGACTTTATGGGTATGATTGTTTATAAATATGATTGTTACTGAGAATTGTGGTTTTTATGTGTTGAAAATTGATTTGGAGAGTGTATTTGTTGATTTAGAATTTTTGGAGAAAATTCTAGAAATTGTTGGGCATTTTGGACTAAGAAAAATGCCAAGTGGTAGAACAATTAATGAATAATAGTAGAAATAAATGCCAAAAGGTAGTAGAAAATTTTATTTATGACCTTGGGATTTAATGACTTATGTCAAAAAATTGTGAGTCAATTAGATTAGAAACTGGATACAAAATGGACCAAAAGGAACTGTGGGAAAGTGACATGTGGCAAGTGACATGTGTCACTTGCCACACCATTTTTTGAACCATGTTTTTATAAAGTGAAAGACCATATTTTAGTCTTTCACTTTCCAAAAACGACATATGCTTTGTTCTCCATCTTCTTCATTTCTTCACCTTCTCCATTCTTCTTCTTCACTCACGATACTTTCTTCTCCAAGCCATAAGGTTGAACCTTTCTTCCCTTAATCACTAGCCAGTTAAACACTTTACTATCTACTTTTTGTTGCTAAAACACCCAACCCTACCACCCCTGAATGATGATGCACGTGTAAGAGAAGAAAGCTAGGGTTAAGAGAGATCTTGAAGAGTTTGAAGAATCTTGAAGCTATGATAGTAAGTATAAGCATCACTCTTCTTGATTTGTTGGTTGCAACATGATTTGATGATAGTTAAGAGTTACATGTTCATAAAATGAGGATGGGTATATGCTAAAGTCATGATTGAGTAATGTGGGTGGATGAATGTAGAGTTAGAATGAACTCTTAATGAGTGTAGGAAAAGGTACAAAAAAAATGGATACATAATAAGTTTTTGTTTTGTTTTCTTGATGAATTAATGTGAATCTCTTAGGGTATTCTTGTGATGAAAGAAAAGGAGTCTAAAGCTAAAGAAAGGGAGTAATGTGGTATCTTGAAATGGGAAGAATTAAGGTGATAGTTAGAAGTGAAATGAAAGTGAAAATGAAGTTGAATATATGTAGGAAGTTGATGAGGAATGTGTATATATGTGTATGTTTTGTTATTAGTATTCATGATTAATCATGGACTATAATTTGTTTATAGATGATACTAAGTTGAAATAGAGTTTAGAATGAGGAGTAAATAACGTAAAAAGGTGATCTTAATATAAGACACGTTAGGGTAAAATCTGGAATTAAAATTTGAAGATGTTCTAGAAAATGTAGTAGTAGTATGTTCACTGAGTATGCTTCAGTCCTTTAGCCATAACCTTTTCTATAGTTATCTAAATGAGATAATTCTTAATTCAAATTAAACTAGAGAAATATGGATACATTTTTCATGAAGACATAAAATTTAAATTATGTCTTTAAGAGTCTCAAGGTTTGACATGAAATTGGGAACTGGTTGTAGCATACCGTTGGATGAATGTATATTTTGTGTTTTGAATTTAGGGAAAAAATGTATTGATATAGGAATATTTTGACAATACTATCTTCATAAAAGTTGTATATATATATATATATATATATTATCTTTTAAATTGTATAAAATATGAAAATTGTGGATGTCGGAGTTGAGACATATGATCATTACAAATTAGTAATGTTACTGAGGATGTATAAAAGCCTCTTTCGCGATCATAAGGAAGCCGAGTGCGATCCTACACCCTGGGAATAGCCTCAGGTGCGATCGCAATAGGGAAAGATGGGACCACACCCTAGTAATAGCCTCGTGTGCGAATGCAACAAGGAGAAGTGCGATCACACCTCGTTATTTCACCAATGTTTCGCTACCCAAACCAACTTTGAACATGTTTGATTCTTTTAGTCATAACTTTGTCATCTGACCTCCAAATGAAGTGATTCTTAAGCCAATCGATTCTTAACACATTTTTCTATCTCTCCACAAAAATTAGTAGCTTTATGAATTGAATTGAAAAGATTGACTAAAGGAAAATGAAGGAATCTAATGGAGTAGTATGAACTGGTATGATTTCACTGAACAAGCTTAGGGTATTTTGGTTATATCTTATTCTGTAGTCATCCAAATGAGATGATTCTTGATTTGGAGTAAACTATAGAAATAGGATACAAATTACATGAAGAATTTGAATTTTGATACAGTTCTTAAGACTTTCAATTTCTGGATGGAAGTTGAATATAATGTACTGTCATAGTATAAGAACTGTACGAAATTATTAGATTATAACTTTTGAAATACTGAATCAAATTGAATGATCTTGGCATCATTAGAAACTTAAGAGATAGGAGGAAAATTTATAGAAGAAAATGTTCTCAAATTGTTCCACTTACATTTTCTAAATGATCAAAAATAATAAGCCTGAAAGTCAGTGTTTGGAGAAAAATTTGAAATGTTTCATAGGGTTATGAAATTAGATTCAAAGTGTTTATTTGAGGTACAAACCCTAAGTACAAATTTTACTTAGGTGAGTTTCGATATAAGAATAATAATGAGATGAGAATAATGGAAAGATTCTTGGGATTGTCATGAACAAGCATTGTATATATTCCATATACACTCGTGTATATAAATGGATGCTTATAATTGTGCAAAGTTATTAATGTGCGTGTGCAATGTGTGTATTGCATAATTTTGATGTGCATGATAAATGTCCGTATTCTGAAGTTTCCAGATGATGGAAGCTAACACTATGCTGGAGCGTACAGTGAGTCGGCCTAGATGGTCTCATTCACTGTTTGTTATGTTTTAAATTTCTGCTTTGAATTGCTATTGAAGTGTGATTGTTTTGATTCCAGACATTGAATGGCTGAGCAGTTTGATAAATGCATGAATAATAGAAGTGTTCTTTGTATGTTAATTTGACAAAATATGTGAAACACAGATTGATTGTTAAATGTCGGATTGAGTTCCAAAGAGAAATGTGAATATGCATATAAATAAAAAAATGATTCTCAACTTAAATGTTGAATGCCAGACTAAGGTCCGATGACATGTGTAAAGTGAAATAAAGTAACTGATTGGAAAGATGTGAATGTGATGCATTTCATTTCATGATTGCATGAAAGATAAAGGTTGTTGTGATCAGAGTAGCCTCCAAAAAAAAGCTTAAAACTCATAATGTGAAAAAGGGCTTAAAGCTTAGAGTGTGAAAAAGAGCTTAAAACTTAGAAAGTGCATAGGGGTCAAATGCTAACTATGTAAAATGAGCCTGGTATCTCTAACAGACATGGAATAGTTATTAATGAGCCTGGTATCTACAATAGATACAGGACAGTTATAGGCCCTTGGTCACAACAATAACAAATTGATAGTGAGTCTCATAAGCATTACATATGCATTTTATGTGTATGATTTGAGCAGTTTAACTGATTTTCTAAATGTGAGATATGTTTAAAGCAAATATGAAATATGTGTGATTCAATATGATTATAAATGTAACACCCCACTCCCGTGAGATCCGAACCCGACATCGACGGTGATATCCGAGCCCGTGACCCGCGAGGGTGGCATGTTAGAGCAGTCAATACCTTTTAAAATTCGTTATGACATTTTTTTTCTTTTCTTTTTGAAAACAGACGAGTGCGCGGAAAACAGTAAACAAATTGCGCCCACTTTATTTCGAAATTATTTTCAGTATAACAATTTCAGTCAAAAAGGGCACTCATTAACATTTATCAATTAAAACACAAATTCAGTCATTAAAAGGCACTCAATAGTGCTCAACCATTTCATGTACATATAGAAATGCATGACCCAAAATGGGCCCAATGCCATTTCCGAACATTTTCAGTAATTACAATACAATTACACATAGACCAAAAGGGCCCACTGAATAAATCACTACACTAATGCAGATGTGAACAACACTGATCCCGACCCGTTACTCTGTCTTGCTAGCGGTAGTCATACTCCCGTTTTACTAACGGGGTACTCTTCATTTCCTGAAAAATAGATGCAATGTTGGGTGAGTTTGCGAACTCAGTGAGAAACCATCA
>JANPWT010000247.1:25722135-25732677 GCA_024678245.1 Erythroxylum densum | reverse complement strand
CGTGATCACACGACATCAGAAGCTACACAAGTTCCTACCAAATTGAGTCCAAAGTCTGTTTTAATAGATGAAAGGTCTTCAGATTTGTTGAGTGAACAGATGCAGGCAGATACTTCAGCGTGTGAAATGGAGGAAAACACGGGTAGGTCATTGGATGGACAATCGCCTCAAGCCAACATAGTCTTGGCAGCACGTCAAGATGCACATCTTACGATGTAAAAATTTCACCCAATTCCGGGAGATCCGATCTGAGGTTAGGAAGTATTTCTTAAATAGAATAGACATAGTTTTATCTTTGTTTAGACATGTACGATACTCATATCACTGAGTTATGTGGCAGGAATCAACAGTCACAGTTGACATTTAATTTGGGGTGATCGAGAATGAGAAGTTTTTTTAAGATGGTTGGAGAAAACAAAGGTGAAGTTTTTAAATTAGATAGTGACCATAGAACCCATCAGACGCCGGTGAGTTTTACCAGAAAAATTAACCAAATTCACAAATCGTAGAAGAAAGTGACAGGTGAAACGAGCAAGAAAACTATTGTAAAAGCCGTGACAAAGTCTTCTTCAGTCAGGCAATACAGAATATGTATATAATTTTTCTGAATCTAATTTTGAATCTAATGCAATGATATTATTTTGGACTCATATTCTCGGGATATTCCTGGAAAAAAAAACGTTGCTTAATCCAAGCATTGACCAAAACATCCTTATTCATTTGTTGCCAATTCTACCAAAAGTCAAGTCTAAGTAAGATAGGTGTTAATTGTTGGTTTTTATATGAACGGACATATATATAACAACCACGTATATAAAATCCTGTTAGTTTGTTTTTCTCTAATATAAAAAGAGAAAGTTGGCTTGTGAAAGGGAATCTTTCTTAAGACAACAAAAAAGATTAGAAATCAAATAGGTTTTGGTTATTTTTCTCTCTTTCTTAGAAGATAAACACTTTCTTCATTCTTCTTCATTCACGTGAATCACACTATCAAAGGATTTGAGTTTGGGGCGTGGATTAATCGGTGACTCTAGTAGCCAACCGTAAAACTAAGATTAGCAATCAACAAATCAATCCAGTACTTCCGCATTAAGGTTAGTCCTTGATTATAAATAAACATTGGTATCAGAGCCAAGTTTACGCCATTGATTTACATATTTTTGATTGCGTTCGTAAGCATGAGAATATCTTGAGTTTCTGTTGAAATTGTTTTTACGAACCGCAAATTTTCGTATCATCTTGTTTGCGCATATAAACATTACTTAAGAGAAGTTGGTTTTACGGAAACCGAAACATAGAAAGGAACGTTTGTGTGTAAGAAACGAAAGTCTTCTTGATTACAAAAGTATTCTTGATTTTTGTGTCTTTATGGTAATACAAATAAGAGAGTTTGCATTACATACATGAATAACAATTGTTTGTGCATATCGTTTTCTGTGCATGATTAAAATACTCTTGTCTTTATTACGTTAAAGAAGAAAACTCATTCAATGCATGTGTAAAATGCATTTAATGATGCACAGTAAAACCATTAAATGCACTTAATGGTTGTTATACGTTTAAAAAGCAAGAGAGTTCAGTAGATATTAAAAGGTTGTTTTACAAGGTTTTGGTTAAAAGCATTAGGCTTTATGTACGAAGGAAATGGGTAACAAAATCCTTTCTTGTTTTTCGTGTTTGCATGGTGATGAGAGTGTGCATTAAATGCATTAAAACAACCTTGTTATTCATACCGAGAATCCTTGGCTTCATTGTTATCCAGGCAGATATTTCTCAATCTGGTTTTTGAACGTTAATGTGTTAAATGTAAATTTATAAGGACTAACCTTAATGCGGAAGTACCGGATCGTTTTGCTTCGTTTTACGGTTGACTACTAGAGTCACCGATTAATCACGTCCCAAACTCTAAACTTTTGATGATTGCTTTTCGTGAGAAAATATGGAGAGAGATTTTTAAGAATGTAAGGAACAAAAAAAACAGAATCATTTTGTCCTTTTATATATGAGGCCGATAACCGTCGGAAGTCACATACACATTCACTTTCTAGATAACTTGCTACATATACAATCTCTAAAATCTCATGACTTCATTTCAGCCCATTTAAAAAAGTCGTTATCTTCTTCACATATCTCACTTAAAATAGAATTCTATCACAACTGAACCATTATCCAAAAATTTAACAAGCCAACTGTGTCCAATTTAAATTCAATCAAATTGGATGTCAAATTGAATTATTTGCTAGGTCCAATTATCCAAAAATTTCAAATTCAATAATAAGATATATACTACATATCTTAACAATCTTTCTCTTTTTCGGCGTTGTTTGTCACAAATATAAAATTTCCCTTAAATAAAATAATTGGACGTATAATCCACATGAGAAAAGAAATCCCCCTTAATCCATCATCCAGTTCCAAAGAATATCTATCAAATTCTTCAAGTTTAAGAAATATCCAAAAAAACAATAATGAACAATTATCCAATCATCCAAATTTCTCCTCCTTGAGACAAAAAGATAGAAAAAAGCAAGACTAATAGTCACAAAGATATCTTAAAATCTATATTTGAATTGAACAGTCACCAAAAACAATCTGATGTCTCTCCCTTGGAACAAAACAATACCCAAAATGAAGAATGCCATCAATGCGATCAATCTCAAAGAATAAAGAAGCATACAAATCTGCAATAGGTGCAGCGGAATAATCATAAGCACGTAGTGCAATAACAGAAAGCCAAGATGACAATTTACTACCGGTTAATACATATGACAACATATCATTGCTCACTTCAATTCCATATTCATAAGGATGATTAAATTCATAAACCTCACCATCAAGCATAGCCTCATGTACACATCAATCAACTGAACCTTAGAAAACCCATAAATAAAAACTCAGAAAGCCTAAACGAGAAATCCTTCGAACTTCTTTTTTTGTTTTAATAAATAACATCAAACTATACTTCAAAAATGTAAAGCACATAGTCCCTGTGCCCCTCAAAGAAATTCAAACCTGAGCTTATTCCTCTTCACATTATCTTAGTCATCAATTGTTTGATTGATTTCTTTATCTGAAGTAAGTGACTTATTCTCAATCTGAATAGTTTCTTCAAAATCAGTAACTAACTGTGAATCTGGACAATTTCTTCTTTTTTTCACTACGTCTTTGTACTTGTACTTGAACCCAAGATTGCTTTAGTAAAATGGGTTGATTTTGAAATTTATGTGAGGGATATAGGGTCTTTCCTTTTTGGTTTCTTTGAAACAACATCTGCAGGAACTTGTAACATTTTGACCTTATGTTCCTGATAACTTTGCAAAAAGGACATATGGGAACAAATCTTCAATTCTTCCTTGATTTTTCTTCTTGGAAAGATCTGGGTATATCAATTTTCTCATCATTCACCTTGGAGCACTCATCTTTGTAACTATTTCCTTGAAGATCCTCTTTACCCTTACCAATTTCGATCAACTTTTCTAACTTTTCTATGCCTCTATTCAAAATTCTCAAACCCTTTTTGGTACTTGCTAACTTAATTTTGGTTTCATCGAGCTTGTCTAAAGCTACCATCAATTTTTTCTTTAAAACTTGGATAATGTTCTTCATATAAAAGTTTTCTTCTTTCAACCTTTCATTTGTTCTACATGTTTTCACCCATTTTTTATACATCACTTCGTGATCCTCGTAAATAATCTTTATTTTATCATCTGAATCACTTTCATCACTGTCATAATCTGATATTGAGCCTTGACCTGATCTGTCTCTATTTTTCTCCAAATTTTCTAATTTGTCCCCTTTTCGTCTTCAGTTACTTCCTTCTTTGTTACCACTAGGCATGCAATAGGATTTTTGCTATACAAAGAAACTAACACAACACCATTTGCATTTTCTTCTTCACTACTATATTTACTTTCAGATTCATTCTCACTCCAAGTGCTTGTATATGACTTCCCTTTTCTATTCTTCAAGGTATTAGCATACTCTGGTTGCACAAGTCCGAAGCCTTGACACTTATAACATTGAATTTTCTTTACTTTTTTCACCTTTTTGAGTTTTCTCTTATTGTTTCAAATTACTATTTGATTAGCTTCCATCATTTTGCCTAAAATTAGATCTATCCTTCTTCACTTTCTTTAACCACTTGCTGAAATTTCTTGTCAATAATTCCTTATCTTAATTCTCATCATATTTATCTTCTACATCCTTTATGCCTTTTCTAGTTTTAGCTTATAGTGCCAATCCTTTTCTCTTTTCTTGTTTTCCCTTAACAAATTCATTTCAAAATTGGTAAGAATTCCAATTACCTTCTCCAATGACAAGTCATTAATGTCATGAGCCTCCTTAATTGCTAAAATTTTAAAAATAAATCTTGAAGGTAATGATCTTAGCGTCGTCTTTACCAATTTCAGGTTAGAGTGTTTCTTCCTAAGTTGATGTGTTTGGTTTGCTATGTCACACAGTCTCTCATGAAAATCTCCTATTGTTTCACTGTCATCCATCTTCAATTATTCAAACCTCACAATTAACATCTGAAGTTTTGATGTTATCACATATTTTGATCTTTTATGTATAATCTACAAAGTGTCCCATGCTTCTCTCGCCTATTCACAAGCTGATATTATAGCAAAATGACCTTCATCAACTGCATTAAAGATGGCATGCAGGGCTTGAGAATTTTCAAGCACTCTCTCTTTTTTAGCCCTTATCCACTTAGATGCATCTTTAGGCACTACTCTCCCTTATTATCAGTCGTCATTGGATGTCTAGATATTTAAAACTGAGTTCCATGATCTTTTTCCTTGTGCTTGAATGAATATTCTCATATGTGATTTCCATGTAGGATAATTTGAAGCATCTAACAATGGTGGCCTGATGATTGACGTCCCTTCTCTTATAGCCATAATTGCGAAACAAGGATCTACGCCGACTTAATGTATCAAGTTCTGATTCGATGACCCTCTCTAATACCAATTGAAAAAAACTGTAAGGGTGTAGTTTCGCAGAAACTTCGATTTGACCATAGTTATTTGTAAGGTTCTGTCGCAATTACTTGTAACTGTATTTGTCAGTTACTAAATATAAACTAACTATATCAACAATTGTTAATTTTTTTATACCAAATGAAAACAGAAAAATAAATACGAAATTAAACAGATTAAAACTAAAATTTGATAACGTAGTTCAACACACCATGCCTATATTTGCGGGCTAAAACTAAACTTTAATAACGCAGTTCAACATACCTTGCCTACATCTGCGGGCCCTCACCTAGCTTAATCACTTTCATGAAAATACAATAGATTTATATAAGGCTTTATTGAGCCGGTACCACTCAACCCTTAACACTATCCCTCTTTCTCACTACCCTTGAAAGATTTTTATACCCAATAATAAGACAAACTCGTGTTAACCTCAACAGATAAATTTTCAACACTCCTTTAACCAAAAGATAATAAATAAATAAATAACTCAAGTGATTAACTATCTAAGAACGAATATAGAAAATACTTGAGACAGAAATATAATAACTTCCCTATGGGTTTAGCTCTTTTTGAAATAGATCAGAAAGTTATTCATACAAAATAGGTTGACTCATACACATTCTAGATCCATGTTACAACTGTGGTAGGAGGACTTACGCAAGATAGATCCAGCAAATAAACCTCCACACAATAATTTACTGAAGCCTCACCACGATGAGTCACACACCCACCACAAACAAGACATTCACAACCTTCACCACATCAATTGTGCAACCTACCACAAACAAAGGTGAAAACCATGGAGATATTCACAGGTGCACATTTATGAACACAGTAGAATGTGTCTTAAGTTATTTAGCCAAAATCCCACAAAATAAATTTTCCCACATAACCAAGAAATCTTCACACACACGTTCGCTTTCTAGATAACTCACTACACACAAAGTCTCTAAAATCCCACGACTTTATTTCAGCCCACTTAAAAAAATCATTATCTTCTTCACATATCCCACTTAAAATAGAATGCTTTCACAACCAAACCATTATCCAAAAGTCCAACAAATTAGTACTTGTGCCCAATTTAAATTCAATCAATTTAGATGTGAAACTAAATTATTTGCTAGGACCAATTATTCAAAAATGCCAAAATTCAATAATAAGATATACACCATATATCTTAACAATTAGTGATTATTAGCAACCTTAAAGTGAGAATCGCCTAAGTCTAGGTTTCTTGTATCTCACATGTGTTCTCCACTTCATTGAAACAAAATTTAAATAATAACAACCAAGTACATAAGGTAGTTGCTGACAGCATATTTAATTATGCTTCTAGATGGAGCATGTTAACTTCATTTTTAATCACATGCATCAGATTTATAGATATCGATGAACTAATTAATCAGCAAGTGGAGACCGTTAAGATTCTCGACTAATCATTATCTCTTTTTAAATACAAACGAAACAGACTAGTCTAATTTATTGAAAATGATTTAAAAAAAAAAGAGTACAAACGAAAGAGCAGCAGAAATCTCATGTGAGGACGAAGTTGACATGTCAACGTAGGATTTATTTGTCGACGACAACAAATGGTTGGCACTTGCAGGTATCTGGGGTTTGCTTCGTCACGCCATTTTCATTTTGAACTACATGCATAAACTAGTAAGTATCATTAAGCAGAGATAAAAGTATATGGCTGTCTGTCATATATAGCAACCTTTCTTGGCCTAACAGATTAAATTGCGCAAGCTTGGCATGATCATTAACATCATTAGCCTATTCTAAAATTAAGGATCATGAGACGGCCACTAGAACTCGACAAACTTAGCGGCGGAAGTATGTTTTATCTTGCTTATTAATTGTCATCTTATGGAAATGAATATTATTAATTCCTACTGCTGCTACTACTAGTAGTAGTAGTACTAAGCGAATGAGAATGGCGTTAAGTGGCGTACGTAATGGAATGTTGATCAGCTTCTTCAATTGGTCATATATAGCTAGGTAATCGCACGCAGGATTTAAGGGTTTTGTTCACTCCATTGCAAGATCACATGAGTTGATGGGACAAGTTGGAAGCCACTAATTTCCATGGAACTCCTACTAGATTTTGTCGCTATTAATGTATAGACATCAATGTGTATGATATGGAGTCACATCATTCAGTTCTTAACTAATTGAAAATTTCCATGAGTCGTTAATAATGAAGCTCCAAAATTTTACAATGTCATTTGATGTCTGGCATAGAAACCATGTTAAAATGATATTGAACTGTGCTAGCTAATAAGCTCTAGTTCGTTTATTTTCCTTTTCAAGGTAGATAATCAACCACTCGACCTGCATGCTGGCTTGAGGATAACAGATATGGCTTCTAGCTCCAGCCTCCAATACCGATCCTTAATATCAGCATATATGTAAAATAACATACTCTTCTCATGCGATACGGTAAAATGTACATTATAAATAGATGGTTTCCGCATTTTGCGATCTGCATAGGGTTGATAACGAGTTAAGTCGATTTCAATGTTTTTAGGGTGCAGTTTGAGTCTGCTTGGAAATTCATTTGAACCTGACTTATATTTTTTGAAACTGAACTCAATCGAGTTTCGAGCAGTCTGACACACCTCATGAATGGATGCTCAAGCACCAAGTTCTCTTTCTCCATCTCTAGCATATGTGTTTAACTATGCCTCATCTTTCATATCATGCTAAACTTTTAAAAGTACAAATCAAGAAAAGTTGGAACTTCAAAGTTGTTTCAGAATAAGAAAAGTAAAAATCTATACAAATCAAATACCCAACTTTTAATTTCTATATTAGCCACAATCACATTCTTCCTTAACTCATGAAAAGTTTTCCTAAAAGATCTTTTAAGTCCATAGCACAACTAGTAGAAATATCAAAATTCAATGGGTTTAGCGAAGGGTTTTAAATGAGAATAAAATCCTCGTAAGCTTCAACAAGCTCATCTCCACTCCTATTTGTTAAAAACGCTACTATAATTAGAAGTTGAACATTAAGAAAGCAAGATGGAAAGGAGTTGAACATTAAGAGAGGTGAGAGAAAGAAGGGAGAAGTTGGACTTAGGAGGTAGAAGAAGATGAACGATAATTGAGGACTTGAATTGAAGATTAGAAACTGAATAGGGTTAGTATAGCTCGACCATACTACGAAGCTTAAATTTTTTTAAAATAAAATCCCACTTAAATTTTAGTTAACTCGAGTTAAACCCATTAACTTTGTGTTGGGTAAGTCGAATTTAAAATTTTTTGTCAAGCCTATGCGGTTGAGTGTAGCAGAAGATATTAGACGCTACACTTTCATTGCTTTTCCAATTAATATGTTTTAGTATAGGAATTGGTGATTAAATGAAAGTCCTAATGAGGACTAGCTATTTCGCACTTTATGATCTTTTACTCTTCGGAGGCCTTAATGATCTTTTACTCTTTATAAATTTGAATTATTGCTTCTTCAAGTTAATATGTTTCTATCATCACAAACTTAATTGTAAGTTTATTCAAAATGATGTTGTTTTGAGTGGCTAACTCACGTTCATATTAAAGTCAAAGCTTGGACCAGTGAGAGCCTAGTGGGGCTTTAAACTAGGATTGAGCTATATGTTTTTCAAGCACTACAAAAATTTGGAAAGTTAACTAAACTATGGGTTAATAATAACAAAATTTGCATGTTTATCTCCATTAGCTATTAAAGTTTTGCTCATTAGTTCCTAAGTTTTTATGGCTCCTCAATTCAATTTATTCCTATTAAATATTTTGGTTTACCTATCATCTTGTCCAAGCTTTCTATCACTGACTCTCTTGTACTTATTTAAAGTATTATTTCTAAAAGTTCAAGATGGAAAATAATTATCTTTCAAATAATGAAAAACTATAACTAATCAAAGATGCCTTAAATGACTTGTAGATACACAATTCCACTCATTTATTTCTCCAATATAGATTTTTTAAGTTGATTTAACAAAAATAATTGAGAAATTTTGCGATGTAAGTTCATCATAAATTCATACAAACTAATCATGATCTTATTATAATCAAACATTTGAAAACTTAGAATAAAGTACTCATTTCAAAGCACATCTATTTTTTTTTTTAATAATGATGTCGCTATAAGTCAAGATTTCATTCCTACATTATTAAAGATGAAAATTTTTTAGATAACAAACAAAATAGCTGAAAATATATATGTAAAGCTGAACTCTCTGAGCCCTTTTGAATTGGTCTGTATTTAGAGATACTACTGTATATTAATATATACATGGTTATATATGAATTCAAAGATGCATTTAAATCATTTTGGGTATATATGTCAGTGATTTATAATGTTATATGCCCTTACATGAACATAGAGTTCATGGGTATGTCAAATCTTGAAGATTTTTAACATATAAGCTTCCAAGTCTGTAAAACCGAGTCTATTGTTCTAATATCTTAGAGGTGATTAGACATGATTTATAGACTTAATGGACACTTAGAAAGCTTAATTGAAAAAGTTGATGTACATAAGGGCTTATTTGCCAATTGCTAGAAGTTAAAGGACTTAATTGCAATTTTTCAATTTTTGGAGGATCAATATGTAATTTTATAAAGTTAAAGGGCTTAATTATTATTTTCAAAAGTTCGGGGACCAAAATAAAAATAAAACTTTTGGTCATTCCCAAATTTTGGGCTAATCGCAAATTTAGGAAAAGATTGGAGGGTATAATGGTAATTTCACATAAGCTAAGATAAAAAAAAGAGTCAATATTCTAAACTCTTCTTTCTTGCATGGCTGTGTACCCCACCATTAAAGGCTAGAAACATTTTGTTCTAATTGAAAGAAAGGAGAAGTGTTGGAAACCGATCCAGAGACCGGATCCCAACTGCTTATAACTTAACACTCTTACTCTTGCTCGGATATCCCATCTGTTGGACCCGTTTCCAGAGCCCAATTTCCGGAGTCCTAAAGCCTTGTGCTTATTTCCTTGCAGGGTCGTTAGCTGTAACTCAACATTCGCGACGATCGTACACCAATTAATCATTAAAATCATGAGTTGATTCATTCATACAAAATGTAGCCTTCAGTCTCGAGTTCGATTTGAAACAAGAATCACCACAAACGGAGTTATATAACTCAAGTTGTGCTTAAAAATCCTAAAAGAGCTCATACTCTAAATACGATCTCCAAACCGACCAATCACTTACTTTAATGGAAAATTCTTCAATTTAACTCCAAATGGTACAAAAGTTTTTTGGAAGAAAGGTATATGTCTTAGAAATCTAATGGATCAAGTCTCGCCTCAATTGGAGGTCGGATGAGGGATTTATTCCAAAAGAATAGACTATACTCACTTCCAGAATCAAATTGAAACACTTTTGGCGCGATTATCATAACGTTTAATCTAGATGTCGGATTGAGTTTGTTCTTTGACCATTAGAAAGAAGACATCTATATATACAACTCTCATGAAGACCATAAAATGAGATTCGGCCTCTAACTTTGTCCAAATGCACAATCTTTCCTGTAGCTGTCCGTTAAACGGACATCCATGTCCGTTTAACGGACA
>JANPWT010000247.1:25707230-25719585 GCA_024678245.1 Erythroxylum densum | reverse complement strand
AGCCAAACTGCTTCTTTTGTTGTTTCACAAGTAGCAACATACTTAGCCCCCTATAGTTGAATCAACAACACAAGATTGCTTAACATTCCTCTAAACTATGGCTCTACCTCCTAAAACAAATATAGAACCATAAGTTGATTTCCTTAAATTAACATTTGATTGGAAATTGAAATCTGTATATTTTTTCAAAATAAGATTACTTCCAGAGTAAACGAGTATTAAGTTCTTTGTCCTACGAAGATACTTCAGTATGCACTGAACTGCAGTCTAATGCTCCATTCCTAGATTGGACTAGAATCTACTTACCAGTCTCACTGCATAACAGATGCCCAGTCTAGTGCACAGTATAACATACATTAAACTTCCAACTGTCGAAGCATATGGAATGTTATGCATGTGTTCAACCTCCTCTTGGGTCTTAGGTGCTTGCTCCTTTGAAAGTTTGATTTCATGTATAGTAGGTGTGAAACCCCTCTTGGAATCCTGCACGGCAAACTTATTGAGCATGTTCTTAATGTAGGTTAATTAAGATAAAGCTATCTGTTTTTTCTTATGATCCTTTATAAGTTTGATCCCTAGAACATAGTTAGTCTCTCCTAAATCCTTCATTGAGAATTGTCCGTTCAGGTGTCCTTTGATTTTAGATAACATTTCTACATCATTCCCAATGAGTAGAATGTCATTAACATACAGAATTAGGAAAATAACCTTGCCTTCTTGTATCTTTTTATAGACACAAGGCTCATCTAGGATTTGTATGAACCCATAGGTTTTGATAGACTTATCAAACATAATATTCCAAGACCTAGATGCCTACTTAAGTCCATAAATGGACCTCTACAATTTTCATACCTTATGCTCATTACCTAGCTCAACGAATCCTTCTAGTTAGGCCATATAAATGGTCTCCTCAAGATCCCTATTAAGAAATGTGATCCTAATGTTCACTTTCCATATTTCATAATCAAAATAGGCTACTATGGCCAAAAGAATTCTGATGGACTTAAGCACGGCAATCAGAGAAAAAATCTCCTCATAGTCTATACCCTCTTTTTTAGTATAACCTTTAGCTACCAATCTAGCTTTAAAAGTCTCTACCTTTCCAGTTGATCCTCTTTTCCTTTTGTAGATCCATATACACCATATGGCTTTTACATCTAGTGGTAGATCTATGAAGATCTAGACTTCATTTGTATATATGGAATCTATTTATGATTCCATCTCCTTGAGCCATTTTTCTGCATCAACATCATTAATTGCCTGTATGTAAGTAATGAGATTCGTTTCTTCTTGGTTCGAGATGGCAGTTATGCCTTCTCCTGGACCTAGATACCTGTCTGGTTGTCTCACAACCCTCCCACTATGTCTAGGCACTACTGGATGTTCAGGCTACTCTTCATATTCAACTCTTGAATCCATTTCATCATCTTGTTCTACTATATCCAAATCAACTCTTGGTTTCAATGAAATAGCTAACTCCTTGATTACTATTTCACTTCTTCCTTTCTGACTTCTCACAAATTCTTCCTCCAAGAAAGTCGCATTTGTTGACACAAATACCTCCCTGTCTTAAGGACTATAAAAATAGTATCTTCATGTACCCGTAGGATATCCTACAAACAAACATACTTCTGACCTTGGCTCCATCTTTGTGGATTCAGGCCTTAGAACATGAGCTGGGCATCTCCAAGTCCTTAAGTCCCGCAATTAAGGCACTCGGCCAGTCTATAACTCCCTAGTTATTTTAGGCACTAATTTGGATGGAGCAAAGTTAAGAAGATAAGTTGTCGTTGGCATATCCCAGAATGATTTTGTGTTTAAGGATCTGACAAGTTGGAAACAATTTCATTGTCAATTAGAAATTGTTAGAACTCTCAAGATAAGTACTCACCACCTCAATCCGGTTGAAGTTGTTTTAATGGCTTGCCTAGCTGCTTCTCAACTTCAACTTTGAATTCTTTAAACTTTTCAAAAGGATCACTCTTTTTATGCATCAAATACAAATATGTTGGATCAAAAACAAAAGTATGAAAGATTTGGCTAAAACGGTATATTTCAAAACTTTTTGGAAATCAAAACGTCGCGAAAATAACATAACCAAATTAACATGTTTTAGCCATACATGATACGGTATAAGGAAAATAATTTACATAAAAAAAAACAAGGTGGTAGAAATATATCGACTGCTTGCTACAACTTTGACTCCTCGCTTTTGTATCCTCTTCGAATCCTTGCTATAGTACTCCACTTTCGCAAGATACATACCCGACGTCTTGAGTGATATTCGAGTCAATGCCTCGGGAGGGTAGCATGCTAACATACTCATTCAGATACTTAGACACTCGAAACTCAGTATAAATTTTTTCATATGTATGCAAAAATCAGTAATAAAAAATTCAAGCCCACTTTTATTCAGAAACATTTTCAATAGCAGCAATACAATCATCAAAATTTTAATAACTATTTGGGCCCATACTTTTATTTCATAAAACTCGAGATCATAATTAATTATTACACTTTGATCAATCTCTTTGCAAAACCTTTCCAATTTGAAAGTTATACACAACAAACATATTCAGATACATAAGATATAGTAATTGTGGAAGACTTAATTTAGTACAAAAATAAAGAAATACAATGCAGACGCAAACTGATCCCGACCTCTACCTCTTACTTAAATGCAGTACGTATACTCCTGTTTGCCTAATAGAGTACTCTTTTGAGTCTGAAAAATAATTGCAGATTTTGGATGAGTTTTGTGAACTCAGTGAGTGATCATCTTCGATGGCTCACTCATTCATAAAATACATAAAGATCATGTAATCACTTAATTCACATCATTTCAACCATAACCAAATAGCATCACTTATCATTTTGATCACTTATTTCACAATTCGCATTAATAGCAGTCACACAGTTCATTTTGTTCATTTGAAACAAACATATCAATTTTATGTGCAATGCACGTAAGACTCGCTTTTATTTATTACTTTATTGTGACCGAGTGCCTATAACTATCCCGTATCTATTGTGAATACCGAGCTCATTAATAGCTATCCTGGTATTCATTGTGGATACCGAGCTCATTAATAACTGTCCCATATCTGTTGGAGATACCGGGCTCATTTTACATAGTAAGCCTTTGGTTCTTAATCCCTTTCTGAGCTCGAGGCTCTTTTTCACATTCTGAACTTTAAGCTCTTTTTCGGTGGCTACTCTGGTCACAACTACCTTTATTTTGCATGCATTCATGTAATGGAATGCATCAATCACATATACTCAATCAATCACTTTCTTTTAATTTACATATTTCTTCATATCTAAGTCCGGCATTCAATATTTAAGTTGAGTATCACTTTTTCATTATCATGCATATTCACATTTTTCTTCGGAACTAGGTCCGACATTTAGCAATCAAGTCATGTATCACGTATTTCTTCAAATTCACATACAAAGAGCACTTCAATATCTCATTCATACCTCACAATCATTAGACCTTCTATTCGGAAATCAACATAATCAATCACATTCACATGATCATTCAATAATCAATCAATACAAAATTCAACACAAAACAAACAATGAAATGAGACCATCTAGGTCAACTTATAGTATGCTCCAGATTAGCATTTGTTTCCAAGGTCTTGAAACATTTGAATGATGGCGCTCTACATGTTCCTCTATATCATGTAAAACATATACATATCACAATTTTGCACAATTGTATAAGTATCTATTGATGCACACATATGTATGTTAAATATGTACAATTCATGTTCAATGACATTCCCAGGTGTATATCCTTAATACAAGTCTCATAACCAATTATCAAGATCTTTGAATCATTCCTTAACACTTAGAACACTCTTCTTACATTAATAATTCAATACTACTTCAATTAGGCTCATTTAATATCACTAACAAACCTAAACATCTCATTGTATAGCCTTAATAAGTCAATCATTCATAAACAAACATCTCTTGGGAAAAATGCCATAACTTTTGCTATAGATCTCGGATTAATGTCATCTTTGGATAGTTTCAAAGAGGACTTCTAGATATACAACTTTTGCGAAGACTTCGAAATGAGATTTTGTCAAAACACATGGCCGTGTGAATTCACACGAGTAGCTCGTGTTTCTTTCGGGTCAGGTAGTGTTTTTGCATCAAAAACACACGATCGTGTCAATTTACACTACTTGACCATGTAACCTTCTGGTTTACTCAATTTTCCTTCTCCAAAACCCCTCCAATGGATCCTACACCCATTCTAACATCACTTCCACTCATAATCTTCCCAAATTCACCATTTCTAATGCAATATCACTCCATAACCATTCAAATATCAATTAGATTTCATTCACTCTCAATTCTTAACTCATTTGATTCATCATCTTAAGTCGATAACTTCTTCAAATATACCCAATTTCAACTCAACATCATCCATACACATTTCATATTCCCCACTTGATCATAAACACCCAAAATACAACATATTCTCATACAATCAAAACATAACACAATATAAACATTCATCCATAAATTTTGTTGCACCTATTTCCTAATTTCATGTCAAAATTTGAGACTCTTAAAGACTGAATTTAAATTAATTGTCTTCATAAGAAATGTAGCCATATGTCTCTAGGTTAATCAAACCAAGAATTATCTCAATTGAACAACTACAAAGCAAGTTTTGGCCAAACTACAGAAGCATACTCATAGGTCATGTTGCTACAACATTTTCTAGCTCAACTACCAAATTTTGTTTCCATATCTTACCCTAACACAACTCATACCAAGATCACATTTTCTGTCCCAACATTCATTATTCTCAACTCCATTTCAAATCCAAACCATTCACAAACCAATTCATGATCTATATTTGATCATTATTCAAAAACAAAACACATACATTTTCCCATTCATAATTGATTTTCTACACTCATTCTAACACCATTATATGGATTATCTAACTTCCAAAACATCTCTATAATAAATCATGGGTCATTAATGATCATTCACAATTATAAAAATATGACATTTACATAGATTTTTCACCATCCACGTCACACACATACAATTCACATAATCAAGTCATCAATCTCACATTTCTCATCATTCTAGTTTCATTTTAACAATACCTATAAAAATTAAAACATGACTTACTTGATTTAGCTTCCAAATCTTCAAGATCACCATTAAACCCTAACTCTTTCATCTCCACCATCATCAACTTTCATGGAGGAATAGGTTGGGTCTTTTAGTGAGAATGAAGGAGAGAGCAAAGTGGAAGAGTGGCATGAAAGATGAGATTTGAGGGGTTAAAACTCATGAAGAAGAGGGGAAGAGATGAGGAGTTACGAAAATGATGGAGAGATCCGAAATAAATACCAATAGCCCTTTTTAGAGAGAAGCTTCATGAAAGAAAAAACCAAAAAGGGGGGCAGGCTTTTAATTTTAAAGGTTAGTGGACTTAAGGCATTGTTTGACAAGTGATATTTGTCACTTGCCACATGTCCCATTTCTAAAGCATTTGATTGGTTCTTTCATTTAACTAGTCCCATCAATTTCAATTCCTACTCCAATTGTTTCTCAATTTTCAATGGCACTTGTCAATAAATCCTTAAGTCATTTATCAAAATTTCCATTGCCATTGGACATTAATTTCTACTACTATTTAACAATTATTTTGTTACTTGCCAATTTTTCGAGTTCAAAGATGCCCAACAATTTCCAGAAATTTCTCTAAAATTTTAGAAATTCTAAATCAACAAATACACGTTCCAAATCAATTTTTCAACACATAAATCCACATTGCTTAATATACTCACATATATAAACAATTATACCTGAAAATTCTCAATGAATGCATGTACAATTATTTTTATGCCCAAAGATTCAATATTCACATGTATATGCATACCATGTAAAGCACGAGCATAAAACATGTTTCCTAATTTCTCAATAATCTCTCACATTTACTATTTTAGCCTTAACATAGATAACGGGATGTTACAAGTATAGTCATTCTTAGCATTTGAATTAGACGATCTTTTGTTTGTCCTTATCATGTATATAAATTTTACAACTTTATTCCTCACCAACTTCTTATACACTATGCTATAATGTAGTTTGAAAAGTTTAGTGAGCCCCTTTTGTTACATATATATGTGAATCTTTTGCTTCAAAATGTACTTAATGCTTTCTTAATCTATATTAATGAGGAAGTGGTCAATTTCCAAATAATTTTCATAAATGGACAACTCCTAGTGTCTAGAGTTCAATGCTTTACTTATGAGTACTATTGGTCTTTAATCTAACATCAGCACTGTATCTATTCCTCTTTTTCCTATCATTAGTCTCTAACACAAACTGTTTATTTAAGTATAGTAAAGTAAGCACTATAGCACAATTCATTGACTCTTCAAGTTGCTTGAAAGCATCTTCTACCTTGTCATTCCAATTAAATGTATCTTTCTTAGTAACTCAAAAAAAGGCCCACTATTCGCACCATATCCCTTTATAAAGTTTTTATAATAGCTAGTAAGTCCTAAAAAATCCTCTTATTGCCTTCAAGTTAATTGGCTTGGGCTAATTCAAAATTACTTTTACCTTAGACTGCTTGGTACTTAACCTATTTATAGATATTATGTGGCCCAAGTACTACACCTTCTGTAACGTCGGACTCTCTGAGTCATTTTGTATTGTTCTATATTTGAAAATACTACTGTATATTGATATATACATGGTTGTATATGAGTTCAAATATGTATTTAAAATCCTTTTGAGTATATATATCAGTGATTTATAATGTTATATGCCTTTACATGTAACTTAGAGTTCATCGGTATGTGAAATCTTACAGATTTCTGACATATAAGCTTCTAAGTGTGTAAAACTGAGTCCATTGGATGGATATGACTATGATGGTTGAGTTAAATGTGTTATAATGCCTTAGAGGTGGTTAGACATGATTTATAGACTTATTGGACCCTTACAAAGCTTAATTAGAAAAGTTGATGTACATAAGAGCTTATTTGCCAATTGTTAAAAGTCAAAGGACTTAAATGCAATTTTTCAATTCTTGGAGGAGCGATATGTAATTTTATAAAGTTAAGGGGCTTAATTATTATTTTCAAAAGATTGGTGACCAAAATAAAAATAAAATTTTTAGTGATTCCCAAATTTTGGGCTTAATTGCAAATTTAGGAAAAGTTTGGAGGGTAAAATGATATTTTCACTTAACCTAAGGGAAAAAAAGATAATTTCACCATATTTTGGTCAAAGAAGAGTCAATATTCTAGACCTTTCTTCATGTATGATCGTGCATCCCATTACTAAAGACTTGAAACATTTTGTTTTAATTAAAAGAAAGGAGAAGAGAGGAGGAGAAGAACCATTTTCGACTATCACTAAATCCTACCCTTTTTTTAATTCTCCAACCCAAATCAAGCTGTTCTAAGCTAATTTGGGATCAAGGAACTCAAATCTATCATTATATTTGATAAATTCTCAAAGCATTTTAAAATATCACCAAAGGAAGGTTTAGGTAGGTTTTGCCTCATCTTTCTCTACATTATGATTTTGAGTTTGGTGTTAAGATATGTTGTTCTCCATGCTTCAATATACATGAAACATGGTTTATATGAATCAAATGAGTCATGGAAAAGTCCCCTTAAGTCAAAACCGAAATGCCCCCTCTTTAGTGAAAGTTTGTGAATTTTTGAATAAATTTTGAAATTGATGATTTAAATGAATTCTATAGTGTTAATTGTACATGTATAATGTGAAATGATGATGAAAAATGTTGTATATTGGATGAGGCTTGGTCGAAATGATGAGAGAAGGAATAGATTAATGTAATGAGTTGTATAATTATGATGAATATGACTTAAATGAAGAGAATTTGATTGAATGGAGTGATGAAATGTGTTGTTGTTTGGAAGTGTTTGTTATATAATAAGATAGGAGCATGAATTACTATGATAAAGTCTTGAAAATATGACTTGAAAGTCATGCACATTAGGTGTTTGATAAAATGCCTAAGTGAACTTAGCTTAGGATTTAAGGATTCGTAATGATATGTATTGGAAGAGTAAAATTGAATTTTTGCTTAGATTGATGAGTAATGGCCTAATGTGTTTGGATAAAAATGTGCTTAATTATTTCTTGAAATGAGTAAGTATTGGACTAAAGGCATTAAATGCCTTGGAAAATGCAAAAGAAAAGCTAATGTGAATAGCATAGGAAGTAACCATGTAAGAAGTTTAATGGTTTAATCCTATAGCTTAAAGATAGTGATATTATTTTTTATACACTTATATGATGGTGTATAAATAGAGGATACAAGTTTAAGTAGCAAATACATTGTGCATTTTTTTTATGTATAATGGCTTGGGAGCTGTGAATCAAGGAGCTCGTACCAAGGATTATTGAAGAAAAGGGAGTGTGCATCTTCTTTTGAGGTGAGTTGGGAAAACCAAATCTCGCAAATGGGATTAGAACATCCTAAGACATACATGATGACTTGTATGTGAATTTTGAATCGAGGTAATGCATAGTATATTTGAACCTCAAATGAATGATAATATGCTTATGTATTTAATAAATGACATTGTTTTGAATAACACTTTGCACTTGGAGTGCAAAAAGATGACTTATTACATAAAATAATGTTTTTGGATATACTTATGCTTAATCGAGTCATGTATGTTGCATGTATGTGCTCTCTTTTAGCTTAGAGCCACAGTATGGTTTCATTTTATCAGTTAGACCGATAAATAAAGACATAGTGACTTACTTGATTTTTGTACATAATATTTTTATATGTTTTTTTATGATTGGTGAGGTAAAAATTGGTTAATTTTTGGGACTCGGATTTATTTAGAACAGTTTCAGTCACAAAGATGCAAACATTATTGAACACTTCAGAGTTTCAGTAATCACTTGGGCCCATTACAGAACACAATGCGTGTTTTCATAATATCTTTACATTTTGAAAAACACCCCTTTTGGATTATTACAAAATACAAAAAAAACAAAATTTGAAGAAATTCCCTTATGCTTTTGATCTCTTGATCTCTTAGCTATCACCTGAAGATGGGACAGAAAGGGGGTGAGCTTGAAAGCTCGTGGGTAACAGTTTAATAATCGGTAACAAGAAAAACCATTTATAAAATCACTTCCATTGCAAAATTCACATTTATGCAAACTATGTATGCATCACTCTTTTCAACTTATCATGAGCATATAAGCATATCAAAATGGTTCAAGTGGATCCAAAATAGGACATACTACTCATTTTCACATAATAGTCTTGCGTAGCCGTGAACTTATGAGAATCCATGAAGGAGCTCCAAGCCATTAGCAGGTAGGTGGGAGAAGCCTTTTGTCAAAGTGCACTTAACTTAACTTAGGGGACCACCACAAACCCACATAACATGTATTTCAAGACTTGTAAAACATATTGCTCAAAAGACACATTTCGAAAACTTGATTTCTTAAGCTTGATATCCTTTCAGAAATCATTTTCATATATTAAACAAAATTCATATGCAAAATATATCACATTCTCAAAACATTCAAAGAGCAATAAATGCACATTTTTGAAGTAGTTGGAATCATTTATTTCCATTTATTGAAAGAGACATTAATGACTCATTACTTAATTATAAAAAAGTAACCCACCTTGATTTCCTTGCTTATAGGTTTACTAAAAAATGCCTCTTCTCTTATTTCTCTTGCCTCTTTTGATCCCTTTATACAATAACAAAAATCTCACTCAATAGGGCTTTCAACTGAAAATCTCTCAAGCGTAATCACTAAAATTGGTTATAGAATACTTAAACCCAAGCATTTTTTAAACTCCATGAACTAAAATCCTTCCAAAAATCTAAACGTTTTAAAATGATCTTACCTTCATTCTTCACCAAATGAAGGGATCTTTAGCTCAAAGGGAAGCTCTTCTCCTCCTCCGCTTGTTTCCCTTCTTGAACATCCTCAAAATCTCTCTTGAAGGCTAACACAATTGAAACCCTAGCTTGCTTTCTCTTCTTTCTCTCCTTCTCTTCTTCTCTTCATATTTCTCTCTCTTCTTCATGACACTCCCTCTTTTTCTCTTCAATTTTAGTTCTTCTCTCTTCTTAAAATGCAAGACAACACTTCTTCTTCCAATTATGCCCTTAATGATTGAGAAATGCCCCATTTGTCCTTCCATTTATGCCTTATGTCTTTTATGCTTAAGTGTCTTGCCAACAGTAACCTTAAACATTATGATATAACACTTTCTTCTAGAAAAATGTTCCCCAGTGTCTTAAGTTTGTAATGACACCAAAATCAATTCATTTGGTTCAGAACTCTAAAAGTATTACCCCAAACATTTTCGGGCTGTTCTTATATTGAAAGTACACTATACTTAAATTCCTCCCATAAATTGAAAGTCTTAGAGACTAAATTAGATTTCAAATTCTTCATATAATTTATATCCCTATGTCTTTAGTTTATCTTGAAACAAGGATCATCTTATTCGGAGCTATACCTGTTGGATCCTGTTTCCGAAACCCAACTGCATATACACTTAACACTCATAACCCCACTGCTTAGACTGAACATGATCACTCTTAAAACGACTCTTGAAGCGGAATGATAAACGAAAGCCAAAGCGAATGAAACGAAACAAATGTGAAGCTAATAGGATCGAATCCAACTGAAATCGAATATCAAATAAGTCGAATTGAATACAAATGGAAATCGAAAGGAATCGAATACGAATGCGAAAAAAATAGATCAATTGAAAACTGAAATTTCAAATGCCGACATCCGAAGCGTGAACATAGAAAAACTTGTTGCATTGGAAACCTTGGACTAACCAATCCGAAATCGGTAATATTATTTTTTTTCTTTCATCATTTAATCCATCTTATTCATAAATCAAATAAATAACTTCCCTCTCTGGAAAACTTCGTCCTTAATCAGACTCCCTTTACTTGGCATCTCTTAATTATGCATATTTCAATATCATCTTTAACAAAAATCTTATTCTCACATTAACATTGCCATATAACCCATTTTATTAAGAAAATTTGGGCAGCGTGACAGCTGCATTAGAACCTATCCAAAAACCTGCAAATAGAAAAACTCACTTCTATAACTTTCAACCAATCACACATACATCATAATCTACCGGACCCTCCGTCCGGGATCTCAGCAAACGCAATCCTATTTCTAATCCTTTTTCCAGTCATTTTTCATATCCAATTCATATTCATCACATTCAAACTCATAAACAATTTCCATTAACTCATATACAAATTTATGCTTCCATCAAACTCAACCAATCGAATTTATAAATCTTCACAATTCATATACCATCATCAAACATGTTCATCCATATCCATATATATATATATATATATATATATATCCCAAATACATTCATAACTCAATTCACTTTATATACAAATCCAAATTGCACAATCCAAAACCAATACATTTCCAAATCCATCACTCAAGTTCTTACACAATATCATAATCTAAAATACATTATGAACCAAATGCTTACAATACTCTAATGGAATTCCAAGCCATAGGCCATTTCCAATAATCTTAAACCAAATACACAAATTACAAACAGATGCACAAATACTGATGTCTTGACGTCTTTCATCCGATCTCCTGCTCTACTACCTGGAGATGGGGATGAAAGCGGGGGTAAGCTCAGAAGCTCGTGGATAACATGTTTATTAAACAAATGATAAGAAAAAGTATTTTTAAACCTTATTTTCCATTGATCAACTATCACATTGGAAAAACATCGAAGGGTTTATTTCTAAAAAGCTTCTCAACTTCTAAAATCCTTCATAAGCATTTTCAAATAGTTTCAAAAACTATCACAGTGGAAAATCCAAATTTCTCATTTGTCAAATTCTCAAACCATTGTAAACATGAAATGCACCACATACAAATGCAGCACATTCTAAAACAAAGCAAAAACATATAACACGTCAATCAGTTTAGGTCGGTCCATAAAACAGGACATACTGCACATTCCTGCAAATCGGTCCTGTGCAGCCGTGAAACACATGGGGAGTCCGAAAACGGAGCTCCTATGCCACTAGCGGCCAGCCGGGCGAAGGCTTTTAAAAATGAGACCAGTGCACTGACTCCACATGAAGGACCTAACCAAACCCATGTAACACGTATTCATGCTTAAAAAAACCATATTGCCCGAAGGCACATTTTCAAAATGGAACTTTTCATGTCATCTAATATTCAATGCGATACCTATCAATCACAATATCACCCAAGTTACAAACAAACACTCATGTGATAATTCTCAATTTTTCCCCAAACAAGG
>JANPWT010000247.1:25681086-25692687 GCA_024678245.1 Erythroxylum densum | reverse complement strand
GCTAGTGCTTCTTTTTCATGAATAGGATAATTTAATTCCGAAGAATTAAAAGTCCCATTTATATACTTGCAAAGATAATGCTTTTTGTGCTTTGGGGGTTTTGCCAAAAGGCAACCTGCCCATGTGTCAATGCTTGCGTCCAGTTGGACTAGTAATTGATCGTGCTTTTGATAATTATAGAGTGTAGGTAATTCCTTACAAAGATTCTTCAATCGTTGTACTGCTTCAGTGTCCGCTATCGTCCATTGCCATTGTTGAGTGGTGCTGCATTTTTTCTGTAATAGTCTTCTTTCTTTGGCTAATTCTTTTAAGAATCCTTGATCAGAGATATAATTTAATAATCCTAAGAATTGTTGAACTTGTTTTCGACTGAAAAATTGATTAGGGAATTCCTGGAGTTTTTGTAAAATATTTGGTTGTAGTTTAAAATATCCGTGATGATCAAATTGTAATCCTAAATATTCAATGGTTTGTTGTGCTATTTTTGCTTTCTTTTTGCTAAGAATTAATCCTTTATCCTTACAACGTTGTAATACAATTTGAACTTTTTTATAATGATCTAGTTTATCTTGATTTGAATAGATAATAATGTCATCAATATATACACAAGTAAATTCTTCTAAGCCTTGTAAATTATTATCCATAAATCTTTGATAAATACTTGGTGCTTGTTTTAATCCGAAAGGTAAAACATTCCATTGATAATGTTTCTGAGGTGGACAAGTAAATGCTGTTAATGCTTTTGTATTATCATGTAATCGTAATTGCCAATATCCGGATTTAGCATCTAAAGTGGTAAACCAGATATGACCTTTTAATTTGTTAATAATATAGTCTTTTCGGGGTAATTTATAGGCGTCTCCTATTGTTGCCTCATTTAGTTTTCTATAATTAATTACCATTCTTCTTTTGCCTCGTTTCTTTTCAGCAGAATTATTAACATAAAAAGCAGGTGCTGAATGTTTACTGGTACTGGGGCTAATAAGTCCTTTTTCAAGTAATTCCTTACATTCTTTGGTAAATTCTTGAACATCTAATGGTGTATATGGGATATTATTTTTAATATTAACTTCCTGAAGAGGATCTTTTAATTTGATTTCAATAAGTTCAGTATTATGATTCTTTGTTGGATCTAAAGGGTTTTCACTACATACTTGATCTAGAAGTTTTTCAACATTTAATTGTATTGAAGTGTTATTAAGTAAATAAAAATGTATGTGGTTTAATTTTTCATTTACAGATTTCAATCGTTTATAATAAGAATTATGATAAATAGGGATTCTTAAAATAATAGATTTTTGATCAATTTCCTTAATATAGGGAGTTCTTAATGTTATATAATGTAAATCTTGGCAAAAAGGATGGTATAATTTAAGAAAATTATTCCCAATAATGAGTGGTAATCCTGATTCTTTTTGATAAATAGAAGGAATGATGAAGGTATATTTTTCAATAATAATAGTATTATAATAACTAACATACCAAATAGAATTAAAACTTCCATCTGCTATTTTTACTTGTAATGGTTTATTCAGTTTTTTCCATTTTAATTGAAGTTGTTTAGAAGCAATACAAATAGTAGCTCCTGTATCTATATATGCATTAACGGTGATGTTAATTTTCGGAATCAGTACTTGAATAAATGTTGAATTGGAATTCTGTGTTTGATTCAGAGGATTCAGAAGGGTTGTAGAATAATTGTTCTGATTCATTGGAAGAGGATTGAGATTGATATAGAAAAAGGGAAATGTCTGTATCATAATCGGATTCAATTGGTTCTAATTGATGATTGAATGCTGAATTTAGTATTTGCAGTTTTTGATTGTATTGTTTATCTTTTCTTTTTGGACATTCATTTGCATAATGTCCTTCTTCTTTACATAACCAACATTTACAATTCTTTTTCGTTTGAGGACAATATTTTTGTTTCTGTTTCTTTTTTGGATTATATTTGTATCTACGGAAATATTTAGGAAATTGTTTATGTTTAGTTTGATATGGGGATGGTCTATATTTTTTCCATCGATATTTCTTTGAATATTTTCTTTGAAATTTAGGATAGGATTGTTGTCGTTTATACTGATATTTCTGTTTATGTTTTTGTTTATTATGTGATGTACATCCATATTGTTGAGGTACATCTGCATTTTGATCACAACATAATTTTAAATGTTGATGTTTTAATGTTTGCTTTAATTTTGATTCGAGACAAAAATCTACTAATAAGTCTTTTGTAATTAATATTGCTCCTCCTAAGTTGTGTGCAACTTGATGTTTTTCTACTTTTTCATGAAATTGTTGTTGTACTTTTACATTAAAAGGATAAGGTAGTTTTTGAATAAAAATATGAATATACATTTCTTGTTCTACTCTAGGTAATTTATAATAATGTTTCTGAAAGTCACAGATAAATGCATCTAAATAATATATGTCACATAGCTGACTATTATTTAAATGTCTTAATGCTTTAAGTCTATTTTCGTTATCCCTGGAAGCTTTATGAAATATAACATCTTGTCCAAAGAATTCTTTGTATATTTCGTCTCCAATAATTTCAAAAGTATCTTCATCTAGTGTTTTACTGAGATAGTGTGAGGTATTTTGTAGAGCTTGAGCGTTTTCAATAAGAAAGCTTTGAACATTACCGGATGTTTTATAGACTACAAAATTCCATAATGAGTCCTTATTGTCTGGTCTATCTCCAAATGGTTTGTCTATTTGAATTATTAATTGTAGTCGATCATACCATTCATGAAATAAATCTTCAGCGTTGGTTGTGCAATCTAAATTTAATATACTATCGGGTCCTAGTTTTGTAATTTTTGGATTATATTCAGAAGGGTACTTTCTAATTTTTGAACCTTTATAATAATAACCTTGCCGATTTAAGAAATTATCTTGATTATCGGGTATCCAAGAATAATTTGTTGATTGGAATTCTTTCTTACGTTTATCACCAGTTAATTTTCCTTTTAATTTTATATCTCGAGTATAACTACTTTCGGGTTTTTCATCTTTATCCATATAAATCTCTTGATCAGATTCGTATCCAAGAATAATTTCATCTTTGTGATCTTGTGGATTTAAGGGAAAAAGTTGATTGTTGCTAGATAAAGGGGTAAGATGTAAATGTTTTACTAAATCTGTTACTTCTACTAATTGTTGTTGAATACTTCGTTCGACTTCTTCTATAGATTGATCCGTCATTGAGCCTATGTTCGTTTGCGTGGTATTTTTGTAATTCTAAGCTCTGATACCATTTTCGGGGGCAACATCCTTACTATTAATTGCTCATTGGTGTCTTGAATCTTTTGGGTTATTTGCTGAATTAAGGTTAAGATTTCTACTTGTGTTTGTAATAAAGCTTCTATTTTTTGATCTAATATTTCTTGTGATTGGACTAATGACTCTATTTGTTGAGTGAGATTTGTTAATGAAGTCATAATTTTTGGATTAAATAAGTGGATAATGTAGATATTTGATTTTGAATTTCATCTAATTGTCTACTTGGATTATTGGGTTCCGTTATTCTTATTGGTCTTTCTATGTATATAGGTCTTTGATGTCTGGCTGATGCTGATCGTAGGAGAGGAACAGTGTTGGAAGTAGATTCTGAAAACGAATGTCTTCTTTCCAGTAATGGTAAGGTAAAAGGTTGTTGTATTGATGGAAGAGGTTGAATTTTTGGTTGTATTTTAATTCCGACTTTTGCAACTTCTTGAAATAATTGGTCTAAATATATCTGTTCCGTATGTTTGAAATCTATACTGTGATGTGAATTGGTAAGTGCATAACTAATTTGATAGGTTAAAGAAAATGGATATTGTCCTGGAGTCATAAGATTTTCGCGATAAAATTTATAGGCTATTGTGATTGCTTTGTCTAATTCAGAAGAGATTAAAGGAATTCCTAATTTTAGTCTTGTATTGAATTTGATTTTTCCATATTGTAAATTTCCATTCATCATACCTAATACTTGATCATTGAGATTATTCATTCGTTCATCTAAGATTGCCATTCTAATAGGTGTATTAATTCCATCTTGAAAAGTAGATTTTAATAATATTTGTATAGTTGATAGGTGAATATAACCTATTTTCTTTCGTTTAGATTCCGGTAATAATTGTAATTGTCTATTTATTTGTTCGGGGTCGATTAAACTAATTCGTAGATTTCCATTACATTGGTCAATTCTGATAGGTGTTTCATGTATAATTTTGCCAAAATAAATAAGATTTTGTCTATTAAAAATTTGTTTTAATGTGGATTTATGAATATCTTGTCCTTTCTTTAAATCTAATTGAGCTTTTGCAATCTGATTCTTTTTATCTTGATTAATTAAGGTGGATACTTGAAATGTTCCTAATGATTCTGTTAATTCTAAATTATCTACATCGAGAACCGTAGAGGATTGTGATGTCATAATGTATTGGGATGATAGGGATGATAGCAGTGATGATCAGTTTGTATGTGTTCTAATTCTGTTAAGTGATTTGTATATTGCTGATGTAATCTTTGTACTACCGAAAGGTATTCTATATTTGCTCTCCTACCTAGGCGATTAACACCGACAAAGATAAGATAATTTATACGATCTTCATGGTATTGAATGTGATCCTGATAATAATTAATTGCTTGTTGTGTATATTGAATTCGTTGTTGTAAGTCTTCACAAATAGGACAATTCATTGTAATTATCTAATTATTAATAATAATCATCTCCTAATTCGTGAGTAACATCGTCTAAGTCATAATTAATTTCATCATCAACACAATCATAATCATCATAATCAGTATTGGTAATATCTATATTTTCCATTTCATTATCCGAGGGGAATGATTCTAAACAGTACATATTATCTAATTCTTGTTGTATTTGTTGCATTTGTTCGATTCGTTCTTCTGATTCTTCCTCAGGATGAGGTGAGAAATCAAAAATAATATCTCTATCTTCTAGTCGAACTATATATCCGACATTAGTATCTAATTGAAATATAGTACTCCATAAATAATCAAGAGTAATTTCAATAAATGAACAACTAATAGCAAAAAATTGATGAATAACTTCGGAAGGGATAAATAACATGCTTGCAGTTATAAAGAATAATAAAGGTTGTGCTTGAAAAATAATAAAAGCATAAAAATGTAATTGATCAATAATTTCATATAGAAAATAATGAAAGAAATAAGATGAGGCGTATGTCATGATATATGTTGGGTAGGTAATCTTAATCGATTAATAACTTCATTTCTTCTTCAAGTTCTAATCGATCTGCTTTAACTGAATTATAAATATATAGTGTTTGATCTAATAAAATACGTGCATTTATTAAAAGTTGGAAACAGTCATTTTCTTTTGCTAAAGTGATATGCTCTTTATATAATTGAATAAATTTCTTTTGTTCATTTTCAATTTCGAAATAAAACTTGATTCTTTGCTTTAAAGATCGGCGATAATCAAAATAAGACATTTATTTAAATAATAAGAAGAGAAAGTTTGGATACAAAATAGTTGCGTGCTATAGTGCATTCATTAATAGAATACTCTAAATGCTGAATAAGTTCAGCTGATTCATTCATCATGTCAGTTGCAGTGTGGATAATCTCTTGTGCTTCTGCATAAAGTGGATGATCTTTGGGTTTTCTAAACTGGGGATCTTGAAGAAAAGCATGAGCTTTCTTATTTTTTGCAATTGTTTTGATTTTTAATTCTTCAAATTGTTCTTTCTGGGCTTCTAATGCTCGAATTCGTTGCTTGAGTGCTCGCATGATATGAAAATAGGCCATACTGAAATTAAAACTTGGTAAGTCGAGAAAATATGCGATAGATGATGATGATTATTTGAACAATTTTTAATATGATGATGATAAGATGACAAATAATAGCATGAATGATCATAATAATAAATAAGAATATCACAACTATAAATTTATACGATCTTCATGGTATTGAATGTGATCCTGATAATAATTAATTGCTTGTTGTGTATATTGAATTCATTGTTGTAAATCTTCACAAATAGGACAATTCATTCTTCTCCTAATTCGTAGGTGACATCATCTATATCATAATTAATGTCATCGTCTACACAGTCATAATCAGTACTTGTAAGTTCTATATTTTCCATTTCATTGTCAGAGGGGAATGATTCTAAACAGTACATATTATCTAATTCTTGTTGTATTTGTTGCATTTGTTCTATTCGTTCCTCTGATTCTTCCTCAGGATGAGGTGAGAAATCAAAAATAATATCTCTATCTTCTATCTTTTCGTTTTGGACATTCATTTGCATAATGTCCTTCTTCCTTACATAACCAACATTTACAATTCTTTTTCTTTTGAGGGCAATGCTTTTGTTTATTTTTCGGATTATATTTATATCTACGGAAATATTTAGGAAATCGTTTATATCTAGTTTGATAGACAAGGCTACTATTATAAAGGATCAAAAATTAGAAAATACCCTTCTGAATATAATCCAAAAATTACAAAATTAGGACCAGGTAGTGTATTAAATTTAGATTGTACAACCAATGCCGAAGATTTATTCTATGAATGGTATGCCGAAAGACCTTGAGGTCGGATTCTATCCTCTAAAGGGGGTCGAAAATGGAACAGAAGATAGGGGAAGGCGAAAGACAGAAGAAGCAAAAGACATAAAAAGCAAAAGATAGAAGAAGCAAAAAGATAAAAGAAGTAAAAGACAGAAGAAGTGAAAAGACAGAAGAAGCAAAAGACAGAAGAAGCAAAAAGGCAGAAGAAGCAAAACATAGAAGAAGCAAAACACAGAAGAAGCAAAACACAGAAGAAGCAAAAAGGGAGAATAAGCAAAAAGACAGAAGAAGCGAAAAGACAGAAGAAGCAAAAGACAAAGAAGCGAAAAGGCAGAAGAAGCAAAAAGACCAAAAAAGTGAAAAGGCAGAAGAAGCAAAACATAGAAGAAGCGAAAAGGCAGAAGATCCAAAAAGACAGAAGAAGCGAAAAGGCAGAAGATGCAAAAAGACAGAAGAAGCTAAAAGACAGAAGAAGAAGCGCAAAGACAGAATAAGCAAAAAGACAGAAGAAGCGAAAAGGCAGAAGAAGCTAAAAGGCAGAAGAAGAAAAAAGACAGAAAAAGCGAAAACACAAAAGAAGCGAAAAGACAGAAGAAGCAAAACACAGAAGAAGCGAAAAGGTAGAAGAAGCAAAAAGACGGAAGAAGCGAAAAGGCAGAAGAAGCAAAATACAGAAGAAGCGAAAAGACAGAAGAAGCAAAACAAAAAAGAAAGGAAAAGGCAGAAGAAGCGAAAAGAGAAAAGAAGCAAAATACAGAAAAAGCGAAAAGGCAAAAGAAGTAAAAGGACAAAAGAAGCAAAAAGACAGAAAAAGTAAAAAAACAGACGATACAAAACACAGAAGAAGATGATGTCATCACAAAAAAAACACAGAAGGAGATGACATCATCATAGAAGAAGCAAGAAGGCAGAAGAAACAAAACACAGACAATACAAAACACAGAAGAAGATGACATCATCACAAAGAAAACACAGAAAGAGACATCACAGAAGAAGCAAAAAGGTAGAAGAAGCAAAACACAGATGATACAAAACACAGAAGAAGATGACATCATCACAAAGAAAACACAGAAGGAGATGATGTCATCACAGAAGAAGCAAAAAGGCAGAAGAAGCAAAACACAGACAATACAAAACACAGAAAAAGATGACATCATCACAAAGAAAACACATAAGGAGATGACGTCATCACATAAGAAGCAAAAAGGCAGAAGAAGCAAAACACAGACAATACAAAACATTGAAGAAGATGACATCATCACAAAGAAAACACAAAAGGAGATGACATCATTATAGAAGAAGCAGAAAGGAAGAAGAATACAACTCCCCTCTTGCACATCTTCCCTTATACAAACCATGACCTTCAGCTCAGACATCCAAAATTTTCATGCTAAATACCGTTGAAAAGATAAAAGAAAGATTTACTACTTACTAGAAGGCACATTTGCCTAAATTAGCTTAGATTAACCCTGAAGTCAGAAAACAAATTTTTCCTTCGTGAATCTTGAAAAAAAAATTCAACGTACCAACTTTAGATAGTCATGAATAAATATGCAAACATATCCCATTTGCATCAAAAGATAAAAGTTTTACAAAGCTTTAGTGGGCATTTCAAGCCGCAATTACATTAATACATCAAAATTCCAAAATACAAAAGATACATGATTTGCTCAAAATGCAACTAAAGCCTTGCTTTACAAACTTGCTTCAAATACAAAATAATCAAAACTAGGAGAGCTGCCTTGCCCTTTTGACCTACTCGATATCCTGCTCATCACCTGAACGTGTGGGGGGAGATTAGGGGTGAGCTTAAAGCCCATGGGTAACAATCTTATAATCGGTAACAAGCAAAAACTATTGGAATAATCATCTTCATTACAAAAACTCACATTAATGCATGACATGGATACATCACTATTGTCAACGTATCATCAACACAAAAGCATATCAAATTGGTTCGGGTGGATCTAAAACAGAATGTACTACGCATTTCCACATAACGGTCTTGCGTAGCCGTGAACTTATGAGAGTCCCTGAAGGAGCTCCATGCCACTAGCGGGCAGGCGGGAGAAACCTTTAGACAAGTACACTTAACATACTTAGGAGATCACTACGAACCCACATAACATGTAATTTAATGACTTGTAAACTTGTTACCCAAAATGGCATTAGATCATAAACTTGATTTTTCATGACATGATATCTTTTCAAATCATTTCATTTTTCAAATGCGGCTGCAGCTTGCTCTTTAATCATAGCAAAAACTCTAGCCTGTGTCTGACCCCTTGGCCTCCCTGGAGGAATAGTCTTCTTTGTAGCTCCAGAATGGCCCACCTCTATGACTAGCCTGGTTCCCACTGTTTCTGCTCTCCTCGGAGCTTGCAACTGGGACCCCTGTTTCCTTGTTAATTAGGGACTGTCTCTGATCAAGTGTCCCTTCTCTCCGCATCGGAAACATGCTCCTAGTAACTTGAAACACTCTCCCCGGCGGAGCTTCCCACAATGCTAACATTGGGGGTTCATGTTCCTGCTCCTCTCCACCCTACTACTGCCTGCCGCAGTAGAGGCTTGCACTGAAACTACCCTTGTTTGCTTGTTTCTAGTAGGGGCACTACTCCCCACCTCACTCTATGTGTGGGAACTCTTCCTACCCCTCTCAGGCATTTGAGTACTCGCCCCCTTCTTAGAAAACTGTTCCCTGTTCTTCCTCTTCCTACTTACTTCATTTCTGATATTCTCCAGCTTCTCAGCCTGGAGTGCGGCATCTACCAATTGTTGGTAGTCACAGAAGTTGTGGATCAAAATTTTCTCCTTGATCCCCAATTAAGACCTCCTTCAAACTTGCGGCACTTATCCTCCTCATTAGCAACAATGTTGGCCGCACACCAGGACAGCTGGGTAAACTTCAACTCATTTTCACTCACACTCATATCCCTCTGTGTGAGATTCAAAAACTCTCTGGCCTTCTCCTAAATATAGACTCTTGAGAAGTATTTCCTCCTGAAGGCTTCCAAAAAGTCTCTCCATGATAACACTGGAGGCATATCCTGACTGTGGGGCACTTATTCCCACCAATGAAGTGCATCTCCCTATAGCAAGCTCACTGCATAATCTAACTTCTCCTCATCCGAGCACTTCATCTAAATCAGAACCCTCTCGGTCCTCTTCAACTAGGCTTCAGCCTCTTCAGGATTTATAGTCCCATTGAAATCTACAGCTCCATACTTGCGGAGCTTATCATACTGGCCACTCCTCTCCACTGGAGCCTACATCGGGACTTGTGACCCTTGGCCCATGGCATATGTGAAAGCCTAGGCAAAGGCCTGAAAGAAGTGCAGGTCCATAGATGGCATACGGGGAGGAGGCAATGGCATTTCATGCTGCACATCAGGTGCCTCAGAATCAAGAGCAGGGTGTGTCCCAGTATCTTGTGGGACATAGGATTCATCCGTACTCCCTTGGCGAGAGCCAGATCAAGTCCAGGCTCCTCGACTTCTCCTTCGAGGTGGCATTTATCACTCCTTAAATATAAGATCAGTGAAAACCTTTAGTTTATGTAAAACAATTTCAAATCATATAAAACAATTTAAAAACCATGCACTTTCCTTACTTAAAAATAATGCATGTTCATTTCATGCCTTAGACTACCCACCAAAAGCCTAGGATACTCTTAAACCTAGTCACTCTGATACCATAAGTGTTGGACACCCCATCCTTGAGAGTCATGGGTCCGATGTCCTAAGTGACATCTGGATATGTATCCCACAAGGGTGACGTGCCCCCACCAAGAGGACTTACTTTTACTATATCTGAACAGAAGTTGACCTTAATCATTTTGCACCAGCCTTAGGACAATTGGCAAAACTGTGATTAGCATTATCGAGTTAAGATCCTCTTAGGACGATTTCAAAGAAGGCTTAGAGACCTACAAATTTGAGGAAGACCTTGAGGTCGGATTCTATCCTCTAAGACAGAAGAAGCAAAAGACAGAAGAAGCGAAAAGGTAGAAGAAGCAAAACACAGAAGAAGCAAAAGGTAGAAGAAGCAAAACACAGAAGAAGAAAAAAGGTAAAAGAAGCAAAAAGACAGAAGAAACGAAATGATAGAAGAAGCAAAACACAGAAGAAGCAAAAAGACAGAAGAAGCAAAAAGACAGAAGAAGCGAAAAGGCAGAAAAAGCAAAACACAGAAGAAGCAAAAAGAAAGCGAAAAGACAGAAGAACCAAAACATAGAAGAAGAAGCGAAAAGGCAAAAGAAACAAAAAGACAAAACAAGCAAAAAGGCAGAAGAAGCAAAAAGACGGAAGAAGCGAAAAAACAGAAGAAGCCAAACACAGAAGAAGTGAAAAGACAGAAGAAGCAAAAAGACAGAAGAAGCAAAAAGACAGAAGAAGCGAAAAGACCGAAGAAGCAAAACACAAAAGAAGAGAAAAGGTAGAAGAAGCAAAAATATAGAAGAAGCGAAAAGGCAGAAGAAGCAAAACACAGAAGAAGCGAAAAGACAGAAAAAGCAAAACACAAAAGAAGCGAAAAGGCGGAAGAAGCAAAAAGACAGAAGAAGCGAAAAGACAGAAGAAACAAAACACAAAAGAACCGAAAAGGCAGAAGAAGCAAAAAGACAAAAGAAGCAAAAAGGCCGAAGAAGCAAAAAGACAGAAGAAGCAAAAAGATAGATGATACAAAACACAGAAGAAGATGACATCATCATAAAGAAAACACAGAAGGAGATGACGTCATCACAGAAGAAGCAAAAAGGCAAAAGAAGCAAAACACAGAAGAAGATGACGTCATCACAAAGAAAACACAGAAGAAGATGACGTCATCACAAAGAAAACACAGAAGGAGATAACGTCATCACAGAAAAAGCAAAAAGTCAGAAAAAGCAAAACACAGACGATATAAAACACAAAAGAAGATACGTCATAGCAAAGAAAACACAGAAGGAGATGACGTCATCATAGAAGAAGTAAAACACAGATGATACAAAACACAAAAGAAGATGACGTCATCACAAAGAAAACACAGAAGGAGATGACGTCATCACAG
>JANPWT010000247.1:25518461-25531069 GCA_024678245.1 Erythroxylum densum | reverse complement strand
AACAATACCCCTTATGCAACTTATCACTTTAACTTTAATTCAATTCACCTATGTAACATAATCTCATTAACATTAACGTACATTAATCTAGAAAGATACCAAAATAAATCTAATCATGCTTAATCAAATAAATAAAAGAAAATCAGGGGCCAACAACTAGAACATGGTAGTAAAGGGATAAGAAGGACAGGTTCCAAGGGAAATACAAACAACGACCGGTGAGTTTTGAGTGTTTGAGTAGCAAAATAAACTCCTACTTTGGAGAGAAAAGATTCAATCTTTGTTCTTTAAGTGGATGTGAGGCTTACTTAGCCCATGTGACTAATACCCGAACTGAGTAGATAGTTCAGGATATTCACGTTGTCAGGGAATTTTTGGATTTGCTTCCCACTGAATTACTAGGACTACCCTCGGATAAGGAGACAAAGTTTACTATTGATCTAGTTCCAAATACTGCTCCTATATTGATTTTTTCATATAGGATGGCACCTGTAGAAATTAAAGAACTCAAGAATCAATTACAAGTTATTGGATAAGGATTTCATTATACCAAGTGTGTCTCCTTGGGGAGCTCTAGTTCTATTTGTGAAAAAGAAGGATGGGACCTTGAGGCTATGTATTGATTATAGGTAGTTGAATAGGGTGATAATGAAAAACAAATATCTTTTATTGAGAATTGATGATTTTTTTGATCAGTTATAGGAAACTCAAGTGTTCACTAAACTAGACCTAAGGTCAAGATATTATCAGTTTAAGATAGCAGATGTTGATGTACCAAATAGTGCGTTCAAGACTAGATACAGATATTTTGAGATTTTGGTTATGCCTTATGGAATGACAAATGCTCTGGAAGCTTTTATGACATTAATGAATAAGGTATTTCAACCTTACCTAGATTACTTTCTGATCATATTTATTGATGATGTTTTGGTATAATCGAATAGTAGGAAGGAACATTCTGATGAGCACTTAAGGTTAGTTCTACAAATTATGAGAGAGAAGCAATTGTATGCCAAGTTCAGTAAGTGTGAATTATAGCTGGATCAAGTGGTATTTTTGGGCTATATAGTATCTAGATAGCACATACAAGTAGATCCAAAGAAAGTCAAACTAGTGATGAAGTGGGAGGCACCTAGTAATGTATTGGAGATTCGAAGTTTCCTCGAATTAGCTGGTTATTATAGAAGTTTTATTAAGGGGTTTTTTTAAATCTTAGCTCCTTTGACAAAGCTTCTAAAGAAGAATGTGCCTTTCCAATGGACTGATGAATGTCAAAGGAGTTTCGAGGAGTTGAAACATTGGTTGACTACAGAACTATCATTAACTATTCCATTAAGACTCGGAGAATATACAGTATATAGTGATGCTTCACACCAAGGATTAGGATGTGTTTTGATGCAGTATGGTAAAGTGATAACCTATGTTTTGAGACAGTTGAGGTCTTATGATTTTAAATATCCAATTCATGGTTTAGAAATTATTGCTAGAGTTGAATATTTGTTGAGTTAGAAGGAGTTGAATATGAGATAAAAGAGATGGATTAAGTTGCTTAAAGATTGTGACTACATGATTGACTACCATCCTAGTAAATCTAATATGGTAGTTGGTGTATTAACTAGGAAATCTAATAGTAGTGTGGCACAAATTTAGATATCGAGGTTAGCACAGCTAGTATAACTGAGAGCATTAAATGTTGACTTGAATTTGGGGCAGAATGAAGCATTAACAGCTACATTGAAACTTAGACCAGTATTGCATGAGAGAATTAGAAAGGTTCAAAGTAAGGATCCATAATTTATGAAGCTTAGCGATAGTTTGATATAGGACCTAAATTCTGGATTTGAATTGAGAGATAATTCATTATGGTTAAAACATAGATTATGTGTGCTAGAGGTGGATGATTTGATAAAGGAAATTTTAGAGGAAGCATATATAGCGACTTATGCGATGCATCTTTGTACTACTAAGATGTATAATACACTGAAACAACACTTTTGGTGGCTAGGAATGAAGAAGCAAGTAGCTAAGTATATTGCTAAATGTTTGACATGCCAATAGGTTAAGGCTGAGCATTAGGAACTAGTTGGGAGGTTCTAGTTATTGCCTATTCCAGAGTGGAAATGGGAGAGGATCACTACAAATTTCATCATAGGTTTGTCGAGAACGTCGAGGCAACATGATGTCATATGGGTCATCGTCGATAGATTAACTAAATTGGCCCATTTCTCACTTGTGAAAGAGAACAATACATTGGATCAACTGGCCCAGAGATATGTCAATGAAATGGTGAGATTCATGGAGTCCCATTGTCTATTATGTCTAACTAGGATCCCATATTCACTTCTAGATTCTAGGATAGTTCATAGATAACTTTAGGAACAAAGTTAAATTTCAACACAACATTTCATCCTCAGACAGATGGACAAAGTGAGAGAACTATTAAGACTGTTGAGGATATGCTTAAAGGTTGTGTATTGGAATTCCAAGGACCATGGGATCAGTATATAGCTATTATTGAATTTGCGTACAATAATCACTATCACAGTAGTATCATTATGGATCCTTATGAATCCTTATATGGTAGGAAATGTCAATCACGATTGTAATGGGATGAAGAGGGACTAAGAATTGTTGAAGGCCCAGAGTTGATTTAGGACACCGTTGATAAGGTCAAATTGATCCGCAGTAGGATCAAGGTGGCTCAAGACAGATAGAAGAGTTATGTAGATCAGCACTATAGAGATATGGAATACCACGTGGGAGATAAAGTGCTTTTGAGAGTATCACCTTGGTGAGGAGTGCTGAGATTTGGTAAAAAGGGTAAATTAAGCCCTAGATACATTGGCCATATGAGATCATTAAGAGAATAGGACCATTGGCCTATCAGCTATCATTACCAGCTGATATGTCTCAAATTTATAATGTGTTTCATATTAGCATGCTTAGGGGATATCAATCAGATCCGACACACTTATTGCTGACACAGGAGGTTGAAATTTCAAGTAACTTGAGTTATATGGAGGAATCGATAAAAATAGTGGGTTATCAGATAAAACAGTTGAGAAATAGAAAGATTCCATTAGTTAAAATTCTTTGGAGGAACCATTCTAGAGAAGAAACCATATGGAAGACCGAGGAGAATATGAGGAAACAGTACCCCCATCTATTTAACCAATCAGGTAAGAATCTCAAGGCTAAAATTTCTTTTGGGGGAGAATTGTAGTAGCCCAATCCTACACTTAGGAATTTAACTGCTATATAAATCCATATAAGTCATATCATATGAGAAAACATAAAGTGCATTTGATTTACATGCATCATATTCACATACATACATAAATTATGATTTAGTACACATTGCAAAGATAATTTATGCACTCAATTTATTTATTCCAGAGTATGAAAAATTTTAAATGTTTATGATGTGATTGCATGATTGTGCGTATTTATGTCTTGAATTTTGGTTTGATGGATTAAATTACTAAATTGGAAATTAATGCTACATTTGAGTGATTGATGAAGTAATATGAGTATCTAGTATAAGAAAAATGTTGAATAGAAACATAAATTGATATGTGGAAATTTAGATTGACTAGACCTATGAAATAGTGACACATGGCTTGATTAAATGAGTGACAAATGGTGGTTTAATTGGGTGACAAATTGGTCTAGTGATTATGAGACAAATGGACTAATCACAGAGAGATAATTGGTAGCTTATAAACGGAGACATGTGGTATGGCTCTTTGTTTGAAAAGTGTTTAGATAAGTGTCCAAACCCTTACCACACACCTAACCCATAATTTTGCCCTTGAAAGACCATTGGTTTGTCTTGTTTTGGAAAATGCTTTCTCCTTCTTTCTTTTTCTTCTTGCCACTGACCCATACCTATAACCCTTACACTTTGAGTTTTCCCTAAATTTCTACACTCTTTTACTCCAAAATTTTTGCAGCCTTCATTTTGGGATTGAAATCCCTTTCTATTTCCATCTTGTTCTTGGATTATCCTTGCTTGTTGGAAGATTAAGTTAACTTTAAGATTAAGCTAGAATTAGGGATAATAAAGTAAGTGATTTTTTTAAATCTCTATAGCATGTTAAAATAGAAACATTCATGATGATTAAATTGAGATGAGTGATATGTGTGGTTGATGTTCAAGTTGTGTTGGAATTTGATGAATGAATGTATGGTTTCTATTTTGTTTTTTATGCTTGAAAATAGTGGATTATATGGATGGTTTAGGTTAAGATTTGAAGTGTAAATGATGATATAACTATGCAAAAAAATTTGGTATATTGGGAGTGTTCTAGAAATTGATAAGTTATGGTTATATATATAAAGGTGAATGATAGTTTTGTTTTGATTATGATGCATGATAGTTTTGTTTTGATTATGATGCATGAAAGACTATGATTTATGAGTTATAAAATGAATGATTTTGATTTGGAATTGGTGATGAAATTGATGAGGAAATGAAGAATAATTTAGATATAATTAAGGTATAATCAATGGATTAGTATGATGGTGTTAAATTTGGAAAAAGATTGAAGGAAAGGGATGGTGAACCATCTATTCACCCATTCTATGATCGTGGAAGTAGGATGAGCTCCTTCTCACAATTGTAGGAAATGCCCTAGAGAAGAAAAGTTTCTATTTTGTCTTCCCACAATCGTGGAAAGGTACCCATGGTCGCGGGAAATGCTTGGGAAGTGAAAAACTTTATTATGTGTGATTGTTAAACCGACTAAGGGTAAGTTATTTACTTTGGTGTAATTGGATTTGATTAAGGTTTTAAGTGAACTTAGATGGTTATTTGATTGATTTATTAATTGATAAGTTTAGGTTGATAATTGATGTTAGAATTAAGGAATGGATTGTTTCATATCAATGTATATGAATTTGGGAAGTATGAGTTGTTAACGAAATGAAGGTGTTTTTATGAATGCAAGTGTGAATCAAGGGATATAAACAATGTAAATTAGGTATGATTGAAGGAGAATTGGAAAGCTATGTGAGTATGGAATGTTAGGAAGTGATGGATAAATGTATGATTGAATTAGAGTAATCGAGATTTCTTAATGCATAACCTAATTGCAAACAAGTTATATACAAATTATAATGAATGAATGAGCAAGATTTGTGAATAAGGATATGTACCCGGGGAAAGTCAATTTACCATTCATTGAACATAACACATATACATAAGTATGACTGGGCATTCATTTGGTTAAACAAGTTGGTAATATATACATAAATGTGTATTGCCTGATATAGATGCATAAATTGACCTACTACATCCAAATATTACTGAATCGTCAAGGCAATAGCTATTCTAGATATGCTCTCACCATAATCTAGCTGCTTTGTTTAACATTCAGTTATTGAATTGCTACTTATATGATTGTGATAATTCTAGACCATCACTTGTCTGAGGAGATTGATATTCGAGAATGTATTGGAAGTGTTTTGTAAATGTATGTCAATATGGAAATATGTGTTCTCAACTGAATGTTGAATACTGGACTTATATTTAAAGAATGTGATATATGACTAGAATATATCGAATGTGAAATAATGAATGCATCACATATGAATTGTTGCATCTCATTACGTTGAAATGCATGAGCAAAGAAAGGAGTGACAATTGGTAGCTTATAAAATAGAAACATTCAAGATGATTAAATTGAGATGAGTGATATGTAGGGTTGATCTTAAAGTTATACTGGAATTTTATGAATGAATGTATAGTTTCTGTTTTGTTTTTTATACTTGAAAATAGTGAATTATATAGGTGGTTTAGGTTGAGATTTAAAGTGTAAATGATGATGTAACTATGTAAAAAAATGGGTATATTGGGAGTGTTCCAAAAATTGATAAGTTAGGGTTATATGTATAAAGGTGAATGATAGTTCTGTTTTGATTATGATGCATAAAAAACTATGATTTATGAGTTATCAATTGAATGATTTTAAGTTGGAATTGGTGATAAAATTGATGAGGAAATGAAGAATAATTTAGGTATAATTAAGTTATGATCAATGGATTAGTTTGATGGTGTTAAAATTTGGAAAAAGATTGAAGGAAAGGTATGGTGAACCGTCTATTCACCCATTCCAGGATCTTGGAAGCAATATAAGTTCCTTCCCATGATCGTGGGAAATGCCCTAGAGAAGAAAAGTTTGTGTTTTGTCTTTCCACGACCGTGGGAAATTCTTGGAAAGTGAAAAACTTTATTTTGTTTGATTATTGGACCGAATAAGGATAAGTTACTTTACTTTGGTGTAATTGGATTTGATTAAGGTTTGAAATGAACCTAGAAGGTTGTTTGTTTGATTGATTAAGAGTTTGATAAGTTTACGTTAATAATTGATGTTCAAATTAAGGAATGGATTGTTTGATATCAATGTGTATTAATTTGGGAAGTATGAGTTGTTGAAGAAATAAAGGTATTTTTATGAATGAAAGTGTGAACCAAAGGATATGAACAATGTAAATTAGGTATGATTGAAGGAGAATTAGGAAGCTATGTGAGTATGGAGTATTAGGAAGTGATGGATAAATGTAGGATTGAATGACTTTTATGTAATCAAGATTTCTTAAGGCATAACCTAACTGTAAACAAGTTATATACAAAATATAATGAATGATTGAGCAAGATTTGTGAATAAGGATACATAACACATATACATATGTATGATTGGATATTCATTTGATTAAACAAGATAGTAATGTATAAATATATGTGTATTGCATTATATAGAAGCACAAATTGATCGACGACATCCAAAAATTGCCGGATCATCAAGGCAATAGATATTCTAGAGCATATTGTGAGTCAACTTAAATGTTATCCCACCATAATCTAATTTCTTTATTTAAAATTCAGTTATTGAATTGCTACTCATATACTTGTGATAATTTCAGACCATCAACTGTCTAAGGAGATTGATATTTGAGAATATATTGGAAGTGTTCTGTACATGTATGTGAATATGGAAATATGTGTTCTCAATTGAATGTTGAATGTTGGACTTAGATTTGAAGAATGTGATATAAGAATGGAATATATTGAATGCGAAATAATGAATGCATTATATATGAATTGTTACATCTTATTACGTTGAAATGAATGAATAGATAAAGGAGTTATGATTGAAGTGACCCCAAGTGAAAAAGAGCTTAAAGCTCATAAATGTCCATAAAGAGCCGCAGGCTCAGTTATCAATGAACCTAATATCTATAATGGGTACAGGAAAATATACAAAATGATCCCATATCCATAATGGAAACGGGATAGTTAGACACTAGGTCACAACAAAGTAACAATGAAGTGGAGTTACATGTGCATTTGCATGTACATCCTTATTTATTAAATGGTTGAATGGATGTACCATATTGACTAATTGAATTAACATGCCTTTTGAATTGAGATGAAATATTGAATAGTTGTAATCAATGAACTATGTAATGTGATGTGAGTTATTCATTTATATGAAATATTTGGTAAACTGGACTATATATGTGTTATTAAGTGCTAATATGAGTGAGCATATCGATGATGGTTCAATCATTGAGTTTCCAAATTCATCAAATTTGCAATGTTTTTCAGGTTCAAAGGAGTTCTAACTCCTTAACAGATCAAGTAGAGGTCTTGTACTTGTGTTTTGGAGCAAGAATGGCTCAAAAGTTGATCAACTAACACTATAGAGTCTAGATAGGATATTTTATTTTAACATTCCACTTCATGTAGAACGTCTTATGAAGAGTAGGAAACTCTTAGATGTTGTTGGTAATGTATATATATGGATTATGTACTGTAATGCTACAATGTATGTTTATGTTTATAAATAAAATGGAAAGTTTTGATCTTCTTAAATACTTATGTTATGTATGATGCCTTAATAAGTGAATGTGATTGCTCTAACGTGCCATTCCCATAGGATATATTTTGGGATAATCTATGGATGTTCGGGCATATGCACTATGGTAGTGGTGTGTTACACCTACTATGAGACGATCCTATAGATAATCTACTCTAGTGTCTATGATAGTCTCATCATAGTAATGGTGCAAATATCCTTAGATTTGAGGTGCCCAAAGATATCTTAGATATTGATCCTGTACTTTGACTCCATTCCTCGTTGCCTCTCAAAGGTTGCCCATAGGGTGGTGATTGGGTACAACTTGAAGTATTCGAAGGTAATTGAGTAGCCAATAAAGGATTCACCACTCCTGATACGAGGAGATGATATCCACAACCTCTTATTGGGGTTATTAATAGGAATCTCTAGCTAGAGTGGAAATGTCATGAAGACAATCTTCAGTGACATATTAAATTGTGTAATGAGCCTCGAGGACAAGAACTAACATTACTTGGGCTAGACGTGATGTAGTCAGTCTAGTGGGAGTTGACACTTTGAGCATAATCTGAACCAAATAGGGTATAGAATGGTGAAAGGATGAATTGCATAGGAACATTGTCTATAGAAGAGTTCGTAGTCAAACCACTAACTTTCCAGTCAACTGGGGGTCATGATGAGTTGTTAGATACCGTTCATAACTTGCTTGAATTAAGTGTTAACTTAAGTGGTCAATATAATCGAGAACCTAATGGGTCACATGCATTGGAGATGCGAAAAATGAGTAAAATGATTTTAGATGGGGATCCAAGATATGAGAGATGCATGACTAAGCTATAAAAGTGTGGTATTTTAGAGTCATTTGATTATGAATCATATGACACATGTGAATCTTGCTTATTAGGTAAGTTGAAAAAATTACCCTTTAATAAAGAAGATGACAAAATTACCCTTTGAAGAAGGGGTTAATTTTTTCATGCTAAATTAAGAGGGATTAAAAGCTATTTAATTCCCACTAACTCCCCATTGATCTTAGGCATTAGAGGGAGACCAAAAGGTGGCAAAGACTATGGTATCAGAGCCCAGAAGTACTATCTTATATGGGCATTTTGAAATATGTGTTAAGTCCATGCATTTTAGTTATGTCATAGCAAACAGTGGCAATTGATCCCCAGTATGAGTCACATGCATGAGCATTCCTTAAAAATTGAGCTGCTAGAAACACTGAGAAAAATGATGATCTGACAGAATGTGAGGAAATAAAGGTTTATGGGTATTTTGGAATTGAGAAATAGTATCTGGTTATGTATGATAGATCAAGGTTCACCACAATTGTGTATATACCCTTGAATGTGATTAGATGTGAATAGGTATATTGCCGTGGATTAATTGAGGAAAATAGGGATATGAGTAGAAATGAGGAGACTAAAGCGTATAAGCAGAATGTAATGAAATCATAAATTTTCTATGATCATAAAAGGATGAATTTGGAACCGAAATAGTTATGTGAGTACCATGATAAGAGTTTATAATTCAGTATAAGAAGATATTAGGGGAATTAAGACCAAAAATTCATAATGATTATGCATCAGTAATTCTGAATTGATTGAGTATATATATATATATATATATATGGGAAAATATACAAAATTGACTTTACAAGGGATAAATGATGTGCAGTAAGGAGAAAGTTAGAAATGCTTATAAGATAGGATTTTAGGTAAGAATGAGAGAGAGGTAAGTGAAAGCCCCCAAAGTTAAGTTAGTTTGTTATCAAGAGTGACATGAATAATATTGATGTTGGAAATAAGAAATCTTCTTTCAGAGAAGAATTTCACTGGGTTAGATTAAGTAGACCAAGTAGTTTATTCTTAAGAATGATGAAGGAAGGAATAAATTATAAATGATATAGGAGTCCTAATCCTAACAGTGACTTTGGAGATAATAGGCAACTATGCATGACGGTGACTTTGAGGAATAGAAAAAATGAATTTTTTTGAGTTAAATGGATTTGCACCATCGTGCATAAGCACGACAGTGACTTTGGTGAAAAAAATGGTAGTTTGCACCCTCGTGCTTAAGCACGATCATGCATTTGTGGTTTTTCCCTATACTAAATAGTCTTGCTTCTTTTGATCATAACTCCTTCTTTAGACATCCAAATTACTTGATTCTTGAACCATTGGAATAATAAGACATTGCTATACCTCTCATTCAAAATTCATAACAATCTGAAAACAAGTAAGAGAGATTGAGTGGAAAACATGGGACGGGTCTGACAGTAACATTTTTTTTGTCTTTATATCTCGCCCCCATGAATTATTCTCACATCCATGACTTTTCTCACACCCATGATTTATTCTTATGGGTGTGAATTTTTTTCACTAACACCAGTGAGTTAATTGCAAGAGTGAATGTTTAATTGTCTTGTCATGCTACAGTGCTCCTTAATAGTTTACTCGCTTGTGCAAGTTGAACCATCTTGCTTCTTTTGACCATAACTTCTTTACCTGATGTCCAAATGACTTAATTCTTAGATCAATGGATCCATAAGACATTTAATTAAATCACCACCAAAAATCATAGCTTTTTGAATTGATTTGGTTAGTGAATTGAAGATGGAAATGTGATTGTGTTGAAGTATGATATTCAATAGGATTAATTTACTGAGCATACTTCAGTGCTTTGACTATATCTGGATCTATAGGAGTCCAAATGAGATTATTTTTTTTATTTTAAGTAAATTAGAGAAATAGGGCTACATATCATATGAAGAAGTCGAATTGTGATTCAATCTCTAAGACGTTCCATTTTTGGATGGAAGTTGTGCTTAGTATACTATTTTGGACAAGAGTAGTCCGAAATTGTTTGAAACATATCTTTCAAATAATTTAACCAAATTATATGATTTTGGTATCAATGGAAACATAATACATAGAAGAAAGTGTTACAAAAGGACTTCATTATCGGGGTCAAAAAGAACATGTAAAGTTGACCCAAAATGATGTTTTTATAGGAAAAATCTAAAAGTGAGTAAGGGGTTATGACTTGTGATTACAGTGTTTTTATTAAGTCATAAACTTAAATATAAATCATACTTAAGTGAGTTTTAATAAAGGGAAATGGATAAGTGGTTAAGAAATGGACAGGTGTCTAAGTTTTAAAGTTATCTTGAAAGACAAGTTGTTATCCTTGTCTATATCCTTCTTGAAGCTTCTTTCCCTAGCTTATCTTAAACATAGAGTTTTTCATCAAATCTTCACCAAAATAAAATCTTGGTTTTTCCTATCCACAATCACTCTTATTTTGTTATTTCTTTCTTCTATCCCAAAAAAGACCAAACCCCCTATCAACTTTCAATATGCTGTACGTGGTTACATGAGGAATTAAGGTTCACGACATTTTTGCAGATGTTAGAGCTTCAAACAAGCTTGTTATGATTATATATTTTTTGTATGAACTAAAGCATGCATCATGAGTTCACTGTAAAATGGTTAGAAAATAGTGATATTCATATTTGTTGGAAAATGAGTGAGTGAGAAAATTAGGGTATGTTGTTTGTTAATTTTCTGTGGATTTGATGCCTGAAATGTTATGAGATAGTGTTAAACTAGTTTTGGAGTTGAAAGATCAACTAAAATGTGTATGTGATGAGAACAGAAAAATTTAATGATTATGTGAATGCTCTGTTCATGTTGATGTTCTCACTATATGTGTGTGTGTGTGTGTGTGTGTGTGTGTGTGTGTGTGTGTGTGTGTATGCATATAAGTGAGTTTTAAACATTTTAGAGATGAACAAAAGAATGAGTTTAGAGTGGAAGAATAGTTTTAAGATTATGTTTTGAGATGGGAATGAATGATTAAAAATGAAAGTTTGAGAGAGAGGTAAAGAAAATGCAGAAGTTGAAAAATACAGAAAATGTGAAGGTAATATGAATGAGTGCGATGTTTTGTTTTTTTATGACTATGAAAAATTATAAATTTTGATTTGGTTGTGATAATTTGAGCTGAAATGAAATAGAAATGAAGAGGAAATATTGAAAAAATAAGGTAGAAGTGATAGAGTAAGCAAAAGGGATGAATTAATATGAAAATGATGTTGAAGTGAGCTGGACATGTACATGTTGGGCCCGGTTCCTGAATCCTATCCCGAGTTGGCCCCTTGGGGTCGCCGGGTAAGGGGCGCGCGAAGGAAGAAACGAAAACGTGCAAAATATCAAGGAAATAGCAGCGGGAAAGAGGAGGTCTCACCGCGGCCTCGGGATGCTTGCCGCGGCGAGCGCCTCTCTGCAAGGGTTCGCCGCGGCCAAACCTGGCCTCGCCGCAGTGAACTCACAGGTGCACGCCGCGACGAGGGACCGGCCTCGTGTCGCAGCGACCACCTAAGGGCTGCGTCGCGGCGAAGGACTGGCTCGCGACGGCGAGCTCCCCGAAAATGAACCCGATCCCCAACATCTATGCAATTTCCAATTCACACATACATTCTCATACATTCTATCACATACACAATCATTCTAACTATGAGATAATCACCCCAATTACAAAAGACATCATGTCATTACAATCCGAAGAAATTAAACAAGCATTCTCAATATAACACAATACATATCAAAGTTTAAATCCAAAATACATGAGAATGCTCAATGATGATATGCATGGAAGGCTAACCAAGAGTACTAACTTAATACAAAAGCTTCTAACTATCTTGGAGTTTCCGATGCCTTGCAAGGATCACGATCTTCTCGTTCT
>JANPWT010000247.1:25508224-25518361 GCA_024678245.1 Erythroxylum densum | reverse complement strand
CCCAATTTAATCGAACTAAGACATAATCACACAATTAACACAATTCATGCTTAATAACATCAATTAGAAAAATTTTGGGGCCCAACAGTACAGATGCAGTGTTTCTATTGAATATGCATCTGTATTTTTGCCATACCTTGGTCTATAGACATCCAAATGGGATGATTTGAAGTTTATATTAAACTACAGACGTATGAATATATTTTGCATGCAGGAATTGATATGGACTTTTGTCTCTAAGAGTTTTAAAATTTATCTCGATGTTGAGTTTGTGGATTCTGTCTTGGTTTTTATAACTATCTGTAGTATTTTTTAGCATAACTTGCAGAATATCGAACCATATTGCATGAAATGGGTTTCATTTGAAACTTAAGAAATAAAGGAATAACTTTGTAGAAGAGTTTTTGGCCTAAATCCTTCATTTGCCTTATTAAAATTGCCATGAAACATTAACCTGAAGGTCTGTTTTCAGAAGGGCCAGAATGAAGTTTGAAAAGATGGGAGTGCACGATCATGACTTTTAAGGGATCATAAGGGATCTCACCATCGTGCACAAGCACGAGGGCAACATTGGAGAAGCAATTCATAATGAAGGTGCAATGAAAGTGGACAGATGTGAACATCCTTCACTCTTTTGGTTATAACTTCTTCTTTCGACCCCCAAATCACATAAGACTTGAACCATTGGATTCGTAACACATTGAACTTCATCTCTACAAAAAATTATAACCATACGAAATCATTTGGAAGGGATTTATTGATATAATTGGGATGGAATTGACGAGGAGTTCTAAAAAATGATAACCGGAGTAGTATCACTAAACATGCTTCGGTACTTTAGGCATAACTTGTTATGTAGTTATCCAAATGGAATGATTATCAATCAAGATTAAAATAAAGACATAGGGCTATAATTTTTATGGAGAAATCTAGTTCCAATTCTGTCTCCATGGTTCCAGAATCTGACTTGAAATTGGGTATAGAATACTGTTATAATTAAGGAATGGTCCAAATTATTTGGAGTATAACTTTTGGAATATTGAACCACATTAAATGATCCTAGTGTTATTAGAAAGTTAAGGCAATAGGGAACATGTTATTATAAGAAATTTTTATTAAATTAACTCATTTGCATTGTCCAATTGATAATAGAAAATGGACCTGAAGGTCTAGAATTTTGGAGAATTTATAAGAAAGATGAGAGTTTAGATATTATATGATCATATAATGTTAGAATAACAATAGTGAATGAATTGTTGGTATTAAAGTGCCAAATACATGTGTATAATGGAGATGAAGGGGTTAATATGATTGAAGTTGTGATTCAAGGAGAGGAGTAAAGTGTGAGTAAAGTGTATCTAGTAAAAGTGAATGAGAATTTGATTTTTATTAGAGCAAATAATGCTAAAAGGAAATGACAAGTAATTGAGTTATAAAATGAGAATGAGCATAGGATGTGAAGTTTGATAAAGCACCTGGGATTGTCATTGAGCATGCATTGTACATAGCCCATTTATACAATTGTGCATAAATAATTGATTATAATTGTGCCATTATTAATGAGTGTGCAATGTGTGTCTTGCATAAATGGGTTGTGCAGGTTAAGTGTCTGTATTCAGGCATTTCCAAAATTTGAAAGAAAATGCTAATCTAGAGCATACTATGAGTAGACCTAGATGGTCTCATTTCATTGTTTGTTTTGTTTGAATTTTGTATTCATTAACTACTGAATGATTATATGAATGTGATTGATTATGTTGGTTTCTGGATAGAAGGTTCGATGACGTGATGAATTGATTGGGATAATTGAAGTGTGACTTGTATGTAAATGAGATGAACTAAGTGTACATAATTTGCTGAGAATTGTGTTTTGAATGAGCATTTGCATGTAAGTAAAAATGTGATTCTCAACTTAATGTTCAATGCCGAACCAAGGTCCGATGATATGGAAATGTGATTGAATGAGATCATGCAAATGTGATTGATACATTCCATTTCATGAATACATGAAATATAATGACAGTTGTGACCAGAGTAACCACCGATCAGAACTTAAAGCTTAACGAGTGAAAATTAGCCTCGAGCTCAAAAGTGATTAAGAGCCTAAGGCTCACTATGTAAAATGAGCCCTGTATCTCCCAAGTGGATAAGGGACAGTTAGTAATGAGCCCGGTATTTAATGGATATAAGATAGTTTAGGCACTCGGTCATAACTAAGTAACAAATGGAAAGCGGGTCTTGTATATACTACATATGCATAATATGAGTGATTAAATTGTATTGAATGTGAAGTATGAAATGTTTAATGATGCGAATTATGTGTTACGTGATTGGGTGAGCTATCGATGATGGTCACTCATTAAGTTCGTAAAATTCACCCAAAATTTGCAAATATTTTTTAGGATTCAGAAGAATACCCCGTTAGGCAAATGGGAGTATACTTACTACATGCAAGAGAAAGATAGAGGTTGGGATTAGTTCACGTCTGCATTAGTATTTTCCTATTTTTGTATAAATTTATAGTCCACAATTTCTGTAAAATAATGTATTCCAAAATTTTTTATAATATGTATACAAAGGTTTTTATGGTGGAATGTAAAGACATTATGACTAAAGTGTTTTGTATTTGTAATGGGTCCCAATTGGCTATTGAAATTCTATGATTGTATTGTGTTGATTGAAAATGTTTATGAATGAAAGTGGGCCGAATTGGTTATTATTTCCGCATATGTTTGTTATTGTTTCAAAAATATATATATACCAATTTTTTGAATGATTGAGTGCTATAGTATGTCACCCTCGTAGGGAACGGACTCGGATATCACCTAAGATGTCAGGCACGTGTCTTGCGGGAGTGGAGTGTTACAAAGACACTCCATTTTCGTGCAAAAGTTGTACAGAAAAAAGTCTCTTTTGGTGAATTGTTCATTATCTTCTAAAATACTCTCTCAAAGAACACACCACAAAGCTAGCAATTTGTGTATCTTTTAGCCATTCTTCCTAAGAGATTTCAAGCTTCATTTTTCATGTGGATATCATTAAAGATGTCCTTCTTTGGCTGTTATGGTTTACGATAACTCGAAGAGTGAAGATAACAAAGAACAAAGGAGATTGTTAGGTACACATCTTAAGTTCATGTTTTGTTTTACTATATCTAATGGCACATGTTTGACCCTATATTTTCCGGGTTTGTTTTATTTTTCATTGCATATTATGATAATTGATGCATGTGATGCATGATCGAAACCTAACAATATAAGCAAAGGTTTAGGTAAGATGTGTGCATTGATAATATACTTTAGAAAGACTTTGGATTCTGTTAAATAGAATTTCCTAATCCAAACTTTTGAAACAATGGGATTTTTGAGCAAATTCATTAGTTGGATAAGAGAATGCATAACCCCCACTAGTTTTAGCATCTTAGTAAATGGTGAACCTACCCTTTGGTGTAAAAGGGAAACGAGAATTAGGCATGGGGATCCTTTGTTCCCTTACCTCTTCTCAATTTGCATGGAGGTTTTAATTCAAGTCACCTCTTACAAATTAAAGTTATTCAAAATTAACTTTTTTGATGATTTATTGTAGGGTATATGCATTATCAATCTCAATTTTAATAAATTTTATCAACCAATTTAACAAATTTTTTAAGAATTGAAATTAATTTTGACAAGAGCATTACAATGATATCTAAGGATGAAATCTTTCCATTATAAACTGTTTAGTATTTCCTAAATGAAAGTAATTCATCCCCCTTTCACTTACTTAGGATCCTAATTACCACCACAAAATCTTCTTATAAAGGTTTCAAAACTTTCATTGAGAAATCTGATAGGAAGCTTAGAAAATGGTGTAATATAGTGTTAAGCTATGCGGGAAAAATTTAGCTAATAAAAATAAGTTTGTGTAACCTATCCAACTACTTATTTCCCATTTAATCCTTCCTAATAAGATGGCCAAGGATGTTAAAGCCATGCTAAGAAAATTTTGGGGATCTACATAAAGCAACTAATGCTAAGGTATCTTGGAAAGACATATGTTGCATAAAGAACCAATGTGGCTTAAGATTAAACTCTATTATCCTAACTAGCAAAGTTCTATGAGCCAAAGGTATATGGAAGCTCCTAGTTAACAAAGAGATCCTATGGGTTCAGTAGATCCATAGTGAGCATTTTAAGAACAAAACTTTTAAGAAGTAAAGTAACCTCAATTCCTCTTAGACCTGATAAAACATACTGAAAACGAGAGATAAATTTACTCAAGCTTTCAAATGTATCATAGGAAATGGGAGAAGCACAAAGATATGGTTTGTTAACTGGTCCATAAAGGGCCCTTTATATTTGTACCCTAATCTATTCCACTTAAGATACATATGTATGATAGGAAATGATAAGCACCGAGATATGGTTTGTTAATTGGTCCATAAAGGCGGCATGTATCTTAGGTGGAACATATTAGGGTACAAGTATAAAGGGCCCTTTATACTTGTACCCTAATCTGTTCCACCTAAGATACATGCTAAGGTCTAAAGCCTAGTTCAATAAGCTAATAGCTAATCAACAATAGTGCATTAAGCATATTGAGAGGCCAACTGAAGTTATATAAGTTACAGGCTAAGAGATGATATAGAAGATAGGGTCATCCAAACTCCCCATTCCTCAAAAAAATTCACTAATCAATCTACTAAGAACTTCTTCATGCACCCTAACCCAAGGGTAACTTGGTCTAAATTAATTCAATTTCCTAAAAACGGTCCCATACATGCAATTACTACATGGTTAGCTCTAAGAAACATGTTAGCTACAATAGATATGGTTAAATTTATTTAGATATGTCAAATTTAGTTTTTATCTTATTACTGTATGTAAAACTAATTTATAAAATATTATAAATAAAGTTATATATACCTTTAAGGGTTATTCCACACTTTCAAAAAAGTTTATTTTCTTTCAAATTTTTTTATTATATTATTTGGCAACATTACAAATTATCATAATCCTCCTTATAATTGAAAAAACATCATTTAACCTCTTAAAATTTTACAATATTATCACCTTACTTCCTACCGTCAACTCTCATAAAACGATTTGACGAACTTAAGTATAAACAAAGTTATTGATGATACTTAATTTAGTTTAACATTTTTATTACATCCATTATATATTTAATTTTTTTTATTGTATGAAATTTCATCTCATTAAATTCAGTTTAAATAAACTCATGGCCAGTTGTATATGATTATTACGACTGATTGCAATTTATCATGTCTAATTTCCATAAATAAGTGTAATTTTAGGTCTAATTTATCTATTCTCTTCAATTTTATTCATTTAAATTTCAATTTTCATAATTGAATCATAATTATGAATATTTATAGACAATGGACTTTAATTGATTTCTAAAAATCACTAATTTTTTTAGTATAATTTAAGGACATAAATTTTATTTTAATTTTGGTTAATTGGAATTTATTATATTTTTATTTTTGAATGCTATAAATAAGGAATAATTAAGAATAGGAACAAATGGCATGAAAAATAGATTCAAAACAACTTTGTTTAAATGAAAGCTAAAGAATATAAAATTTTTGAAATGGATTAATGCTTCAAAGGTCTAAAAGTTTAAAAAGTGAGATCAAGGCTTCCATAAGCAAACTATATGAGAGCTTAAGATAGTAACCTCTACATACTATGAAAATGTTTATAACCAGAGTAGTAAAAAATGGAAATCATAGTGAAAATAAAATACCATAGCTAAAATTTAGCTTATAAGAGGTGCCAATTTGCTCTAATAAGAGAGTTGCACCTACCTTTGTTATTATATAGAGATAGATGCATTATAATTTTAGTAGTAAAAACTTCTAGGAAGGAATCTTTGTTTATGAAAACATTAGAGAAGATTCTTTTATTGTGCTTATCCTAAACACTATGCACCAGGTAACTTAATCATATATTAGAGACTCATTTGTCACCTTCATAACTATACTTCATTCAGCTACACCATATAATGATCTCTACTAATTCATTAAGGTGATTTCCATTTTTCATAGTTAAATGATTCCATTCCAATTATATAGAGTGAAATCAAATTTAAAATTAGATGATTTAAGGATTCTTGGTCTTATTTTTCATATGTTGGTAATAGATAGAAATATTGATAACCTACCTAAGGTGTTAAGCTTGCCTCTTATTGCCAGTTAGAGAATAAAAAAAAAGCTTAGGGGAGGCCATGCTTGGTTTAAACTAGATTCTGTCAAATAACCTTGGTAGCTAGAATCCTAATAATATTCCTGCAAGACGCAATAGAAAATACTCATGTAGAGCCACCCTTCTGGAAAATTTTTTCCTTTATGTTTAGAATATAAAACTTTGTGAATTTTAGGCTTTTAAAAGAGGGGAGTGTTCATCCTTCTCATTTTTACCTAAAAACTATAAAAACTCTCTCTTTATCTTTTTGGTTTTCCTTAAAAAAATTGATTAGTTTCCAGTGTTCATTGTCATTTAACATAGTTTTTGTTATTTGTTTTTGTCATCCTTTGTCTTACTTTACAAACCTAGCCACCCTAATATTAATCTATTAATTTCTCCCTTTCTTTTCCCCTTCATTTTTTTCTATAGCCTTAATCATTTTCTTTGATAATTTGAGATCATCTACTAAATTCAATTGTGCTGGAATCAAATAATCATTCATAAAGTCTTGAGTGTTAGTTTATGCCTTGCCACTAATCAGTTGGTTGTATTTTCTTTGACATGATTAACTAAATGCAATCTTTATCTTTTGTGACTGTTTAATTAACTGACATGTAAGATAAAGTCCATTGGATAATACTTTTCAAATGAAAGTATGATAAGATCATAATTATAAAATTCATATTAAATTTATTTATTATCCTAAATTGCTCCTATTTATTAGTCTAGTAAGATTATACATTAATAGACTAAAAATAATAACACACATGTTTCTTTCTTATCAAGGAAGTAGTTGATCTCATATAATAAGGCATAGAGATACTTAAACAAATATGAAAATACTTAGCAGATAAAAAATATAAAAATCCTTGGTGGAGAACAACTTCACTGAAGTGACCAGATATGAAAATTTCATTTGGAACATTACTTATAAGTTTATAAAAATTCTCATTAAAATGATTGTATAAATGATTGTTTGACTTAAGATATCCAAAGTATCTCATATAAGGGTTGCTATGTTTTGATAATATTTATAAACTATCAAATTCAAGGGATACCTGAGGGGGATTTGCTGAATGTAGAAGAATAAGAAGTGAATTTGAACTAGGAAAAATCCCTTCAATCACTGGTTTAGGAGAATGATCCTAAGTTAACTAATAAATTACTAACTACTTCTCCTAATCTAGACATTGTTGAACTTACTTCTTTGGAAAAGATAAGGTAAGCCATCTTCTCTTTCTGGTCATTAGGAATTGGAACAACCTAACAAGGAATTCTTTACAGTCGTCACATCGTCATTCAAAAGGAGGTCTAGTAGAAAAGTAGGTTAACATAAATCAGGGGAATCTAGGAACTTAAGTTAGATATCACTTTTAGTATAGAATGTAAAAGGACTTAATAATCCTCTTAAGCATTATGTAGTTAAGGGCTAAAATAAAGTAAAAGAAAAAATAAATGATAGTTTAAGATTTTTAAGAGCTAAGTGGAATTTCATCTCTGTCTCCTTTTAACATTGGAATAGAAGAAATCAGTTAATTCATTTCTCTAACTGTTTAGATTAAATCCCTTTATTTGATGCCAACGTATGGAAAAATTCAAAAGCTTTTGGTTATTGATAGGTGACATAAATTGTGTGCTACAAATGAATGAGATTGACGACATTAAAGTGATACAAAAGACCATCACTAGGGATACAAAATAATGTTTAATTCACAAAGATAGCTTATATAAGGAATTATAAGATATTTTTGTGAATCTATCTACCATAAAGAGTCGCTCTTTCGTTGTTATCTATAGTATGTATACTGCACGTGGCATTAGATGGTTTCCTATACCAATTTGCACCATCTTAAATTTGGCTCCTGATTTCAAAGAATTTTCCTCATTTATTTGTTAGAGAATTCCTTTATAATGCAGTGCCACTTTATAACATTGTATCTTCTTCAACAAGATTAAAAACACAATTCTGTAATAAATGCATAATTCTAAATTTTGGTAATGATCTTTCCTGTGTGTCTTTGTTGGAAAGAACCTAGAATACTATGGCCTCTTGTTGGTGTATGGTTTTTATTGGCTATAGGTTAGGGCTGTAGTTTAATTCCCCAAATGGAGTCCACTTGTCCTTAAAAAATAAAGTCTTCAAATCATCCCCAATTTTTTATTTAGTTCCCTTCATAATCTTCTCCCCAAGATTTATGATGCATATCTGTGATGCAACAAGAGGAATAACAACCGATGGGAATCACATCTGATGTGGTAGTGTCTACTCAATTTAAAGTTGTCCACTCTCACTGATTTGATCATTTTCAATTAGCTGAGCATTACCAAACTGAACAATTCTCCTACTATGGTTAAGACAATAAAATATGCACCCCTTTGATTTTTTAGGATAGCCAATGAAAAAACCACTAATAGTTCTTACATCAAGCTTCTTTTTATATGGATTATACAACCTTACTTTTGCCTGACAAACCCAAATGTGAAGGTTTCATAAACTAGGTTTCCTTTCTGTCCACAGTTCATAAAATATCTTAGGAACTGCTTTACTAGGAATCCTATTAAGCAGATACATAGCATTTTTTAATGCATGCATCCATAATGATAACGGTACAAAACTATAACTTAACATACTCTTAGCCATATCTATAATAGTACGATTTTGCCTTTCGGATACACCATTTTGTTGTGGTGTACCAGGCATTTTGTATTGTATAAATATGCCTTGACTTGCAAGAAACTTTGTAAATGGACCTGGACATTGTCCACTTTCATCAAATTTTTCATAATATTCACCACCTCTATCAGACCTCACTATTTTTACTTTTACATCTAACCACCTTTCTATCTCATTAATGAACACTTGTAGGATGTCCAAAAACTGAGACTTTGCATAAAGCAAATAAATATAACCATATCGTGAGAAGTCATCAATAAAGGTAATGAAATATTTTTCGTCGCCCCAAGGAACGTCAAAAGGACCATAAATGTTAATGTGTATTAATTCAAGTAATTTGTTATTTCTTGTAGTTGGATTCCTTGATATATGTATGGTTTGTTTACCTTTAATGCACTCTACATATATATCCAAGTCAACAAAATCCAACTGAGGTAAGATTTCATTTTTCATTAACCTCTGTACCCTTTCCTTGGATATACGACCTAATCTTTTATGCCACAAAAAAGTAGAACATTCATTTTGTGCACTACGTTTACTTCCTATAACATGGTCAACATGAAGCAGAGATTCAACATCAAGATTGAAATGATATAAACAATCAATTAAGGTATCAGAACCATAATAATACTTATGTTTATACAATGAAAAAAAACATCGTTTCTAATCTTAAATTGAAATCCTACATCATTCAATCACTTAATGGACAATCCAACATTTAGAAACAAACTTTTACAAGAAATGCAAAAGGAAATTCTAGGTTTAAAGGGGTATTAGATCACCATGAAGTTGAAAGCCTTGCAAAATAGAATGAAATTATTCAGCAAGAAAAGGGTACAATCGGATTTAAAGGCTAAAATTGATGCTTTGGAGGAGTTAAAGCAATGTCAGAAGAGACTATTGGACATAACATAAGATTTGCAACTAAGGAATTAGGAATTTACACAGGTGGAAAAGTATAATTAACTACTGAATAGTACAAATATTCAGTTAAGGTAGAAATCTCAGATGCTCTGGATAAAAGAGGGTGACAGATGTACTAAGTATTTCATTAGCTCAATTTTAATTAGGTGGAATAAAAATTCCATCCGAATGCTGGAGGATGAAATTTGTAAGTGCAAGTCGACTTGTACATGGGGTAAGTCGACTTACACGTATTCAGTACCGATAAGTCGACTTGTTCAAGGTCGGTACTGTTTATTTGTGCCCTAAAGGCAATCCCCTTTAGCGCGTTTTATTCAAAGTCGTGTTCAGACTTTATGAATAAATAAAGAAAGG
>JANPWT010000247.1:25497645-25508124 GCA_024678245.1 Erythroxylum densum | reverse complement strand
CGGGGCCCGGTAGGCCGGTAGGACCGACCCCAGTTGGACTGGACCTTAGCAATTATGTTTTAATTAATTAATTAAGTAATTAATTAATTAATTAATATATTAATTTGGACATGTGCACGTTGGAATTAGGGAGGAGAGGATTAGATCCTTTGACTTTTCAAAGTTACTTATTTAATTAGTTAAAGTAATGAATGGCTATTAAGCCATACACTTGGCCTTAGCTTATGGTATTCTTTTAAAGAGTTAAAAGATACATAAAAGGAGGCTTGGAAGGTGATGGTCGACGGTGCTTATGGGTTGGAAGAGAAGTGGAAAACTTAAGTGTTAAGTTTCCTTTGAAAAATGGTTTTTCAAGCTTTCTTCCTAAAGGCATCATCGTTTCTTCTCTACTTCTCCAAGGATTCCAACGTTTCCTTCAGCTCTCCAGGATAGAGGTAGGCTCTAGCAGGCTTTAATCTGTTCTAGCTATTCCCGGGTCAAAGGGGTTTGACTCGGTTAGGTTTTCTGATCTCTGCGTGGATCACCTTTAGAGATAGTCTCTTTTGGCTATTTAGGTTGATGTCTTCATACGGATACCTGGATCCTGGGGATCGGGAAAGTCCCGGGACCAAAAATTTTTGTTTTCCGCTGCCTGTACATATGATGTACCTCCCGGGATTTTCCTACAACAGGGTGGATCTATAAGGACATAGAAGGTAAGAAGAGGGTTGCCTTAGAGTACTTTAGTCGGTAATATGGGGTTGCAATGCCAACAAGAGCTATACTCATGGAGGTTTTAGTAGGGCTTAAAAAGTTTGATGAAGAAGAGAAGGTGGCTTTGGTTAGAGAAATAAAGGGAAGAAATAAATAACGCTATTTTTAATAAACCCTGACAAAGCCCCTAGACCGGATGGATACGATCAGAGATTCTTTAAAAAGCATTGGGATATTGTAGGAGAAGAAGTGGTAGTACAGTGGATGAGTTCTATAAGAAATGAACAATCCTTAAGGAATGGAATAAAAATTTTATTTGCCTTATACCCAAATAGAGTAATGCACGGAAGATGGAACAATTCAGAGCAATAGCTTGTTATAACTTTCTTTACAAAACCATCACGAAGATCCTGACAATTAGACTGAGAGTGAACCTGGGGAAGTTAATCAACCCAGGACAAAATGCATTCATTAAGGGGAGATTAGTGGGAACAAACATTCTACAATATCAGGAATTATTAAAGGGATATAATTCCAATAGGAGAATGCGAAATTGCACTATAAAGATGGACCTTGTAAAGGCCTATGACTCTATCAATTGGAGCTTTCTTTGTACTATATTGGAAGCAGTAGGTTACCCTCCCTTGTTTAGAGAATGGGTAGAGGAATGTGTTACTACTACTTCTATGACAATCCTGGTAAATGAGGAACCTACAGAATTGGTCAAAGAAAAGAGGGGCTTGAGGCAGGGGCATCCAATATCCCTTTATTTGTTAGTTGTCAGCTCTCCTTGCGAACAACATCCAGAGGCACTCATAATTCCAATTCCATGGAAGATGTAAAGGTATGAAGCTCACACGTTTAGGTTTTGTAGATGAGCTTCTCTTGTTGTCAAAGTTGAGAAAAATTCAATAAATCTACTCTTTCAAATAATGAAGGAGTTTCAAGAGATCTCAGGTCTAAGATACGACTTTTAGAAGAGATGTTTCTATTTATCTTGCAACTCAAATAGAGAGGTAGCTTCTACAGCTATCGAGATGGAATTAACACAAGAAAGTCTAACTTTTAAATATTTAGGGGTACCAATTTCTCAAAGAAGAATTGGTGTTGTGGACTGCAAACCATTGTTGGATTTAATTCATGGAAGAATCAACCAATGGAGTAATTGGTTCCTTAGCTATAGAGGCAGGCTAAAGCTAATTCAGACAACATTGAGCAATCTTATCACTTATTGGATCAATTATTTATCCATCTCAAAAAACATCCTCAAGGAAATAGACAGGAGGCTTGGAGAATTCTTGTGAAATGGCTCAAACCAAGGTAGAAGCAAAGCGAAGATTAGTTGGAATAAAATTTACAGACCTAACCAACAGGGAGGTTTGGGCTTCCATTCTACAAGGATGATACATATGGTGAGCAAGGAGCAAAATTTGTGGTGGTTGTGTTATAAAAAGGAGAATTTTTGAGTGAAATAGATACACAATATATTCATAAAACATAAGAGTATTTTAATCTTAAAGCGAAGGCAAGACATGTCAAGTATCCTAAAGGAAATTCTAGAGATAAGACAATGGATGCAAAATTAGGTGTTTCATAAGATTGGAAATAGAGAGAGCACATTTTTTCGAATGATAATTGGCATTATAAACGTCTCCTATATAAGGTAGAGATGGTACAACCCTTGAAATTGGTGGTGTACCTAAAAACTAAAGTAAATATGTTAATTAGTAATAACCATTAGATACCACCCTTCCATAATAATTAAAGTGCCAATTTCATAATGAAAGAGTTGCCCAGATGTCAGGAAGAAGAGCAAGATGAAATTCAGTAACTAGCAGACAAATCAAGAAAGTTCAGTATAAAAGCCTACAAAATACTTTTACAGACTACCTAGAGCATTGTAGATGGTTACTAGGAATCAAAATTACCTGTAATTCAGATCTTTTGGATTACTCTCGACTTTTTGTATTCTAGATTATATATATTTTTATATAATGAAATCATTTAATTTTCGAAAAAAAAAAGGAGCCTTTCATGTACAAATCTTGATTTGAGTTTTATACAGAAACTTCGGCAAACCAAATACTTAAAATTCTAGTGCCCATCACAAAGAACTATTTAAGATACAGCCAAGCGGCAACAAAATGACTATTTAGGAGCAACAAGATGCAGCCGCTGTCCTTTCTGCAGGTCTATCCATAAGAACCATGCCCGATGAATTCTGTGCTGGTTGCACTCGAGGCAGTCGTTTTGCTGTGTCCAAATAAAAAGAAAGATATTATTGGGAGTGTAAATATCTGTAGAACAGATCTCACCAAATGGATGAACGTCTTGAAAGACTAAACTTTCAGTATATATAGTCTTTGTAAATGAACTCTCATCTGACACAATTACAAACCTATTTCAAAGAAAATGTCATTCACATTGGCTGCAGTTTTCGCTGACGTTTCCATAAAGAAAAGGCCATTCTCCTGAGCATATACTTGAGCTTCCTGTAAGAATTAGCAAACATCATCAATACAAATTTTCTGGCGCTAACCTATTGCTTATTGGGGGTTGTGGTTCCTCATCCTGGCAACTCTGTGGGTTTCAGACATCCAGCATTGACCACGAAGGAATGAATAGAATGCAGCCATATTAGTAAATGCCATATCATAAGCACAAATCAACTCCTCCGTTCTTGCTTACTCCGCCATCAAGTATTATTGTGAACCTTCCCTGATTTCCATCTTTTAAGTTCATTTCTTAACTGTATTGATTCTCCTATAAGCACTGAAGGTAAATCCATGTTTTTAAACATCATTAGGATTGTAGATACAAATTGCTTCATCTTGTATGTTTTCATTTAGTCACCCATTTCACAAGTGCAACTTTACTCATTATAAACATATCAAAGCTTTTGGCAGGAAGACAATGGAAAATGTCGTATCTAATAACCATATGGCAACTTTAACAGGAGTCTACCCCTCTTACATCACAGAAAACTGACTACACAAAAGATAACATATTTGATATTTTGCTACTGTCTTAGCTCAAAGATTTTATTCAACTAGCAAGTAGCATGGTGGAAAAACAAAAGATACTTGCCTCAGCAGTTACTTTTCTTGCATCTACCAAGTCAGCTTTGTTCCCAGCGAGTGCCATAACCATATTTGGATTTCCTTGTTGAATGACACGGAGAAAATGTTAGCGAGAATTGGTAGTATTATGATACACAGAAGTCAGAAAAATGGATGTGAATAACTAAAAGAATTCTCAAGGAAGGAGGTGCCAATTCCAGACTCCAAACAAGGGCTTATTAGGCGAGACATGCAAAAATGCCATAACATGACCATTGCAACAGCCAATAATTGAAATAGAGCTGTTGCAATGGTCATGTTGTGGCATTTTTGCATCTCTCACCTAATAAGCCCTTGAAACCTAGACTTAGTTATATTCAATAATTAAAGTACCTTGTGCCTGAAGTTCTTGAACCCACTTTTTTGCTCGCTCAAATGAGGCCTAAAGAAAATAAAACATAGGGCTTTCAGTACATAGAAAACAGAGAAACAGAGATACTGCAGTAAAATCCAAAGTCATGAAGTCTATTGCAGAATTCAGCAACGAAATGATCCAAGATTTTTCCTAATCAAACATCTAAACAGTCACTATTCGGGAAGACCATACTTGGCACTCAATAACACGTGGTTAGTAGTTATCCAACACACAGAACATGATTTTTTTGTTGAAGAAAACATTTAACAGACAGGATACAATTACTTAATGCATGTGAACCTGCCACAAACTTGTAAAGTTTCATTTGATGAAGTTGGAATAAAGAGGAAGTAATATAACTTATGCACCCAAATAGTTAATCAAGAAAATATAGATATTACCTATTGACTAATCTCCCTAATTGCCACAATGGCATTTGACAACCTTGAGGCATTTTTATTTCAACAACAAATAAGATTCCAAAATCTGTTAATACATGGATGTCAAGTTCAAGGGGACACAAGACTTAAGAAGGGTATTTGGCACAATTTAATTAGTTGATTTGAAAACCAATCCGTACACAATGACAACCAATACACAGCATGATGGATAAATGCCAAATTTCTTCACACACTTGCACAAGTTCATCACTCTGTCATTTCTTTCTAGAGAAAAGCATGAAAGCATTATTCTGTCATTTCTTTCTAGAGAAAAGCATGAAAGCATCACTCTGTCATTTCTTTCTAGAGAAAAGTATGCAGGTCGCCTCATACATGAACCCACAACAAAGCTAGAAAGCATCCTCAAATTGTTAAAGATTCAGTGTTTTCGTAAATACCTATCATACCAAACACAACCATTCAAAAAGAGACACTGCAACTATTTATGAGAGAATAAAGGCTGAACCTTCAGTGTTCACTTGCCTGATTAGATATATCATACACAATAATCGCTGCAGCAGCTCCCCTATAGTACATTGGAGCCAGGCTGTGATATCTCTCCTGGCCTGCCGTATCCCAAATCTCATATTTAACTGTGGCATCATTAACAGCCAATGTTTGAGAGAAAAAGGCAGCACCGATGGTTGATTCCTATATTGGAGAACTAAACACATTACACATTGAGAAACTCAAGCAAGCATGCATATGCACATAACAGCATGTGTGTGCACACACACAAAAATATGGATGCCCATAGAAATTTGTATATCGGTTAACAAACATATGACCCGCTTAAGTTCATCATTGCAAACCTGAAATTCAACAAACTGCCCTTTGACAAAACGTAAGACAAGACTAGACTTCCCAGCACCAACATCTCCAAGTAGCACCTGAGGCATAAAAATGAACAGAAGCTACAGTAGTATTCTCAGAGATGAAGAAATAAGTCTTATGCTGATGAAGAAAATTTCCAAATTGTTCAAATAATGAGCTGTATATTTCTATCAATTCGGAGAGGTAAAAGTGAAATCAGATGGTACCCACAAAAGTGGAATTAAAAAAAAAGTATATGAGCTAATTAAGAAGAAAAAAGGAGGACAGCAGCCACTTGAAGTGCTGACTGTTAGCAAACATTAATATTTCACATGTTAGGTGGCCCCTAGTAAAGGATTAAGTTTCTGTTAAACTAAAGAGATAAATTTGTAAAAACAATCTTTGTTGATCCACATACACTCTTCCGGATAAAAGTTCCAATGCTGTTTGGTGTTGAAGGTCCCCTAGTTGTACAGGAAAGTTTAGTAGAAACTAAAATGACGTGCGAAAGGTTAATAGACTTGAATCACGTGGCAGATTCCATTGCAATTATGTTTTGATAAAAGAGAATATCCACAAATCATAGAAAATATGTTTGGATCGAAAGCTAGGAATCTGTTAGCAAAACAAATTGATATTAAACTCTGATCAGAGCCCATTTTCTATTGAAAAACAAGGTTTTTATAAGCCTGGACATGCTGCAGCCTGGGCAAGTGAGGGTTTTGTTTTGTTTTGTTTTTTTAAAATGTAAATGAGGGCTTATTGGATGAAAGCCGTCGGGTGAAAAGACGTGAAGATCAAAAAGTTGACAGGAAAAAACTATTTGATAGAGCAACTAAGTTCCAAGCAAAGAACTTGTAAATACTGAAGCACTAGATCCTGGGAGCTACTGGAGTATAACAGCAGTTGAAAGACTGTAAATTAGCTTACTTTGAAAACAGCTGTACATCAAGCTAGCAAAACTAAATAGAGAACTTTCAAGGCCACTACTGAATGTATTATAATCGTACAATAGTTTTAAGTGACAAATAAGACCGGTAAAAAAAGATCATTGAATTTTTATATTTAGTAATTAATCTTTGCAAATCTTCACAAACCCACATCAGAATTTGCATAAAAATGCATTCAAAACATCCGTACCAGAAATATAGCCACTGGGTAATTGATCTAAGAGGCGAAATTTAAATACCCACAATGACAAATGTTAAATGATGACAAAGACCGGTAAAACATGATCGCGATGAATTAACACACAACAAGCACAGCTCAGTACGAATCAGAATCAAATCAAATTCAGATCAGAGAAGGTGATAAGAATTAAGCCAAAACCCCACCTTTGAGTTATAAAAAATAAAAAAATAGTAGCTAACTCACATCAGAATTACGTCTAAGAATGATAAAGAGGGGCAAAAACCAACCAATTTCGCATTGATACTCTTGTTTCCGGTGGTGGCCATGACGAAGAACTATAATCAGAGGGAAGAGATTGAGGATGTTGTTGTTCCGCGATTGTGATCAATAAACGATAGCGTTGACAACAAGGTAACTGGGTCAAGAGGCGGACAAGGAAAAGAAAGCTTATCAATAAAAGTTCTTTTTCCTCTTCTTCCGTAACAAAGCTCTCTACAAGCCTCGTCTTTAAACTATCGAAATTGCCACGCTAAGCTACTTCAAAGAACGCCTAATTATTCGTTATATAGCTTCTAGTGAACAGTATTTAGATAAATGAACAGTGAACTTCTTCATTTTATTCCTGACACTAAAATCCACGCGGCAAAGGCATAGCCAATTAGTTTTGTCTCCCAGGCGTCTTCTGCTTGCCTCGACAAAGAATGTGTATACGTGGACGAGTATGCGCGTGCCCTATTCGAAGTTTCCAAAATGTTATCAACATATGGAATAAGAATTGATGAAGGGTTTCCTCGATTATTTTCATTAGATATATCATGTATGTTAGTTCACTTTAAACGATATGATATTAATTTAATGTTTTTTAGTTTTTAAAATTTTATACTTAAAAATATATTATTAATTATACTTACTAAAAAACATATAAAAAAGAAATAAGACTATTTCAATTCTTAAGCTCAATAACTATACTTAATTGTATGATATTATTTATTACTTTAAGCTTTAGTTAAATACTTGTTTTTTAAGAAAAAAAAAAGTAAAGAATTAACCCATTAAAGGCAATCAAAATGTACAAACTAAGTTATAAAAGAGCTACTCAGGTGTTTTCAAGGATGAGAACATCTCTAGCACATAACCATGCACAAACCTCCTAGAAGTTGAGAAGAATTCCAAATTATACATTCCACATTCATCTAAATGCTCACACTGCTTATGCCTAAAATAACCCATCTAGCTTGAAGTAACCCAAAATTTTCTAATTGGTAGAGGATGGGCATGACAAAAACACAATGGTAGGTGTTGAAGTTGTTTAGCTTATTCAACTTATAAGGAGATTAGAGTCCACAGAAATGAAATTATTTCAAAGGTGGTTGATTTTGGTTGTAAAAAATGGTCAATGAAGATGTAATTAAGAGAAAGAAGGGTTTCTTATATTGGGTTTTGGTTTTTCAAAGTAATAAATAGGACGGTTTTTTAATTTTTAAGTGATAGACATAAAAATTAAAGGATAAAATAATGAGTCTATTTTTCAAAAATCAAGGGATCTTCCCTATTAAATACCATGGACATTTTTGTCATTCTAAAACATGTGTTCTCCCTCTTTTTCTTGATTTTATGCCCCCCTCTTCTTATTTTTTTCTCCGACTCAATGATTTTTTTTAATTTTTTTCAATTCATGTTGTTTTTACTTATACAACCTTATCTCCTTTTATTCTCTCATATGGTTATTTGCTTGTTTTCTCGTGTTGTTTCTTTTTTATCTCTTTTTGCCCTCACTATTTGTTCATGCTTTTCTTCATTTTTTGTTCTCCCTTTTCTTAATGCTCCAGCCCCCTCCTTTTGTTTTTACCTTCTCCATATAACTTGATTCCTTTTTTTTTTTTTATTTTGAATTAGACAGGTTATGGGTTAGATGGGTCATAAGTGCTAAATAGACTATGTTTTAGACATAATTTTGAGAGCATTTTTCTTGTACTTAAGAAGATTATATGGGATTTGGAACTTTATCTACATTATTTCTTGTTTATATGCTTTGATTTAGCTCTCTCGTAAAGATTGATGAATTCTTTTTCATGGCGTTTAGACCCTTATTCTTAAGGTGAACCATTAAATACAAAATTGAGGTGTTACTAGCCTATAAGATGTGTGCAACACATGCCTAAATTTATGACCCATATTAGTGGTGTCTTTTTACACAAATTGGGGCCGTTTGGTTCCACTTCTGTTTTTCTGTTGTTATTTTTTGTTTCTGTTTCCTGTTTTTGGTTTCTGTTTTTTTTTTCTTAAAAAAACGAAAACCTGTTTGGTTAAGATTTGTAATATAAAAACTGAAAACAAAAACCTGTTTGGTTGAGATTTCTAAAAAAAACTGAAACCAAAATACATCAAGGAGATTTCCCTTGAAAAGGTAGCAGTTGTTCGATTTCCCTTCTTCACTTCTTCAACCATCAAGGAGATTAAATACATCTCTATCGTATCATTCCATACTCCATCTTTTTCATTTACTTCCATACAATCATTGTCATCATTCATATTGTTCAAGCTTGTCATAACTAAATGTACATTAAAATAAACATGTGATAATATATTGTATTCTACATTTAAAAATAATCTCGGTGCTCTACATTAACAAGATATTATAGCAAGATAATAAAGTCATATGAGGTGTAAAGATAAGAAACACCATCCACGTGAAGACTTGCATGAAAGGTAAATGCATTAAATGCTCCAACAGTTACATTTAATGCAAGAACATTTGTTTATTTTATAGATGAATCTAGATAAGAAATCCATTGCTTTTCTTTCAATAAAAAACGCATACACACTTGCACAAAAGGTAAATGCATTTAATGCTTCACCAGTTACATTTAATGCATGAGTATTTGTTTATTTTAAAGATGAATGTAGACAAACAAGTTCAGTACTTTTCATTCAATAAAAAACGCCATACATCTGAAGATTTGCATGCAAGGCACGTAAATGCACTTAAGCATTTAATGCATGAATTTTTTTTCTCTTGTAACAATTGGTATATGATCGACAACAACATTGTTTCCAAAACCAGTGTCGACATCCAACTGCTCCTCTTGATAAACATCTTCGACGTCAGTAATAATACCGAAATCTTCACCAGGAGGGAGTTGAATAGAATCAAGATCGAGATTAGAGAGACCAACTCCAGCAATGGCTGCCCTGACCTCAATATCTCTCATAGTCATAACGTCTCCCATTAGCAAAAGTTGGCTTCTAAATCTAGAGAGAAATGCAGTTACTGACAAAAAGGTGCTTCAAGAAGCTCTGGGAGGGGAGGAAAGTGCGAGAGTTTTAGTGCAGTGTCAAGGAGGGAATTTCCGAAAGGTTTTAGGTCGGAGAGAGAGGTGTAAGAGGAGATTTGGTAGAAGCAGTAGCAGATCATCACCAGCCCAGATAACCACATACGGAAACAACACAAATAATAGTCGACTAACGGAAAATACAAATAACCACATAAGAAAACAAACCTGATGAGCTGCAAAAGATAGCAAATACGCAGAAGACGATGAAGTTGATTTCTATATGCAAGACTTTTTAACAGAGGAAGAGGTTGAAGATGCAGAGTCGGCGGCGCAGGAAATATGAAACGAAAACCTATTTTAAAAATATGCGATGCGAAAACAAAAAACTTGTTTTAAAAACATACGGAAACGTTATTTTCTCGTTTTTGCAAAGTTGTTGCGGTTTTCTTATTTTTGAAAACTAAAAATCGCAACATCGTCGACCAAACAAGTTTTAACCCACTGTTTCCTATTTTTTTAAAACGAAAACGAAACCAAACGGGGCCTTAATTTTGTACATTATTAAACTTAGTTGGGTTATATAAGACTCTTCTTAGAAAAGTTTGGTAAGGTTTAAAATCTTAATTAAAATAGCCTATTTTGTGATTGTGGTT
>JANPWT010000247.1:25484306-25496435 GCA_024678245.1 Erythroxylum densum | reverse complement strand
TTGCTCGGGGAAGTGACTGAGCAATTTCTTCTCCTCTTTTGAGATCATCGTCATCAAAGAAGGTTTGGAGAGCCTTTCGGCGCAAAGCAGCATAGAGATGGCTGGTGAAACCGCGACGAGTGTCTTCACCCCTGAAGTTCAAGAAGACATCGTACTTCAATGGGTGAGAGGCCGAAGAAGAAGAAGAAGAAGCCATTATGGTTGAACGAAGAGTGTGGAAACAATGTGATAATAGAAAAATGGCCACTCATAAGCTTAAATGCATTATTGAAGATAATCGGTTGACTTAAAGTAGTCTTCGTAGAGCTTTTTCTTGGTTGGCTGTGAGGCTTCCACGAATTTTCTCCAAAGCGTAAAAGAATATCTTCACACTCGTTAAGAACTGCTTAAGTTTAAATTTAATTGAAAACATCTTAATTTAGACCCATGATCTGGTTTATTATCATCTTTATTAATAAATGTTCAAATAAACCCTTATCATGGTACTTATGGCAAATAATGTCAAACTACAAAAAAAAATTAAACTGAAAAATAAATTAATTACAATCTTATATACATTATTGAAGGCAATCCATTGACTTGAAGTCGTCTCAGAAAAGCGTTTTTTGGTTGACTGTGAACCTTCCATGAACCTTCCTAAAAGGTAAAGAGCTAGCATCTGATAGCCTTCATCAGTATCAGATTTTGCCGGCACTCATAATCTTATATGCATTATTGAAGACAATCCATTGACTTGAAGTCTTCTCAAAAACGATTTGTTTTTGTTGAATGTGAAGCTTCCATGAACCTTCCTAAATAATCTTATATGCATGATTGAAGACAATCGATTGACTTCAAGTCGTCTCAAAAACGCTTTTTTTTTTTTAATTTTTGTTGACTGTGAAGCTTCCATGAACCTTCCTAAAAGGTAAGGAGCATCTGATAGTCTTCATCAGTATGAGATTTTGCGAGTGTGTATGTAGAGAAGGTAACTTCGAAGAGGATGAGCTTTCCTAAGTTGAGCAGCGGAGTCAAAACTTGCTGCGTTATTCCACTTTAACTCCAAAAAGAAGAGGATGAATTTGACTTTTCAACCGTAGGAGTGTCCAAGTTGGGTTGCACATATTTTTTTATTTTACTTTGTCATTCCTGTGATCGAATGTAACAGCTGTTTAGTCTTTACATATACAGATGTAGGAGTTTTAAAGGTCTGATCTGTGGAGAAAAGCAAACAGAAACTAGTCAGTGGCACCAGATTTCACAATCTTTTTATGTCTGTCTTCAATTTTTAAACAAGGAAAAGTAAAGCATATAAGTTTTCTTTCGTGTATATGGTGAAAAAACGTAATAAGAAGAATGCATGATGATCCTTTCAAGGTGGCAATTTACCTGATAAGTAAAGGGAGAGCTTGTCTCTCCGTAAAGTTCATGTTTCATAAATCTTTTTGCTTATAAAAACGTTGTGAAGTAAAAAGCAACAGACAAAGATAATTCTAGGCAATTTGTTCTTGTCAGGAAGTCATGTTACTGTGATAGGCAGTTGTCAGGTGGTTTTGTGTCACGACCTGAAAATAATTAAATGGTCTGGAGCCTGATCAGTGGGAAGGGGTCGGGTTTGGATCACTACGTCTACGTGAAAATAATTTATCTACACGTATACACTACCAAGTTATATACACAACCAGAAGAGGTTAAAAGAAATAAGAAATTGATCATACGCACAAAAGAATTGGAAATTAATGTAGCAGAAGCACCAACGGCACTCAAATTCAGAATGAAAGCTCTTCAATGTTAGATTTGCACTAGATATGCTTGCTTTAGGTTACAAACATCCACCATTTCTTCTTCTTCCTAGTATCCATCAAAGGTAGCTCTGGAAAACAAATGAGACGAGAACAATAAGAAAATACAAACTGAAGTATTCATGCTCTCTGTTGAGAAATGAATCGAAAGTTTGGAACGACATTGGAAAATAGCAACAAAAGCAAAGCTCATAATATGAAACAAAACAGAGATTTCATGCTTCATGAAATGCCATGAGGCAAGTATCTCAATTCATTTCAAAACTCATCTGATACATATTCAGTCCCACAATGCTTTATCTCCTACAGCATATATTGAATTATAGTGTACCTCTGCCCAAAAACTCAAGAAAATAACTGCATGTAAAGCATCCATTATCAGACATAATCTTTGTTGGTATAAGACTAGGAAAGATGATCAACTGAAATTTCAGCTTTCCTTTCGTTATAGATCACTTGCAAGAACAAAAATATGAAAAGTGGATTGGAAAATTGTTCTCATAGCCTTACCTCGTTCGGACTTTTGAGAGTGTGGCAAGATTTCAATGTAACATGTATCCTTGAATGATGTTATAACAAATATCTTTATTCCATACTGCAGGTAGGTGGCAAGGTGCATTAGTCCCTAATGCAAATTGCTTCCAAATAGGAAAGAACTGAACAAAACTAACACAAAGCTTACATAAATTTAAAAGTTAGACTCAAGAACATAAATTTTATATTTTCCAATAAGCAAATAAAAACAGAAAAACATAGAGAAAATCGGTAAAATAAAAAGGAAACATTGAAAAATTGGAAATTGCCAGTACAGAATCTGCAGCAGCTTGCAATGTGACATGATCACCCCATTCACCACTCCTAATACCAACCATAGAATAACATTGTTTTGAGTAAACATGGATTTATTCAGAAAGCTTCTGAAGGAAAACAAAGAAAAAAGTGGAGCAACAAACTTGTTCATTTTCTTCAAATATTCACAAAAACCACCACTGGAACGTAACCCTCATACAGGAGATCAATAAAGTTGGTTTGATAAGGCACGAAACTGAAATTCAAAAAAGAGTTTAACAACATGGTGTAGTATCTCAAAGAAGTGAGTTGCTGATAAGAAAATAGCTCTTTTAAATTCAAAAGAAAACAAACCTTTTTGTGCCCAAAAAGTCAAGAAACTAACTGCATGTATAAACAAATAAACGTTCATATATTTCTTTGGCAATCAAGCTACGATATCAAACAGCCCGACCATTTGACATTCACCAACATTTCTGGTCGAATGTGTTTGCCTTCGCACAGTACAATTTGTTTTACTGTCCGCTTTGTAATCATTTCATTGACCACTGGCCGTTTTGATAGATGATCAAATCAAGAATTTTGGAGAAAATGGAACATTGATTAGCCTTGACTTTCAGTTTTTTGTGATTTGACAATTTGTTCTCTAACATGTTTGTGGTATTCAGGAGATCGATAAAGTTGATCTGATAAGGCACAAAACTGAAATTCAAAAAAGAGGTTAACAACATGGAGTAGTAACTAAAAGAAGTGAGCTGCTAATAAGAAAATAGCTCTTTAAATTTCAAAAGAAAACAAACCTGACAGTTATCATCTCCTTAAACTTTGTTTTCAACCAGATCATATGCTTTCAGCCTGAAAACAAACAGCACATCATTGTTTGAAAGTCAGGTTTAGACCAACATATATGTTACCAATTTCACCAAAATTGGATGTAATAGGATTCCTCCATAACATCCAAACCAAAAAAAGATTCCAAACTGTACAATTTGATTGCAGTTCACCCTAAACTACTTCCCTATACCTATAGTTTCACTGACTGAATCTGTATGAATAGCTAACCTTCTTGCTGTCTTCATAAACTCACTGCACGCCACAATAAGAAATGACATAAGGCAAAATATATATATATATATATCAGAAAGACTAGTCAAATACTTCCACAATCTCAGGAAGTTGAAGAGTGTATGATATCACCTGAAAGGCTCATCTCCAGTGTTTTTGATCACCCCTTTTGCATCCCGGAAAACCACATTGTTGATCATCTCTGAATTCCCGATGCCAAACATACCAACCAACTTGCCGTGAAGCTCTTCGTAGGAATTAAGGACTGAAAGATCAAGAGTTCGACCACATCTTCTGATTCCAAGGAAACTTTGCAGTGGCCAGTCTTCAGGCTCGGATCAGATTTCTGGTGATCTTTGTACCAGAGAGAAGCATCATCTGAAGTATTGTCTTGTGGACAATTCTGATGCAATGCAGAACCAGAACCATCACAAAAGTTGACTGCCTTATCTTGATTTCCCTCTGATGAACTGTTTTCATTAGTATTGCCAGAGCAGCTATGAGAACTCTGCTGCTCAATGAGAATGAGCTGGCCAAACAGAACTGCTGCGGTCTAAACAAAACAATTAAATTTTATCTAAACCAATCAGAGGCAAGTGCACCCCGTTGACAAGTAATATAAAACGGTGAGAACCGGATATCGTACCCAAGGAAAAAAAATTCCAACACGTAAGACAATTAAATTAAGCGATTAAAAATTACTCAGACGATCTCAAATTGATTGATTTAAAATAAAATAAAATAAAATAAAATGATGAAAAATTAATTAGACGATCACGAGTTGATTGATTTAAAAATAAAATAAAATAAAATAAAACAATCAAGAAAATATGAAAATTGCAAGGTATGAATTAAAACGACTAGATTTAATCAAATAACAAAAATCGGTTAAGGTATTAGACTTCAATTGGATTAGGCACTAAAAATTATAACAGTGGATTAATTTAGGAAATACTTCACTTAAGCAAGTCGAACCCAATGTTCATGGTGTTCCCTTCTCTTTTAAATCCGAGTCACTACTTGGTTCATAGAAAATTTGGAATAAAAGGCGTTAAATACAAGAAACCTAAAATTAAGTTCGTTAATTCTAGGTATCCTCACACAAGATCCTAAGGTTGATCTACACTTTAGTCTCAAGTAAGTCGCCTGATTAATTTTTTGACAAATTAAATCTCATTGGTTGTGGCATTCAATCATCTAAAGTCTTAATCTAGGTGATCAAACTAAATTAAGACTAAATATGTATTTAATCAAGCAAAAATCAATATCACAAAAATTATTCTAATCCAATATCAATCTTAACCTTAACCGAAAAGAGAAAATTTACTCACACATATTTATCAATCCAACATAAATAATGGTCATAATATATGTTTGCATTAATTAAATCCACACAATTAAAATAAATAAGATAAAACAAATTAAAACACCCCCTTTTCTTTTCCAGCTCCTACGTTGTTGCTTCAGCCCTTTCTCCTCCAGCTCTTCGTTATTCTCCAGCCAAAATCAGTTTTTTTTAGCTCTCCACTACTAACGTGTGTGTTAAGAATGTATGTGAGGGCTGTCTCTTCTCTTGCTTTTTGTCTTCAACCTCTGCACGTATGCCTAGTGTCTTCCTGTCCAATTCCCCAGCTGCCAATGTTGTAAGTGGAGAGTTCTTGGGTGGTGTTGTAACGTGAGTGATTCTCCAACAGCTGAGGTCTCCAAAACTTTCAACGTAGCTGTTCCATTTCTCCTCAAACCACCAGCTGAAACGTGTGTGAGTTGAGTGTCTCCTCTTGGTATAACGTTCTTCTTATTTCTCCACTCACCAGTTCAGTTTATTTCTCCAGTCCAGAACGTTCTTCTTAAACCACTAATCTTCAATGTTATTCTTTTATTTTTCCAACCAAAACCAGCTGCAATGTATTCCTCTCTTTATGGTGAACGTTAGTGTAGAGTTGTGTCGGGGAGTGCTCCACGCTTTTGTGACAAATAAGGTTCTTGGTCCACCTTATTTATGCTATCTTGATTCACTCACTCTCCACTGGCTGTTTGCTTCATCGTTGTCTCCACCAGCTAACGATTTTATTTCCCTTCAGCTGCTAATGATCTCCTGTCTAGCCACCAGCTCACTTTATTTTATGTTTTCCTTTAAACCACCAGCAGCTTAGTTGTTTTTTGACACCCAGCTGATTCACGTTTTATATCCACAGTCACTTGCTTCCACGCTCCTTTTCTTCTCCTGCTGCTAGTGTCTCCGTTGGTCTCACCAGCTATTCATGTTCCTCCTCTCTCCAACCAATAGCTCACGTTATTTTCATGCCTCCATGTCCAGCTCCCGTATGTGAGTTTTTTAGAGTGTATGTGAGGGCTCTATGTGTGTTCCTTTTTTCTCCCCTAGCTAACGTTTTTAATCCCTTTTTTATGCACCAGCCTTCGTTATTTCTTTTGTCCTCTTGCTACATCGTTATCAAGAGCTCCTTTATTTCTTTCTTTTCTCCACGGTTGTCAATCACTGATTCACGCCTCACACATAAGCACTGCCAGCTTCTTCATCTCTTTGTCTCTTATGTATTAAAGGTCCATAATCTCATGCTATGCTCTCCACGTTTTGCCGCCGCCACTACCTTTGTTTTCTCTAATGTTTTTCAAAGATTTTTGGTCTTACGCAAATTCATTCTTCGTCCCTCTCTGCTGTTATTTTTGTTTCACCCAGCTACTCTCCTTCTTTCCCTGTTTATTGATGTGACTAATAACATTGTTTGTCCACCTTCTTTCCATTTATTCATGCACGATCCTTCTCCAATCTTCAAGGCTAGCTCTTCATTCCTTGATTACCGTCAGCTGCCTCTCATTTGCTCTTGGTCACTCCTAGTCATGCACCTTGTTCACGCACAATATTGTCTTCTTTGCTCCTTCACTTCCACGCCGACAGCTACTTTGTTATTTATCTCTATTAAATGCCATCAGGTCATGCATAACACTCTTGTGCCACCAGCTTCACTCCTCTTTTGTTTTCTTTCCATTGAATAATGCCAGCCCTCTTATTCACGCCTAACTAGCCAAATTTTCAACTATCTTGTCGCAGCCATCTTCTTTTCTCTCCATTCCAGCTGATTCTATTTTTTATGCACATGTTTAGTTCTTATCTTAGGCAAAACATTAACGTTTTAGTTCATCCAACATGTGCCTAAATTAAAAACAAATAACTCTTAATTAGTGTAATTTAAACATCAAATGGACAAGAGTTTAGCAAATTATATATCTAAAATTAATATAAGAATGTACATTAACAAACATCTCTACTAATCACAAGCTTGTTGTTGCTTGGATTGAAGCACTTGTAACCTTTTGAGTTCTCATCATAGCCAATAAAGACAAACTTTTTGCTCCTATCGTCATGCTTTGATCTTTCTTGCTCCGGAACCTGAACATAGGCAATAGAACCAAAAACTCGCAAGTGTGACACATTTGGCTTCCATCCACTCCATGCTTCTTGGGGTGTCACGTTCTTCAAACTTTTGGTAGGGGAGCGGTTGGAGAGATAAACTGCACATGCAACAGCTTCGGCCCAGAACTCTTTAGGCATTGACTTGCTTTTCAACATGGCTCTTGCCATATTAAGAATTGTTCGATTCTTCCTTTCAGCAACTCCATTTTGTTGTGGTGACCGAGGAACGGTCAAGAGACGTCGAATTCCATGCGTCTCACAAAAGTTCTTGAATTCGTTGGAAGTGAACTCTCCACCTCTGTCGGTTCTGAGAGATTTGATCTCATAGCCACTTTCTTTTTCAACAAGAGCTTTAAACTTTTTGAATGCTTCAAAAGCCTCACTTTTTTGCTTCAAAAAATAAACCCATGTTTTTCTTGAATAATCATCAATGAAAAGTAAAAAGTAAGAACTTTTACCGAGAGATGATGGCTTGATCGGACCACAAACATCTGCATGAATAAGTTGAAGTGGCTTGATGGCTCTTGAATAAGATTGCTTAGGAAAGCTCTTTCTTGAATGTTTCCCAAGTAAGCAAGCTTCACACAATTGATCAGGGTGATTAATTGTGGGAATACCTTTTACCATGTTCTTTGCTCCCAAGTCATTAAGGCCTCCAAAGTGTAAGTTCCCGTATCTCATGTGCCAAATCCAAGATGAGTCTTGAACACAAGCTTTCAAACACATGGCTCCAACGGTCTTCATATCCAATAAGAACATGCGATTTCTAGTCATTGCAACCTTAGCAATAAGGTTCCCTTCTTTATCTCTAAGCCAAAGAAAGCAATCTTCCATGTTTATTTTACAACCGTTCTCCAGAAGTTGCCCAATACTCAAAATATTATTTTTCATTTTAGGAATGTAATAAACATTAGGAAGCATTTTGTGACCACCATTCTTTAATTCAAATAGGATTGTGCCTTTACCTCTTATCTCTACCTTTGATTCATCACCAAAGCGAACATGGCCCGTCACATTAGTGTCAAGCTCCACAAATTTACATCTATCTCCCGTCATGTGGTTGCTTGCCCCATTGTCTAAGTACCATGTGCTCGTCTTGCCATTGCTTTCCTCCTTAAGTGAAAGGAATAATGCGGGCTCCTCCACATCTTCTTTGTGCATAACGAGCTTTGTTTCTTCGTCTAAGTTCTTGGCTTGGCACTCCCATGAATAGTGTCCATATTGTCCACAAGAATAACATTCAACTTGGCTTTTGTCATTCTTTACCTCTTGATTGCCTCGGCCTTTTCCTCTTCCGCGACCTCTTGAATAGTTTTGGCTTCTTCCTTCTTGAAAGAAATTTTGCTCACCTCTTCCTCTTCCACGACCACGTCCACGTCCACGTCCACGTCCATGGCCTCGACCTCTTCCACGTCCTCGGCCTCTTTCATTGGATTCTCCTTTGGCATTGAATGAAAGTTTTGCTTGCAAGACATGCTCTATTTGTTCTTGCTTGCCTCGATTCATTCTTTCCTCATGTGCCCGTAAGGATCCATTCAATTCATCAATGGACATAGCTTCCAAATCTTTTGACTCTTCAATTGCTACCACCACATGGCTAAACTTTGCAATGAGAGAACGAAGGATTTTCTCAACAACACGAACATCTTCCATTTTTTCTCCAAGTCTCTTCATTTGATTCACTACCGCCAACACCCTTGTAAAGTAATCTGAAATGGATTCACTTTCTTTCATCAAGAGAGTTTCAAACTCAGCCCTTAGAGTTTGAAGACGTACTTTCTTCACTTTATCAACTCCTATGGTGGAATTTTGAAGAATATCCCAAGCTTCCTTGGAGTTTGTTACGTTGGCCACTTTCTCAAACATGTCATCATCTAAGCCTTGATGGATAATGGTAAGAGCATATTGATCTTTCTTCCTTTCCTTCTCAAAAGCATCCTTTTGTGCTTGAGTCAAAACCTCCTCATCTCCAGGCTCTACATAGCCTTTCTCAACAGCCTCCCAAACTCCTTGAGCACCAAGAATAGCCTTCATTCGACTGGACCATTTCTCATAATTGAACTTGGTGAGTTGTGGGTATTGGAAGGACTGAGTATTTGATTTGGAAGACATTCTCTTGAACTAAGCTCTGATACCACTTTGTTGGAAGATAGGGTGAGCTCAAGACACACAAAGAAGAGGAAAGTATGATAGATTTCTTTATTGACAACTTGCTTTTGCATAGCACGAGTACAAGGCTTTATATACTACTCAAAAGAAAATTCTGGAGCCTAAGACGTTTAGAAACTCAAAGGACAAATTCAATACAGTGCATCTGAACAGTCTGTAGTAAATTGACCATAACTTCTTCAATAATGATTGGATTAACTCAAGACTTGAACCGTTGGAAACTAGACAGACAGAGCTTTAATTTGATATATGATACGCAACTTTTGGATAAACATAGCCCCTTCAAATTCCAGTCGCAATCAACGTCATCTGCAGTAGCTTTTATATATTGTCAAGTTTATTTTCAACAGTTGTGTTCCGTTCCGGTGTTCTTCGAGGAAAACCCAGAAACAATGTGAAATGGGAAGCTCCGATTGTACATGAATGGCATGACGAGAGACAGCAAAGAGAAGAGAGTTGTGAATAAAGCGTTTCAATTGTTATTTACGGGAGTGACGCAAATTTTCTACCCGAAAAAGCTAAAATTTGGAGTTTTTCTAAAAAATCTCCAAATTTTAGCTTTTAGAAAAGCTGTATTTTGGCTTTTAAAAAAGCTGTTTCTACTAGAAAAGCACTTTTAAAATTTTCCACCAAACGCTTACTTTTTCCTTAAAACAGTTTTTGCTGTAGATAAAAGTACTTTTTGACCCTCCAAAAGTAATTTAAAAGTAAAAAAGTTAAAAATGAGTTGAAGCATAATATTTGATCCATTTTACGAAGATCAATATTCATTTGGCTTCGTGGAATAGGAAGAAAAAAATTAGAGCAAAAAAAGACAGGATTATGTATAAGACCCATGGAAGAGAGCTGCTAGAAATCAACTTGCACGCATGGAAATTGCATGTTTTTGCAAGCATGAATGTTGGATTAAAAACGGCAGCACAACATGAAGGAAATGCTGCAGTAGGTGGACAGCCAAGAGATAAAACGACACAGTAGCATTGGGTACAAGAAGCAAGCAAAACGCAGACGCACGGAAGCAATAAATGAACAAAACGACGAATGTAGTAGTAGGAAGCATGAAGCAAAACGGTAGCAGCAACAAGGAGAAACGACAGTAGCAACAAGGAGAAACGACAAAGCAGTAGATGCTTTTTTTTTTGAAAAGAAGCAGTAGATGTTGTGCGTAAACAATGTTTGCGTTTGTTGTTTGCATCTCACGCAAACAACATCTGCGTTTCATAAAGATGTTGGGCATGAAACGTACATCTTTATGAAACGCAGACGATTGGTCAATAATAAAACGCACAATAGCAAGGAAAATAGACTTATTAGTTATTACATTGTAGGAGAGTTTTTAAGGCGCATATGGATTTAAGACAAAAGAAAAAGGATACAGTAGCGTAGAAAAGGGGCAAGGTAAGAGTTTGGGATGAATAGGTTTTTTCTACTGAATTGAGTGGAAAATTTAGGAGCTTTCGGAGAGCACGAAGTCGAGGGCAAGCTCTCCACCATAAGGAGACTCATGGAAGGGTAACTTTTTGATATTGATTACGAGACGATATGACATCTACAACCCGGTTAAGCATTCTTTCCTTTTATTTGTTGTTTCTTTCTTTTTTAAGAATTTGATTATGTTACTTGATGTGTATGGATTTAAGTATTGTGAAAAGATGAATGTAATGCATTTATTGGATCATTTTAATACAAACCTATTGCCAGAATATTTATTGTAGTTCGTAATTGTTATATTGAAATTCATTTGAAGTGAATAATGGTTCGTAATCATTAGAAAAAACATAATCTAGGCTAAATAACAAATTGTATGTAGTTGTTGCTTTGATTAATTAGTTTTCCTAATTCATAATATGGTTACCCAATTGAATCTAGAGATCATATCCTAAGTTATTCGGTGACTAGGTTTAATTAACGATCATATCTTGATTAAACACAACCTAAGAAAAAACTCAAGTTAATAGATTAACCTACAATTAATAGTTTCTAAAAAAAGTTTGAGAATAACAAATCATCAAAATATGTTTAATTAGGGTGTATGCCAAGATAAAACCAAGGAATTGGATTCCTAACAAATTCACCACTTTCATCACTTTGCATGTTTTCTTTAATTTGTTTTTTTCTTAGGTTAGTTTCAATTTATTTTCTCATTTTAAACCAACCAAACCCCATTAAATCTAAACACTGATTGATTTCATTTCAGAAGCTAATTGAACTCTCTGTGTGAGATCAACCTAAACTCGCCAAAACTATAATAGTAATAGGTCTAGTTTATTTTGACTAGCGTTATGGCACACTACCAATTTTGACGCCGTTGTTGGGAAATAAGGTGTTTTAGCTTTTTTCTTGATTTTTATTGATGTTTCGTACATATTTGTTTGTAATTTGTTTCTTTTTAGTTAATTCTTGATATCTTCACTTTTTGTTTCGTGTTAGTGATTTAAAATTTAGGAAAAAAATATATTCATGGATGGAAGTGATTTCTTTTATAACTCATATTCCCAGTCTTATAATTATGTTTGGAAGGATCGTACAAATTTTAATTAAGGATGGGATAATCAACATAATTACTTCCATGATAGTTTGTGCAACATCTCATTACCCATGTTAAGCTATACTAGTGTATTATGCAAGGTTGTGAAAACCGGACCGGACTGGCTGGTCTGACCGGAAATCGTCTGAACCGATCATGTGTCCGGTTCGGTTATATTTATTAACCCTGGAATATAAAAACCGGCCGGTTTATCCAAGAACCGGTTAATTGATAACCGGATGAAAAGTTCAAAACCAAAACCTAAACATTTCTCATCGTCTTCTCCTTCTCTCTTCTCAGAATGCCTCCATCGCGCCTTTCTCTCTTCTCTCTTCTCAGATGCCTCCATCGCACCTTTCTCTCTT
>JANPWT010000247.1:25429422-25448595 GCA_024678245.1 Erythroxylum densum | reverse complement strand
ACCAGAAACAGACTCCAAGTTTTGCAAATTATTTACGATAAAGATAATGCATGCCATTGGGGTGTACCTTAGGATTCCGGCAGTCACCGCAGAGGACGCCCGATTTGAGCGGGAGATTTGTCGGCAGCGGTTGAAGGAAAAGGGAAAGAGGGCAGCTAGATATATATATAACCAAACGTTGAAGGAAAAGGGAAAGGGAATGTTTGCTATTGACGACGGGTGGGGTGGCGACGTTGAGAATTTTTTTTTCAGGTGGTGGTCTCTGTGTGGACGAGTGCAGAGAGTAGGAGTTAAATATGGGAGGCGCGCGAGAATGAAAACGAAACTGATGACTTTTAATTTTTCCCCAACACTTCCACGACGTTTACTTCATAACAACGTCGACATAATTATTTGCCCACGTTTTAATAATTAAACGTCTCATATAATTCTCCAATTTCGTGTCGTCTGATAACAACGTCGATAAATATTCTCACTTTTCCTGACGTTTTTTAAACGTCGAGAAAGGTCATACTTTTCTGCTACGTCTTCCACTCAAACGTCGCAGAATGTATACTTTTTTTGTAGTGCTTGTTTCCGGAAAGATTGAGCTTTCAAGTATTAATAACAATCAAATCTAATATACGGTTTGGTCACTCTGCGTTTCCGGCCATCTTCGCAGAGACTGGCGTCCATTGTATACGTCGTTTTGCCTAATGGCGATGAATAAACCTTGATTTCACGTTTTAAAAAAAAGGCAAAGCATATACATCGGGCTCGCCCTATGTCTAAACATCTTCAACTAACACCATATCCTAGGTTAAGGGGTTATCAACTTTTGAGTCTTCGAGTTCGCTTCTCGTCCTCTTTCGGTTGTGATCATACGTCAGATTAGCTTTTTCTATACAAAATTTCACTTGTTTACTCATTTTTTCCTTCAAATAAGAGCCATAATAAAAACCACTGGTGACCTTTTGGGTGTCCTGTGACACACGTAACTGTGAAGTGGGGTCTCAGCATTTCAACACGTCTGGTTGAACTATAAGAACTTACGAATTTTGATAACTAAAGGCAGCCTTAAAGTCAAGAAAATACTATTTCTATTTCGAATAGTTTCTTTCTTTTTAACACAAAATTAAATATTATAACAAAAATGAAACTAATAAACGTGGGATAGTGATCTGTTAATCGACATGAAGTGATTTATTTGAAATATTAAGTTCTAATACAAGAAAAGAATAAAGGGAAATGAGTTACTTTCTTTCAAAATTAAGTTTACTTGAAAAAGACAGATGACAGGTTAAGCTAACTGATGGTAATACAACAAAAGAGGATCAATTGTGTCTTCTAGAATGAATAATGGTAATAATTAATAGATGGTGGTGTAGCTAGTGCATGATAGATAGAGATTAGCATAGTGAAATGGTTTCAAAACAGAGTCGCTTTTTTGGGGCGTAGGCTTTGATGTTAGTATATGATGAGATGTTTCTCATTCTCTCACGAAATCGCGGAAGCCGTTATATATAGTGGTGCTCAATATCACGAAAGTATCGTGAAAGCAAAGAGAGAACACACAAGGCACAAAAACAATAGATCACCTAAAGGGACACAAACTGACAAAAACTCTTGTTGCTATATGTGCATAATCACTCCATCAAACTTCTTTAATTTTGTAGTTTGTTATTTACAGGTGAGAAGTAAAAGAATGGAGGATGGAAATGAGGAGGAGGTATACCAAACTGAGCTTGTTCAATTATTCTCAGAGGAAGATGAGGTATAATTATACCTAGATTGTTTAATTTATACATGTTCGTGAATATATGTCCCGAAATGCTATTCCATGCTCTTGTCATCACTATATTTTTTTACTTAATTAGAACGGATCTCCTTTCGTTACATCGCGATGCTCATTTTTTTTCTTTCAAACCTTTTCAAAAGTATTTCGAGCCAATGCCAAATTTTCATATGTATATATGTGTGTGTGCGTATTTATATACAGGTGAAGGTATTCTTTGAGGGATTGGATGAAGAGTTAAATAAGGTAAACCAGTTTTACAAGTCTCGAGAGTGTGAGTTTCTTGAAAGAGCAGACACTCTGAACAAGCAACTAGAAATTCTGATGGACCTCAAGCAAATCGTCAGTGATCGTCGCCGGAAGCCAAGTCCTGGAATTCTTCAACGTTCTTGGTCGTCTTCTCCCGGCCGTAACTCTGATTTTTCTGGTAATCCTTTCTATTTTATCCAATTCCCTTTTAATTATATTAATTATAGTTTAACATGTTTCATTAATGCAATCAATTCAAACTAAAAATTTGTAAAATTAAATAATTGATTTTCTATTAAAATTTTGTTAACATGGTACCATGTTTATAACAACATACCGTTACCAGATTCTTGATATGACATCATGCGATCTGACTGCAAAAACTATGCCTAAGTTGTTTCTATCAGAAAACATATATGTTCTTCAAGATTTAAACTTTAGTGGAGAATAAGGTTAAGAAAGCTCACGTGGTACTAAGTTACAAAGTTTGATGGCAGTTGTACGTATCCTGCGCTATTACTACTTAACAAACGTTAAGACCCACATGTATTGGAAATTTTATATATGTTTGTAAATATTGATTTTAAAGAATACTCTCTATATGTCTGCATTACCTAAGTTGAACGTTGATTGAATCCAGGTAAATGTTTAAGAACTAATGAAAAGGATTTGAGTACTTTTCCTCCTTTTCTGTCTCAAGTCTGAGCCAAAACAGCGATGACTGAGAGCGACCATCCACCCAAATTTTGCAGACCCAATTCACAGTAGCGAATTTTAGTGAAAAATGCTGTAGCTAATGAACAAGACGCTAATTCATATGAATATATATATATTAGCTGATTTCGGGTTTAGAGTTTCATATCATTATTAAATTAATTGGGAATACGTGGAGACTTGGAGACCCCGAAAATTGATGAATAAATGTTCTTTTTATTAATTATTTATTCAAGCAAAGAGACCCCTTATCTTTCTATACAGATAGCTGTGGGAAATTCCTTTCCATGGAGAAAGAAAAAAAAAATTATGTCACTATTCGTTTGACTCTGTGGCAGATCTTAGAAATTGTGTATTAAAAATTGAAGACGCAAATGTACTTTCTGAACACTATTTCTTCACTTATAGTTTAATGCAACAAATATTTCTAAAATTTCAAATCTTGCGTTTTGCTTTTCGATATGAAGTCACATTAAATTATCGAAAAAATCTCATGTCAACTTTATCTTCACTATCTATCTAAATTAGTATAAGGTTGTCTAGTGGCAACACCATATTGTATGATAAAAAATTGTACAAAAACTTAATGCTGAATTAAATATATGTGGTGCTACTTTCCATGGATGCAAGACAAACAACTAGTTGGTATGATGTTCAAGATTTGATAGTAGCGGGGCAACTTTAATCATACCATACGTCCACTAACGATTTTTTGTTGTCCAGCATTGGACTTTTTTTCCACTTCAATTCTCTGATCTTACCGACTCCATTGATCTCGACTTAGCAATGTTCCTTAAAGTTTCCTTCCAATTTCTTCGACCCCAATATGTTTTCCCATTACCCTTAAGTTAGGGGGAGTAAAACTAGCTTAATTATACTTCTTATTCCTTTACTTGTAGTGCTTTGATTTGCGATAATATAGAGAAAAATCGAGTTCTTGCCGTTGAGTATTGAAGACAACTTAAATATTACTGACCTGCTAGGTCTAGTGATGGTAAATTTTGTAACAATCTCTCCACTATTCATGCAGAGACTTCAAATGAATCGCTAGAGATGTCTACGATGGCTGAATCCCCACAAACAGATGAAATAATCGCGGCACTAGAGAAACATGGTGTCAATTTCATCAATTCAGCAACAAGGGCAAAGACAAAGAAAGGGAAGCCAAAAATGGCAATGAGGATTGACATTTCGGCAACCACACCGACCCGAACAATCGCAAAGGTGGTAGCGATGCTTTGGGAAGATATAGTGAGCAATCCAAAGAATGAAGTTCAAGGAGATTTCCTAAGAAAAAAGAAGATCCAATGTGCTGAGAAGATGCTTAGGAGTGCATATGTGGAGCTCTATAAAGGCCTTGGCCTGCTCAAAACTTACAGGTCTCTTGTCCCTCTTGAATTTAATCTTTTTCTTTTAATGGTAATATTTGAAAATTTATCTCGTTAGTTTCAATTTGGTAGTTTATTATACAAACACGTAAGTCTTATTCATTAAATGAAGGTTGGTGATGGACATGCCCTTGCCGTTTTAGAAAAGGAACAAAAAAAGAAAAAAGAAATTAGTAGATGGTCTCAAGGGTTTTGCATAGTAGTGGTTCAATTAAGGGACGTATTGTATTTGGAAGAGGTGCATTATAATGGACGGCATTCCTTAATTATAGCAGTTCAATTATAGATTTATTAGTAGCTCAACGGCTAAATAGAGAAAGTGTCTAATTCTATTTTTGTTCTTCTTGCCAGCTCATTGAATATGGTGGCCTTTACAAAGATACTCAAAAAATTTGACAAGGTAAGAGATTGTGTGGTATTTCAGTTTTATGACGAATTTGTGAATGCACAAACAGAACAAGCAAAGCTTTATTTGCATAAAGGTACAAAAGCCACTCAATTGTGGTCATCTTTATCTTAACAGGTAGCAAACCAGCAGGCATCAGCTAGTTATCTGCAAGTTGTGAAGAAGTCTCACTTTATTGGCTCTGATAAGGTGACCTCTTATACTCCACACGCTCATGATTCGCGCATATGAATGTCTGTGCTTAACATTGTCATACATAATCTAGTTTTGATCATCAGAATGTGATACGCGTGATTCAGATATAATGCCCTCACCATCTGCTAATCAATGTTTGTACGTACAATAGAAGGTTGAGTCCAGGATCACCAAACCACTAAATATTCATGAAATTAATATTTGGAGAATGGGTTGGTATAGTTTTTTTAATTGAATTTTATTTCATTGACAAGGTTGTAAGACTAATGGACGAAGTGGAGTCCAATTTCACGAAGCACTTCGCCAACAACGACAGGAAAAAGGCAATGAAGTTCCTCAGACCTCAGCAGCCGAAGGAGTCTCATATGGTCACCTTTTTTGTTGGTATATATATAAATCTCCCACTATCGTGAATGTCTTAGTGGTAAAGGCAGAAAGAAATAAAGGCATCATCCTCCATTAAAATTTAATCCCTTGAAATTACTATCAAGAAAAATGCCTGAAGACTTGAAATTAACTGTGAGATGATAGTGTAGTGCTAGTTCCAGCTAAAATAGGACCCATCAATCATATTATTCTATCTGGCTTTTATAGTATTAATTTTTGCTTATTGACCTAATGAAGCTGTTATTCATTATTTCTCTCCCTTACTGCAGGCTTGTTTACGGGGTGTTTTGTCTCACTCTTCAGTATATATGCAATCCTGGCTCACTTGTCCGGCATTTTTAAGCCCAGCACTGGACGATCATATGTTGAAACTGTGTACCCTGTTTTCAGGTACTTATTCCTTATAAGCCCTCTTTTTAAAACCATATGTTCTTACAAAAAATATCTAAACTGGTAGTAGTCTATTTCAGAATTCACTATCCATTCAACAAACCTTTTGATACGGTTAATTTGGATTGGTCAGCTAACATGGTTGCTTCATCATTAGTTGTAACTAACGATCTGAACGTCGATATGATTATGCAGTGTGTTTGCCTTGTTAAGCTTGCACTTGTTTATGTATGGTTGCAACGTCTTCTTCTGGAAGACTACAAGGGTAAACTACAATTTCATCTTTGAATTCCAACACACTACAGCCCTCAAGTATAGAGACGCCTTTCTCATGTGCACCACTTTCATGACCTCTGTGGTTGGCGCAATGGTTATTCATCTTCTACTACGTGCTAGTGGTTTTTCTCCAAGCCATGTCGACGCCATTCCAGGATTTCTCCTCCTAGTACGTGTACCTAATTCCTTACGTATTATTAGTTTTTTTACCTAGTTCATTCCTTCTTCAACAAACAACCATCTGCTTCTCATAAGAACCAAATTTGGCTTAACTTCTTGTACATACAAATTGTTGGTTATATTCAGTTTTACATGGCATTGCTCGTCTGCCCATTTGACATTTTCTACCGACCAACACGATACTGCTTCATTCGCGTTTTGCGCAACATAATCTGCTCCCCATTTTATAAGGTAAAAGTGCATAGTTTCGTTGCTTATCAATTTGGTCAAAATCATTACCAACTCTTTCTTATTTTTTCTCTTTGAAATAATGTACACCTACAGGTTTTGATGGTGGACTTTTTCATGGCTGATCAGCTTACCAGTCAGGTGATTCATTAGCCATCTTACACATTGTTTGATCCTTGCAGAAACCATTTTACAACCAACTTGAAATTCACTAGAATATATCATGGACAGGAATTTTCAGATTAATTTGTAGTTTATGGTGATTTTGTTTGTGAAATCTGTACATCCCATTAACAGATTCCGCTACTGAGGCATATGGAGTCGACAGCTTGCCACTTTCTAGGTAGGAGTTTTAGGACTCACAGCTATGAAACTTGCAACTCGGGAAGACTATTTAGGGAGCTTGCTTACGTAATTTCATTTATGCCATACTATTGGCGTGCCATGCAGGTAAAATAGCTACCTACTTGAACATGTATCATTTTCATTAATGCATAAGAATGTTATCTGCAATCCAATTTTATGGCATCGAGGTGATTATTTACTTATTTTTGAACGGAAGTGTGCAAGAAGATGGTTTGATGAAAGCGACTTGAATCACTTGGCTAACATGGGGAAGTATGTGTCGGCAATGGTGGCTGCTGGTGCAAGGTTAACTTTTGCTAGGCAGGAGAATCAACTATGGTTTGGTATAGTTTTGGCTACATCTGTTTTCTCTACAGCTTATCAGCTGTACTGGGATTTTGTTAAGGACTGGGGACTTCTTAATCAAAATTCCAAACATAAGTGGCTAAGAGATGACTTGATTCTCAAGAACAAAAGCATATATTACATGTCAATTGTGAGTTCTCTCTTTCCCTTAATCCTAGCAAGTCACATCGGATGTTAAGGAATTTTCTTAGGAATTGGAATATTGCAGGCTTTGAACTTCGTTCTTAGAGTGGCTTGGGTGGAGACAGTTGTGGGATTTCGTGTGAACAATATGGTTGAGAGAAGGATGTTGGACTTTTTCCTGGCTGCCTTAGAAGTTTTCCGACGAGGCCACTGGAATTTTTACAGGTACTTAATTGGTGGACAATCAAAGTTTAGTGTTTAAATTATAAAACGTGTCAGGATGCTTTAACTGATTTCTACTGCTAGCTATAGTATTGGATCGCAAGTACTAGTTGTACATTTTGTGAAACAAGCAAATCTGTCCAGCGAAACTTGTGAAATTAACAAGAGCTTAGGTAATGGTTGAAACAGGTTGGAGAATGAGCATTTGAACAATGTTGGAAAGTTCAGAGCAGTAAAGGCGGTTCCTTTACCATTTCGTGCTTCAGATTCAGATGCGTAAAAATGATTTCGCTCAGCAACTTAATGAAGTTCCGGTGCCTGATCAGCTTATATTTGGTTAAGAACTTCTCCACATCAACTAACGTCATATAACACTCTTAAGGATTGGCATAGGGTTAACTCAAAACTTGATGTCACCACCGTAACAACAAGGATTTCCAGCATCATGATCAAAATGTTCATACCCTTATTATCATTCAAATTTATCACGCCATTCATAAGTGTAAAGCATTAGCAACCAATAACGTTGCAAGTTCTCGGGAATTCTAAGTACAGTTCCCTTATGTAAATGCGGCCCTTTCTTTGAGTTGCGGGCTTTTCCATGATCATCCTATTTCTACTTTTTAAAAGAAGTTGATGTGTGTCTGTGGTTTTCCTCAAATTGACCCATTAAGAGCATTAAATTTCTAACTTCCCTATAGTAAAATTATTCGAATTAAAATTCAAAATTTACATAATTATATATATACATACAATTAATTTCTTTAATATATAAATATTATTATTTTCAATTAAAATAATTCACTATCAATTATTATAGATAATTTATATCAAATTAGTAAGTTTAATATTTTCTAAAAATAAAATTTAATTTTAGAATATCAAAATAACAATTTTATTATTTTATAATGCATATTAAAAGAGATAAGATCTATGTTAAATAATTATGTTTTATGAAGGAACTTGACGCATTTGAATATATTTAAGCTTAAATTAATTCTAGATAATTGGAGGATAAATTTTTTTGATAATAAATCTTAATTTATTATAAAATCTAATTAAATATTGAAAATAATTACTTACATATTAATATTATCAAATAAAATTAACAACTACCAAATTAAAAATTCTTATCTTTCAACTTATTTAAAAATTTGAATGTTACATGATTTGTAATCATCTTACTTCAAATTATAAGAGACTAAATTAATATCAATAACTTTTTGAAAATATCTCATCCATAATATATTTAATTACAAATAATCATCTAATAGTTATTATGCGCTTTGAACACACCAAAAATAAATCTAACTCTGCACAACTAAATTTGTAGTCAGGGACGGAGCCATGTTATAGGGGAGGGGGGCCATGGCCCCCCCTTTCAAATATATTTTTTTAAAAAAAATACTTATATAATTAAAAATTTTAAAATTACAAATATAAGTGACCCCTTTTAAAAAAAATCCCTATCTTCTCTTCTCTTCAACTCTGCACGCACGACCTCCCCTTAGACTTGAATCTGGCTCCGTCCCTGCTACCCAACAAAAAGGCAAAGATCCATTATTATTAATTAATTACAATTCTAAATTTAATTTGGAAGCATCTTCTAAGATAGAATTGGTTGTATAAGAAATTCGCACTAAGTCAAGTGAGACACGTTCAAGTTTAGTATCTGACCTATCTCAACAACAATTACGTGGTGGAAGAAATAGAATAAAAATTGTTTAGTTAGATGGAAGAGCATCTTTATCTTTATGTATAGAGTCCGAAGCGTTTAGCAATGCAAAAGTCAACATCACCAGCACGGGGGTCGCCTTCGAATACGGAATCGTACTTATTGTACTGCGGGGAAGTTATGTCATCACCGTTGACAATGGCCATATAAAAGGCATGTTAGTTGTGATGGAGTTTGCCGATGACCGGCCTTTATCATGCCATTAAAACAAATACAAATAATTTGTGCTATATATGTCATGTTAAATCGTTAATCAGCTCCATCAAGATTATAGATGATTTAGCTGACCAACCATTATGCATAGTTGGATGCATATAGTTAAAATTGTACTCGATTAGTACTTCGACATCTCCATGTCTTGTTGGATATGCATCAACTTAACTCGCGCCGAAAACGCGCCACCCTGCGAAATGCACACTCATCTCCATTAGAGGACACTAATAAAACTCATGCTAGGAGAATGATAGCCGCAAGCATTAACAAGCTGAGCACGTATATTGTAAAAGATAAAGATTTTTGTAATTTCATTATCTTCTAAATATTTCTTTTGTGCGATTTAGCTCTAGTCAGAAAGCCTTACAATTTGATATTTAACACAACTATTAATTATATACACACAGACATACATATATTCTATCATCATTTATTTTTTATTTTTTATATTTTATTATGATGGACATCATTTTGAAAACCGATTCATTAAAATGTGATATTGATTTTTTACAAACTATATAATAAATATGATAGCATTATTTTTTCTAATTAATTATAAAATAACATATGTAACTTTGAAACTAAATTCAAGCACGCATATATACTTTTTAGAAACTAGTAAAATCATTCTAATATATATTTAAAAAGGGATTAAATATATTACAGTCTACTTTAATTGGTCACTATATACCCTAAAAATAGTTGTATTCTAATATTAAAAGTAATAATATTAAAACAACTATTTTTTAGGGTATTTAGTGACCAATATTGAAATTAAAGTGGTATATATTTAATTTATTCATACAGCTACTATAGTTTCTTAGACTTCATGGTTCATATTTTAAATGGAATGACTTCACCACGATAAAGACTTCAATTGTTTCTCTGTACATGGAAATTCTAGAGCATCAAGTGACGATTGATCGAGATAAACACTATAATCAATATTGACAACGAAATGTATTTGAATTAACCCAGTTGCATCTTCTACCTTATCTTTCTGTATAATGCATGTAATTCTCAGGGTGTCATAGAACGCACAAGTTGAGATTTACAGTAAAAGTCAATCTTCTTGCATTTGGTTTGTTTAATGCAAAGGAATACAATATAGAAATGGAGCTTCATCTCTCAATAAGCATTGACCTAACAAACAATGCACATTAAAAAATAACCCAGCACACTAGAACTCGGTATTTATACCTGCATTTGGTAAACCCATCACAACGGAATCCTAAATTAGCTATGGCTACCCTCAAACTGACCAAGCTATTCTCCATCTTTTTTGTTGTGCTCTCCATGTTCACACCTTTAGCACTATCAGTAGTTGAGGAATGCAATGCAGAATCAAACAGTTGCAACGACAAAGCAAAAGCACTTCCCCTTAAGATCATAGCCATCGTCACTATATTAGTCACTAGCATGATAGGTGTAGGTTCACCACTTTTGACACGTTCAATCCCAGCTCTGCAACCCGACAAAAATCTGTTTGTGATTGTGAAGGCGTTTGCGGCTGGTATAATCCTAGCTACTGGCTTCATGCACGTTCTACCAGATTCGTTCGACATGTTATCCTCAAGCTGTCTGAAAGAAAATCCATGGCACAAGTTCCCTTTTACAGGGTTTGTGGCAATGTTATCTGCTTTATTCACTATGATGGTGGACTCCTTGGCCACTAGTGTGTATACCAAGAAAATTCATGGAGGGGTGAACCCGGAGGTTAATGATATTGTTGATGGAGACAGAGAGATGGGAATGGCCAACTCTGGGCATTCTCACACTCACTACCATCCCCAAACCAAATCCGCAAGCCAGCAACTTCTTCGTTACCGTGTTATTGCTATGGTCGGTATTATTCTTACTCACAGTATGGGTTGTCAGAATAATGCTAATATTTTCTGAATGAATGCTTAAATTTACTAATTGAATAGTTAGATCTCAATTAATTTAGTTATCATTTTCAAATTTTAATGAAACTTTTAAATTTCCACTGAAAATAAGTTAAAATTCTTTTACGCAATTAATTAGTTTTTATTAGGAATGAAACCTGTGTTTCAACGTGTATTTGGCCAGTGTTATATATCCGTTCTTCTTGTTTGTACTTCCAACATTCTAACTATCAGGGCGTGCATTTGGCAGGTGTTAGAGCTCGGCATCATTGTTCATTCAATTGTTATAGGCATCTCTCTAGGAGCGTCGAGCAACACTTGCTCAATCAAAGGTCTGGTGGCTGCTCTTTGCTTCCATCAAATGTTTGAAGGAATGGGCCTCGGCGGCTGCATTCTCCAGGTTAAAACTTCAATTAATTGACAGTACAACCAGTACTTATGTCAAATGTTCTAAATTTTTTTTTAAAAAAACTAAGATTAAACACGTTTTATTCATGCTGACCTATAAACAGGCTGAATACAAGCTTTTGAAAAAGTTGGCGATGGCGTTTTTCTTCTCTGTAACAACACCATTTGGTATTGCACTCGGCATCGCCTTATCCAAAACCTACAAGGAAAACAGTCCCACTGCACTTATTACAGTTGGGCTACTTAACGCATCGTCTGCTGGTCTTCTGATCTACATGGCTCTTGTTGATCTGCTCGCTGCTGATTTCATGGGACCAAAGTTGCAAGATAGCGTCAAGCTTCAGGTCAAGTCATACATGGCTGTCCTTTTGGGTGCTGGTGGCATGTCCGTTATGGCAAAATGGGCTTGATAATGTTTATTCTTCCCAGTCAGTCAGATTTGCCCTGTTAATAACTGTAATTGCCCTAAATTTGTGTCTTTGTAACACAAACTATGTACGGTGTACGTTTGTATTTAGTTAATAAACAAGTTTGAAAGTCTGAACAAAAATTAATTGTGGCATTAATTTTCTTTTGAGTTGTTGGTGTCTTAATTTCCAATTAGCATAATCCTTGTGAATTTATTCCTCTGGTCAAAACATGGGCAATTATATCCACAAGTACGTTGTTCAATAAAGCCACCTGATCAAATTAACAAAATTATCACCCTGTAATTTTAAAGTACATGTAAGGAATGGTAGTGATATCGTTAATATTTTGAAAAGTTAGCCTGATGTCCGAACCTTTTCTTTCAAGATAGTAACCTTTTCAGAAAAATTACAAGCATAACTTGGCTTATGTTTGGCACAAATGGGTGAGATTATGGGAGAGGAACTGTCACGAGTGCTCCTTTAATACAATATTCTCATTACTTGTGAACTTGCCTACACTAGGACTCCCTTACAATTATTGTTGGAAATACGCCAGTGCTTTGCAGTGTTTTTATTTTTTGGTTAAGAAATATAAATGGAATTACGCCTTGAAAGGCAAGCAAAACGAGTTAAAAAGAATTGTCAATTACAGACCAAGAAGCTCCATTGGAAGGAGTACTATCAAACTAATCACACTATTATGACATATCTTTGACATATTCCTTCATACTATGAGATAGAAGCTTTATACATCCCATGTGTTGTAGATATAGTTAGTGTCTTCAAATTTGTTCTTGAAGAAGTAAATATGGAGTCGAATCCTATGCATAAGTTTCATGTCAAATAGCTACTTGTCACTGCTAGAGTTATGAAAATTTTGTTTATTCCTATTATCCTATATGGCCGTCACAAGATATGAAAAGGATAAGCAGAAACTCCACTTTTCAACTTCAGCAGAGTGCCTTATAGTAGAACACCACTCATTTATCTCCCTCCCCTTCTCTAGGAATTCAACTATATTGCATTTGTTTATGACCTTTTTCTATCTTTCTTCAGTGAAGTCACATTGAAAGATTAAGTGATTGATGCTCTTTTGATCCCTTTTACACATATTACACTAGTTATGTAAGATCAAAATTTTGGCCAACATGTCAACTGTTCACAATTTACATTTCATTTTTATCCACAAGGTGGTAGATGCATAGGGTAGTAAGTGTTTAAACCAAATAATCTTAGTCTAAGGCATATTCACTTGGAAAATTTTCCTACAAGAATGATTGGCAAAGCTTCCTAATCTTGTTTGTTATTATGATTTCTTCTTCATCTTTAAGCCTAGTGTGGATGATTTCTGAGCTGATAGAGATGGGTATTGTTGCTTCTCTGATGATTTCCTTGTCACAAAGTTGCATTGCTATTGTTGCCTTTTGATGTAACAGTGATTTAAGGGTTGATACAAAGTTCAAGTTGTTCAATGGCCCTATAAACAACCAAGTTCTAAGTTAGAACCCTGTTGCTTTCCTATGTCCAGTCAAATTTACAAACCAATCTTATCTTGTCTATGATTTTCATAATGAATTTCATTGTTGTGGAAGAAGATATTGTAAATTGGAAGCTCTATATGCTCTTTCCTTTGATGTAGAATTCATATATCCACTTCGACCACAACGTTTGTTTATCCCTTAGCAACCTCCAAATTCTTTCGGTAAGCTTTAACAAGTTTGGAGTTTTTAGGGGCATGAGGCTTATACCACCTTCATCCTTTGAAGTACATACCTTAGTCCATTTTATTCTAGCTTTATTTTCCATTTCCTTACTTCTTGTCCATAAGAATTTCTTGGAAGTCCTATCAATACTCTTAATTACACAGTCGGAAAATACAATGTAAGTAGCCCAATAAAGATTAATGGAAATTAGTACAGAAACAATAAGTTGAGCTCTACTGGCAATGGATAGCTTTTTGGTATGCTAACTTGATATTCTTTTTTTGAACTTGTCTAACAATGTTGAGAAGTCTCTAAGGACATTCTTGAGGCTGACATTAGAATGCTAAGGTATAAAAAAGGAAAATGATGTAAGTTAAAGCTAGTAATTGCCATTATGTTTTATTCTCATTCCATTGCACTTTTAGATATGTAAATCTCACTCTCGGTGCAATTGAATTCAAGCCTCAATAATCTATTGAATATCTTCAAAGTAGTCATGATGGTTGTGACTGAATCGAAGAAAGCTCTAGATAGAAGGTTCAAGTCATTGATAAAACTTATGTTGGGGATTCCTATTTTTGTACATTCGGAATGAAATTTGAAAATTTTGGACCTCTTAATTACTCTTTTAAGAATTCTATTTAAGACTTCCATGAATAATGCAAATAAGTATGGGGTGGTAAGACACATATCAAATCCCTCTATTTCTTTTGAAGGCTTTAGTGGACTATCCATTAGTCAAGATATTTAATTAGAAGTAGTGATGCATTAGCTAATCAACTAAGTAAAAGAATATGCAAATTCCATTAATATAAGAATGTTGATGATAAAATCCCAATCGACATTGTCACAAGCCTTCTTTAAGTCTTAGAATCCCTCTTCTTTGAAATATTCTTTATCAACTCTTGAATCAAAAGTATGTGATCTCCTATAATTCTACTAGGGATGTAAGCTCCTTGTGTGATATTAATGTGATTTTGGAGCACCTTCTTTAACCTTTCTTTTTTTTACACACACACTTTTTCTCCCTAACTCTCTCAAGAGTTCTTGTTTTTCTTTCACATGTGTCTTACACAAGATGCATGAATTCATCTCAATTTTCTGCATCATTTGGCCTTCCATTTCCCCATCATTAATGGAAAGTTATAGGAAGTTAATAGTCATGAATAACATGCATTAATGGAACTTATAGGAAGTTAATGATCATGAATAGCATACATTAATCGAAGTTATGGGAAGTTAATGACCATGAATAAAATGTATTAATGGAAGCCAACAACACTTATTTATAATCCATTCCATACAACATTTTCTACCACGATCACATCGCGATACAATCCTGAAACACTGTCTCATATCTTAAATCACCATTTTAAGATCATTTTACTCATCCTTCGGATCTCCTATATGTGTGACCCATTAGGTTCCTGTTTATGTTGGCGACTTAAATTAACACTTAATTTAAGTAAGTCAAGAGCGGTATCTAACAACACATTATGATCTCCAATTGACTTAAAAGTCGGTGATTTTACTACGAACCCTTCTATAAGCAATACTATCATGCAATTTGTCCTTTCACCTTTTATACCGAACTTGGTTCAGAGTATGGTCAAAGCATCAAGTCTCACTAGATTGACTACGTCACATCTAGTCCAAGTTTTATTAGATCTTATCCTGATGATCTCATTACTCTATATATCATTGAAGACTCTCTTCAAAACACATATTTGCTTTGGCCAGAGACTCCCGAGTGATGACCTCGACAAGAAGCCTTAGGTATCATCTCCTTCTATTAGGAGTGGTGAATCTTTTATTGGCTACTTAATTACCTCCGAATACCTCAAGATATACACAATCACCACCCTATGAGTAACCCCTAAAAGGCACCAATGAATAGAGTCAAAGCATAAGATCGATATCCGAGATATCCTTGAGCACCTAAAGTCAAAGGATATTTGCACCATTGCTATAATGAGACTATCATTGACACTAGAATAAAATATCCATATAATTGTCTCTTAGTAGGTCAATTCAATGTACTTGCTACCTTTAGTAAGCATCCACATGTTAACTTTAAACAACTCATATCTATAGCTTATGAGATCAATTGCTTGATCTAATTAAGGAGTATAACATGTGCTAGTCTATCTGGATTAATGATATCCCATCTCATTAATCCTATGACTAGGAAAAATTTAGATACTAACATAATTACACATGAAAGGAATCTCATTATCACGATCTTATCAAGACTTCCTCCATGCTATGTTTTGTATCAAGGACTTCATTAAATCAATTTAAGATCAACATGAAATCCATAAATGTATGAACATTGAAATAATGAAAAAATATCCTTATTAACTATAAAATGATTTGTACCATAAGTGCTAAAGGTGATTGCCTTTAGAGCACTTCTCTAACAAACTCCCACTTGCACTAAAGCCAATTTCCTTGATATCAATACCATAGGCATGTACATGTGACACAAAACTCTTTTGGAAAATAGGCTTAGTTAACATATCAACTATATTCTGATCGATGGAAACTCTCTCTATCTTAACATCATTTACATACAGTCTAACACCATTTCTCTTTTTGACAATAAGTTGTAAGAACCGACACCATGACCACTATTGTGAACCTATGCTCACTTATGAAAGCCAATAGGTTGACTGGACCTAACTTTCTAGAATAGCTTAAGAACTTAAGAATAATTCTCAAGTCAAAGAAACTAGGTTATGTCTTGGAAGAACCACTTCCTGATCCCTCTGCTACTAATGCTTCTGATAGTGATTAGAGGGTTTACAGAAAGCATCTCGATGATAGTGAGATGGCTAGCTGCATAATGTTGGCCACTATGTCAGTGGAATTGCAAAGCCAGCATGAGCCTATGGATGCTCATACCATAGTTTAATCCAGTTATTCACAGTTTGTGCTTAACTATCAAATGAACCAAATATCCACAATGATTCTTATGATAATCAACTTGTTCAAAGTAGTTGAGCCATCTATCCTCAAGGACAGTAAGTGTATAATGTTGGTGGACTTTTTAGGTTTGAGGAGGAAGAACTAAAAGAAGAAGAAGTTCATAAGGCCGAAAGGAGGTATGGCTAAGAAGAAAGTTAAGGAGATTGCCCCTAAGGGAACATGCTTCCACTGTGGTAAGGATGGCCATTGGAAGAGAAACTATAAAGCCTATCTAGAGACACTGAAGCAGAATAAGGCATCAAATGCCCCATTTACGTCAGGTATGTTTGTTATTGATATTAATATTGCTTCTAATAATAACATATAGGTATTTTGTTAGGCACCATTTCTGGAACCCAACTCTTGTTTTGATATCACAATATGTTGGGCACCAATTCTGAAACCCAACTCTTGTTCTGATACCACAAACTGTTGGATCCCGCTTGTTTCTAGAATCCAACTCTTACGAAAACATGAAACGTGAGCGTATTCCCATGAAATGTCTTTAACCATCATCGATTAATCTTCATTCTCATAACATCCTAATAATTTTCTTCACAATTTTTTCAATGGCGTGCCCACATAAATTAGTCACCATACTCAAACTCATTTCTCCTATTTGTGAACAAAATTTGGAAATCTTTAGACCAGGATTTCACTTTTACTTCTTCAAAGAAATCATATCTTTAAGTCTCTAGTTTTCTTAGAACAAAGAATCATCTCAATCGGAGCTTCACAGCTCAAGATATACTTAAAACTCCAAAGTATGTTCCTACCTCATTCATGCTCTCTCAACTAACCTCTCACTATCTTTCAATCAAACTTTTTCATCCCAAAACCAAAAGTTACCAAATTTCATGGAGGGGTATATACATGTCTTAGGAATCTATCGCTTTAAGAATCGCTTCATTCAGTGGTCGGATAAGGAAGTTATGGGCAAAAGAAGTCAACATGTTTATGTCCACAGTCACTTTGTACCTCTCTTGGAAAAATTGTAACTTTTTCTAAATATGTCTGATTGAGTTCGTTCTTAGACCATTTGAAATTAGACTTCAAGATCTACAACTTTTATGAAGACTACAAAATGAGATTCGGCCTCTAAAATAGTCAAAAATTGCAATTTACTGAAGCTGACTCGTGAATATCCGTTTAACGAACATTGTCGGGGTTAAGAGTCCATTTTGACCGAGAAGGTCCATTTAACGGACATTCATGTCTTTTTAATGGACATAGACTGGCTTAGGAGCCCTTTTTCACCTGAGAAGGTCCATTTAACAGACCGAAAGTCCGTCTAATGGAAATAGGGGTTCCCAAAACCCCTCCAAAGCCTCTCCAATGCTTCCTACATCCAACATAACATCATATTCACTCATAATCTTCCCCATTTCACTTCTTCTAATGCAAATTCACTTCATATCAATTCAAACAACAAATTTATCTCATAAAACTCTCAATTCTCAACCTATTTGATTCATCAAATCCACAAACTCTCATCATTCACCATAGCTGTCATGTTTAAACTTCCTATGCAACGTCTTCACTTATAATGCTCATATCTCTCAACTCCGATATCCAAAGTTGACATACTTTATATCGTTGGAGAGCTAAGAGGATCATCTCTAACTTTTATTAGACAACTTGGTCAAAATCATCATAGATTAATACAAAATTTCTCCTGAAGTCAGAACACAAATTTTACCCTCATGTAAAACTTGAAATTTATCCCAACTTCACTTTCTCTATTGCACATCATTAATAACAATTCAACTACTAATTGAAATTCATCAAACTCTCAACCTTAATTCATTTGACTCTTCATATTCAATAGCATCTCATCATTTATACCATTCCTATGTGTCTTTTCCATAACATCTTACTGATGTGAATATATATATATATACCAACCATTCATACTCAACATTCATCATGGTCATCCGTATACAAATTCACATTTCATGTCCATACACCAATCCATTTTTCATCAACATCATAAAACAAGAGTTTTACAAACTTTAATGGCATTTCAAGCCATATTACATCATCAATACATTAATATTCTAAAATCCTCAAATTACACAAGATACTTGAAAGATAATTTCTCAAAATGCAATTACAGCTTTGTTTACATAAATTACTCCTAAACAAAACAAAACATGCAAAATCTGATTTATTCCTTGATTCACTTTCACTTGGTCTCTTGCTCACCACCTGAATAAGGGAAAGAGAGTGGGGGTGAGCTTAAAAGCTCGTAGATAACATGCTTATAATGGAAAAATAAACAAAGCTATTCAAAAATTCATTGTCATAGAAAATTCTTGTTGAAATTCATAAAACACCTGTTTCTCAAGATCTCATCATGTAGTCATATTTACAAACCAAAAAATATGAATGCATCAACTTGTTCATATATCCTAAGCACATAGGCACATTATAATGGTTTGGGTAAATCCATAAATATGACACACTACACATTTTCACATAGTGGTCCTGTGTAGTCGTGAATTCTTGAGGAAGTCCTTGAGGGAGCTCCGTGCCACTAGCGAGCAAGCGGGAGAAGCCTTTTCTTGGTCAATGTGCACGTGACGGTTCTTGAGGGACTACCCCAAAC
>JANPWT010000247.1:25398161-25410773 GCA_024678245.1 Erythroxylum densum | reverse complement strand
ACCATAACAGTGACATCAACATTCGTGAACTCATATCCAAAACAAAGTCTATTTCATACAGTTTTAAATAATTCCTTTTTCACAAATCCATCATCTAATTCATTCGTCACCGAAACTACATTTCTCAAACCCACTCATGCATGTATATATTTATACTGTAAAACATCATCAAAAGCACTTACTTCATTCAGCAATAGTTCCAGTGATGAGAGGGAATCAATTTCACAAAAAAAGAATAACAATTTGCTATTCAGTGATGAATAACCAAAAGAGTGTTTTGGTGATTCCAGTAAGAACAAACGAGATACAATAACCTTTCTTTACTCAAAACAAGACTACTTGGCTATCTTGCATGTATTACATGTGTCACTGTTCCATACTGTCACGTGTCACCATATATGCAAAGCATTTGTCAATATTTAATCAGTCCAATATTTAATCAGTCCATATGTTAGAGTAGAATTGGCCTAATTTCAACATTTTTCCTATTCTAAAAATACTCCAAATTCTAAAATTCACCAAAAATTTCGAAATACCCTAAATGTACCAAAATTGTCAAATCACATTTTAATCGTATTAATAACTCAATTATACCTGAAAAATGTCAATGAATGCATATACAATCATATTAACGTGCAAAACTCATTATGGCATACGTGCATGCCATATCATGCATAAACATCAGTTATACGTTCTAATTTCTCATGTTCACTATTCAAGCCTTATCATAAGTAACGGGATGTTACACTTTTGTTGGAGACATTTTGTACACAGTCTAATTTTGTTGTTCTTAGATATTTTTTAAATCTCAATTGACATCTTGGGTGGACGTTTGGGCCATTTTGTTTAGATTTGCACAAACGGGTCACCATTTTGTGTGCATTTCCTTATGACATTTTGTTTAGATCATCGAGGTATGGATATATTGCATATATGTTATCAGTACTCCTACTGCATCTGATTTCTATACTATTGAGTTACTTATAACCTCATTTTGAATTTATGATTGAGAGATTGTTGCCTCTACTTTGATATCCTATTATGACCACATATTATTATGTCAATTTGGAGATTTATTTATGTTATTCATTGATATTGGTTGTGTTGTCCAAGTAGGAGAATGATAGAATTTTATCATTAATGTTATGAATTAGCATAATAAACAATAAATATAATTTTGTATAAACCTCGATTAATTAGATGTCAACATAATTGGCTTAGTACTTCTCTTATACGTATCATTGGACCTGTGTTCATGAATTTGTTATGATGGATAGGCTTGACCTATGTTTGCAGTGCACAGGAGACCCTACTACTAGCTAACCTTAAATACAATCGTCCCATTGAAAATTGTATGTGATTTTTTCAGGGTTTGAAAATACCAATAGTCAATCCTTTGCATCTCTGTCACTTTGTTTCATAGAAAACAACAATGGACTTAATTGTTCCTCGATCTATTTGTCCATCCAATTTTTGAATTTAGCATGTTGCAATTATAAGGTTAGTTTAATTGTATTGATTAATCATGAAATTAATAAATATTTTTTTTGATTATTCTTCAAAAACATGAATATAATTTTGCTCCGGACTAACTGTAATTATTGTAATAAATAAATCCGTAATGTCACTCGTAATCCAAAGTTTTATCCTGGATTCAAGCAATGCACGTTCTCATGTTATTCTTTTTCTTATGCAAAAAAACCATACAATGCGTAGATTGTAAAGAAAATTCCGATTGACACGTCAACACACGGGCGGCAAAGCCTCTTTTAATTTCCCACGGAGTAAGACGAAAGGGATTTTTTTTCTTTCCTGAGAAGGAAGGCCTAAATTATAGCATAGGAATTTTATTTAGAAAATTCAAGCAATGCACGTTCTCATGTTATCTTTTTTCTTATGCAAAAAAGCTTATACATGCTTAAACAAGATTCCTATTTACGTGTTATATATGCATAAATCCTAAAGAAAATTCCTATTGGCGTGTCAGCTCACAGGCGGCAAAGCCTGTTTTTCCATGGAAATCTTTTTTTTTTTTTTGAGAATGACGACCTAAATTATTTACAGTAGCATTATAGTTTTATATGTGAACCGTTCCTATTCCCGTTTCGATTCCCATTTGTAAAATATATAAAGTTCAACGATTAGATTTCATTAGTAGGCGTCGGCAGCCAAGTTCAATCTCTCAATTACTAAAAGGGATATGCAAGATGCTTCTCTATCTCCTTTCTACCACACGACGCCCACGTATATATTCGATTTATACTGCTCCATCTCCTTTCTACCACACGACCCCCTCGTATATATTCCGTGACAATGCGTCTCTATCTCCTCTCTACCACATGACGCCACCGTATATATTCGATTTATACTGCTCCTTCTCCTTTCTACCACACGCGTATATATTCCATTCCGTTTGTCACTTTTTCCGGGTGGAATGGATATATGCTACTCTTTCCGGGTGGAATGTCAATTGTACTTTACAACTGCCAAATAATTCCTAATTATCACCAAGGTTTTGAATTAAGCATTGCAATTGTGATCTGAATTATTATCATAATTTATTATAATTATTCTTAATTTTTTAATTACGTTTAATATTATTATAATTATTGCAACATATGCAGTTGTGTAACTAGTAATTTAAATTTTGAATTTTGATTATGATGATTCCCCAAGAATAAAAATTTTAATTAATAATTATTTTGTAATATTTTTTGTCTTAAAAAGTAGATAATTAGCCAAAACTTTTAACCAAAAATTGTATTTTGACTTGATTAGTAATTAATCCTAAGTTAGAGAAGAAAAGAGCGATGAGCTTTTTCAAGTCTTTTCGAGGTTTCTCATTCTTCTTTTCTTGCATAGACATTCTTGCCTCCCAATTTCCAACAACTTTTTTCCTTTCAATTTAACATGCGAATCATTTTACCCATTAACCCATAAGCCAATTAACCCATTAACCACCTTACCCACTGACCATTCCCAAAATGGAGCAGCAAAACAAACCCAACTTACCAACCTACCAACTCAACAGCATGAACTTCCCATCTTTAAAAGGAACCTTGGAAAAGCTTATTCCAAGAGATGAAAATGGGAACATGGAAAAGACCAAATGGAACTCCATTGTAGGAGACACAAAGAATATGGGCAAACTTAGGTACGTGGAAATAGAAGCAAAAAAATCTATTCATGCACCGTTGGAGATACTACAATAAGGTGCAAGAAAATGGAGCACTTCCCTAGTGGGATTTTTTCTAGAGAAGAGGTTGGCCTTCCCAATTGTTCAAAAATAGGCAAATGAAGCAAGGAGAAAAAAGGGGCTTGTGAACATGATGGTGAATGAAGATGAGCCACATTTTTGTTTAATTTCAATTCAGAGGATAATGCCTAAAAGGTGCTCGAAGTAGGGCCATGGCAAGTGATGGATCATCCAATGCTCATTTAAAAAATTACTTTTGGGGTCACATTGGATAGGGGTAAATTGGAGGCAGTACCGTTATGGGTAAACACACACAAGGTGCCATTGGAGTACTAGTCTACTGAAGCTATAAGCTACATGTAAAATAGGAAAACCATTGGTATTAGATGAGAATATTGCTTTAATGAAGAGGACAAGGTATGCAAGAGTATGCATTAATATAGATATATCGAAGAAACTACCAGATAAGCTTAGTATTATGAAGTTCAAGAAGAATGGAGAGCTGGAAGAAGATGTAATAGGTGTTACTTATATATGGAAACCCAAGAACAAAGAAAAAAAGAATATATGGAGGAAAAAGGATAATAAAAAGGGAGGATAGCATAGGAGAAAACAATAGTAGTGTTAGAGAACAATCTTGAAGGGAAGCAAGCTCAAACAACAGTAGTGTTGGAGAACAATCTTGAAGGGAAGCAAGCTCTTGAGGGAATCATAGTATTAATGGAGAACATTCAGGAAAAAAAAGGAAAGTCTGATGTTGGATAGTTTGAACAGGACTTAGATTTGGATGTCACAAACATAACAAAGAAAGGGAAATAGGTCAATAAAGAGCTAAAAATGGGAATTAAGGAAGACTAGTAGGCACCCCAGTCATGGAAAGAGGTGAATTATCAGGTACTAAACATGATGCAGGATCAACTTCACTGGAGTTGAATAGAAAACCTAAGAGAAACTGAGAAAAAGAAAAGAAGATGAAAATAAGTGCCTTAAATATTAGAGGGCTTAACAACCTTAATAAACAACTTGTTGTTAAGGAGTTAATTAAGAAGAGCAAGTTAGGTTTTGTCGGTTTGTTAGAAACCAAAATAAAGAGGGAAAGCTACAGAGCATTTTATGATTCCTAGATAAAGGACAGAAGGTGGTTACCAACCTTGATCATCAAGTAAATAGAAGGGTAGTAATTGGTTTTAATCGTCATAAGGTGGAGATAGTAAGCAAGTTTAAGAATGACCAGCTAATACATTGTGACATTCAAATGGAAGAAACTGTTAAGGAGATTTCACTAAAAATGGTCTATGGAGCTAATTACAATTTCCCAAGGCAAGGTACTTAGACTGAATTAGTAAGAATTAGAAAATATATCAAGAACCCATGGATAGTTTTAGGGTTAAAATTGACTGAAATAAGAAGAGGGAGAGACTAGAAACAAAAAGAACATAGAGTTACAGGAAGTGGTGAAGAACATAGGGTTATCTAATATGAAATGGTATGGTAATGGGTTTACGTGACACAATAAATAATATGGTGAATGGTGTTTACTGAGAAAACTAGATAGATGTATAGTGAATAACAAATGGCTGGAGCAATTTCCCCTAAGTAGTGCTACTTTTAAAGAACCTAATGTCTTACAACCTAGTAGTTATAGACCTGAAAAATAGGGAGTGAAAAAGGAGTGCACTTTTTAGGATCTTTAACCATTTGATGGATCATATATGCTTCTAGGTACTAAGATCTGTAAGCAAAGTGAGAAGCTAAAGGGTTTGAGGAATCAGCTAAAGAGGCTGTGTAGTGATACATAAAAGCCTGAACATATAGGAATACACAAAGTACTGGATGACCTGAAGGCATATAAAAAAAGTACATTTTCTATCTTTTAATTTCCAACATTTCACATACAATAATTCAAACTTCCAAGAAATGTTTGGGTCCAACAGTCCACACCATCATTTTCCACTCCACATGTAGAAATAGTTCTTTTTTTGTGGAGTGACACAACAATGTTAATACACGATAGAAAATGCAGCAAGAGTAGTTATGGGAGAGAAGACTAAAGAAGAAACATATGAGATCTTCAAAATGTTAGGGGCCAATTCTCAACAAAAGAGTGTGAGAGGGAGAAGAGTAGGAGTCCAAAAAAGTAAAATCAAATCAAGAAATGGCTATGTAATTGGCGGAGCTCACAAATCATGTGAAAATGCTAACCATAAGACAATCTCAAGATGCTTCGAGTCATGAGATATGTGGAATTTTTAGTCATGGGGCTAATGTTTGTTCGTATTCTTTTTAATCTTTTGCAAGTGAGGAAGAACAAGCAAATCCACTTAATTTTTTTCAACTGAGGGTGTACAATGACCCATATTCAAACACCTATAACCCTGGTTGGAGAAACCACCCCAATTTCTCTTGGAAGTCCAGTAGCCCACCAATGTAGCCCCAACTACTATATCAGAATTTTCAAAGGTATAATCAGTTCCAAGCTTAATCTTCAAGTCAGAAAATACCGAGAAAGCATTCTTTGGAGGAAAGCTTGAATGCATTCATTCAAGTGACTGCTCATAATCAAAAGACAAACAATAAGAAATTTGATTCATTGGAAGCTTTTGTACAGAGGGTTGAGATTTAAGTGGGAAACTCACAACTCAATTGTAAGGCAATAAAAAAGGAAAGCTACGCAGTCAACCTGAACAAGCCAAGTCTATTACAATTCTAAGAAGTGGTAAAGTGATTGATAATCATGTTCATATTCCTTTTAAGATGTTTGATGAAGGTAATCAAACAGAGGAGAACCTCATTAAAGGAAAAGATGGGAAAAATAAAGAGAGTAATGGGAATGACTCTTCAAGTCACGCTCAAGGAGGTGAAAAACTCAAACATATAACTAAGGGTGATGAAGGACCAAGACTGCATAGGGCAACCAATCCTTATAGACTGTCAGTTCCATATCTAAGCTACCTTAAAGATTCAAAATAAGATGAGCAATTTTTTGATCTCTATAGCATGCTTTCTAAAGTTAATATTAATTTGCCATTGTTAGATGTGATCAGGAACATTCTAGCTTATGTGAAATTTTTCAAGGAGCTTAGCACCAAAAAATGAAAATTTGCATCATATGAAAAGGTGATAGTCTCTGAAGTAGTATGTGCGATCCTTTAGTAGCAGTTACCCCCTAAATTGAAAGATCTAGGGAGTTTCATCATGAAGGTATCAATAGGTAATGGTGAGGGGGTTAAGGGTATGCTTGACCTAGGAGCAAGTATAAAACAAGTATAAACCTAATGCCTCATTCTACTTATATGAAATTGGATCTAGGACAATTAAGACCTACAAACATATGCTAGTAATTAGCTGATAGTTTAATCCATTGTTCGAAAGGAATAATGGAAGATGTGTTGGTGAAGGTAGATTAATTGTATCAGTTGACATTGTGGTTTTAGACATGGGGAAATAAAGGAACAAGAGAAGGAGCACACCATACTCCTTAGAAGACCTTTTATGGCCCCCACCAACACTTTAATTTATATGAAAAATGAGAAATTGACCATGACTATCTTAGGAGAAATAGTAGTTTTTTTATCTTTAAAGTTAAACCTATCTCTACTACTGATGTTTATGAGGAGTGTTCTCTTGTTGATCAGATTAATGCTATCGATTTTGATTTTGCATTGTAGGAGGAAGATATAAAGGAGTTAGACTTAGTTGAAGAGTTTGAAGAGTACTGCCAGTTCTTGGACAGTGTCGCGGGAGAAGAGTTTGGCAATTTCTTAGAGACAACCTCCAACGAAGAGAATAATGGAACCCCACCAAAAATAGAGTTGAAAGAGTTACCTAAAAATTTGAAATATGTGATTTTAGGTCAAGCATGATCCAACATTCATGGTATCAGAGCGAGAAGATGAATCGGTGTCGTTTAAGGAATTTCCATAGGTTTAAGTTCACGTTAATGATCAGAGGTTGGGTTCCGAAAACGGTGCCCAACAAGACCAGAAGGCTATCAGAGGTTAGTGTCTATCAAAGGCTGACAAGTGATGCATACGTGATGGAAGGAGAGGGGGATTAATGACACTCTTTGACATAGGGTTTCTTATGTAGTCAGGCTGGCTAGGATTGGTCATTGACCTTATCCAAACCAAATTTATAATTAATCCTAGGCTGGCTAGGATTAATTAATTTAAATACTAAAAAATTTAAATTAATATAAAATAGGATTAAACTAAATTTATTTTAACAAGATTTTAGAATTCAATTAAGTCAATTTTAGAATGTAATTGATTAAGCCTTCGTATTTAAAATTTGCATATTGTTAGAAAATTTTTAAAAACAATATATTTCTTTCTACCGGAATTAGAAATAGATGGACTTGTAATTTTGGAATGAAAGCAGCCCTTGTTATCGTTTCTGTTACTATTTTTTGGTGAACTCTTGGGATAGCTTGGCTATGGTTAACAAAAACTAAAAAAATATGTTTCTTTCTAAGTGAGTATATTTATAGTTTGTTAAATAATATGAGTGGTTATGGTTTTTATAATGAAAAATGCCAAAAGTGAAATAGATTTTTAAAACTATTTTAGTTATTTTAATAACCACAATATGATTCTGCCACTAATAATATTCTTCAACTTTTCTATATTGAATTGAAATTATAGTTTTACTCTCAGATGTTTGTTTACTGCCATAAAATATTGTTTTGAAACTGAAAATTGACTTGCACCGCATAAAAGCTTGAACTACTTTTGCTATAAAAGCAAACGGGACCGGAAATGGGAGATCGAAATTTATAAGCGAACTTAAAGGGATGGGTGCAGGGTGTTCAGTGGACAATACTTCACAGTCACGGACTAGTGAAGAAGCAACCTACAGAAACAACCCCCAGAGTCTGGAGAAGGAAAAGGGAACAAATTTGGATGAATTAAAATCGAAGGCAGTCGAAAAAGAAGCAGAAAAGGCAAAGGAAGAAACAGGTGATGGTGCTAAACTTTACGAAGTCAGTTCCAAGAAAGCAATACAAGTAAAGCTCCCACATAATTGTGAAGCAATACTAAGAGAAACAGACTCACCTCTCGACTGGTCTTCATTGGATAAGCTATATGATCAGCTCCTTACAGGAGTTTCCCTGAAACAAAAGAGAAAGGCAAGTTCCATTCTATTTTATATTTCTCTGAAACTAAAGTATACTGCTCAGAGAATTCAAAGTTGGAAATAGAGATTATCATCGTTATATTTTGTTTTTTGGTTTGTTAAAGCGTAAATCTCGTTAATCCTCACTATTTTCAGTCGGTACCTATGATCATATTATTAAAAACTAGCCAATACTCTGCAGAAGTACTGGATTGAAAAGAAATCCAATAGCAACTGCTTCATGCTGCTTGCGAGGTATCTGTCAATCACTTGGTCGGAGAATAATCTTTACTGGAAGTGGAGTAGCCTAAAGGAAACGAGGTGAATTTGCACTCTCTTTTTACGCCAAAAGTAGATATAAAAGAAACAAGCGTACATTACATAGACTAGCCACTTCAACAATCATCAAAAATAATAATCTTCTGACTACCTGTCCGTCTCTATGTTGGCAGTACTGACACGGCTGTTGATGTGGCCGAGCTACTAAATGTTTGTTGGCTGGAAGTGCATGCTAATTTCAACATGGCGTATCTATCTCCGGGTGTTGTGTACGAAGTTTTGTTTGTAATAATGATGAAGGATACTTCTAGCGGATGGGACGTACCAGTAAATGTTAGACTCACTTTTCCAAATGGAATCAAACAAGAACACCAAGAAAACTTCAAAACGAAGCCAAGAGGCCTGTGGATGGAAATTCCAGTCGGCGAGGTTGTGTCTACGCCCGATAATAATGCTGGGCAGATGGAAATTTATATGTATGAATACAAGGAGGGGAAATGGAAGACAGGACTGGTGATAAAAGGTGTTATCATCCGACCCATAAACCGAAGTTGAGGATAACAAGCCGAAGGACTGAGGCTGAGCTCCTGGGGAAGAGGGTATTACTATCTTCTTCAAAATATTAAAGAAAAATTGTTACTACTCTATAAATTTGGGGAAACACTGGCGTCTCGAAACTCTGAATCATTGTTTTCTTCTTCTCTTCGCAGTCTCCTGAATTCTCTGCCAAGTCTCCACTGTGTACCTTAAAATAATAAGCACTCTTGACCATTCGGACCCCTCAAACTGACCCATTATTTATTGTTTGAGGGAGCAATTAGATCCCCGCTAACTTTTGCACTATATTACTTTTGCATATCACTAAATGACTTATAACATGTAAGAGTATTTAGTTTATAATGGTCACAATGATCATAAATGTCATTCAATTAATGATTATTATCTTCTTTCTTTACTTTGTTAGTCAAATTTGTATATTATATTATATCGATACTAAAAAAAACAACTTAGGCCTCTTTTCACTATAAAAGAAGGGACTTTTAGCGATGATTTATTTCATCACTAAAAGTTACAAAATCGTCCCTAATGGATTTGACGATGTTTTCAGCAATAAATATAGATATTTATCGATGAAAACTTGTATTTATCGCTGAAAACATCACCAAATCCCAGAAGCAAAAAACTATAGGGGACATTTTTTTCTTAATTGTCACTAATATTTTTTTCTTATGTTTTATTTTTGTAGAAAAAAATACAGGCAACGTTTTGAAAAAATTATCGCCAATATGTTTTTGCTACACTTACTTTTCGTAGCTAAAGATAATTAGCTACGTTTTCGAAAACATAACAAAAGCTTTTAGCTACATTTCCAAAAGTTACATTTCTAGAAACGTAGTGAAAGGCTCTTAGGTACGTTTTCAACAGCACAGTTAAAATCTTTTAGCTACATTTTTTAAAATGTAGCCAAAAGTTTTTAGCTATATTTTATAAAATGTTGTCAAATTTTTAATATGCATTTTAACTAAATATTATATCATGTTAATTATAATTATTTGTGACATTTTTAATTCATATTATTATATATAATATTTAGATTTTTTTTAATTTATTATACAAAAATATAATACGAAAATAATTGAATATTTGAAGCATTGTATATAAAAATAAAATATTATTAAATTTGATTGTGTAGGAGATTTTAATTGTAACTTCAATAATACTTATATTCAAAATAAAAAATAAAAAGATTAGTTTAATCACTCAGGCTCACTTTCACCTTCACTGGTTACATAATCAGAGCTAAGTAATTTTCTTAGGTACTTTCCATGCTTAACTTTTTTTAAGCAACTTATTTTCCTTTTCAATACGTTGAATATATGTTGGTCTTGATGAGGATGGAGTAGTTGGCTTAGGGCCAAACCCAAGCTCTTTGATGTATCCAGATCGTGTACTAAGCACCTTGTTGTAAATGTCATCTAAACTTGATTCATTTTCGTTAGACATTAATGTTTGTAACAACTCCTACATCTTATTCTAAAATTTTTAAAACAAAATCAATATTCATTTCAAATATCATTAGATAGTACTAAAGAAATAATTAAACTTAAAATTTAAACAAATTTTTATACTTACATAGTTTCTTTTTTGGTAAGTCAGTAAAATTTATAAATAAGTAGAAGGTATGTACAATTGAGAGATTGCCCAAGATGCAATCTCTTATCCAAACCAAAAGAAACCTTACAAGAAAGCATGAGAAGCCCTTCAAATGTTTCACATGATCATACAAACTGCAACATCAAGCCTAAACAATGACTACAACCAAGATGGTCATATCAACGATCATCTTACCAATGACACAATTTTTCATACACCAGACTCAATTAACAGATAAACTAATCCAGATTACCTACTAACCCATAACTTGAAGACTATACATCATAATTTGAATTCTTCTCATTTCCAGAGCAATAAGGGATCTTATTCATGTCGGATACCAAGCCTTACTTTCTTAACTCTAACTTAACCTTCCATTGTAAACCTGATCTGGACTTCTAGATTTTAAGGTACCAATCCGTGGGGTTAGGGCTCTCCTACTATTATTAGAAGGACTGTCCCCTTGTAGCTTGTGACACCATGCTTCCATGACTAATTCTTCAAGGCTTCGTGGAGATTGAGGCTTTCCTTGCATCTTATGTTTCTCCTGTTCTAGTTGTCAAAGAGGGATTGGGTTTCCCTCTCTTTACCCAAACCTAGAGTCAAACCTACACACATTTCGTTAGAAGTATAAAACACACAAAATTTACCTTTCACTATTTGAGCTAGGGTGTTCCATAACTTGAAAGATCACTCTTATGTTGAAGCTCCCTACATCCAAGGCTTCATCTTTGAAGGTTAGAAGGTTTCTTTCAGCCCACAAGTTATACACAATAACAAAAAGGATAATGATGAAGGTATTGATGTCACAGTTTCTGAAAGTTGGTGACTAGTTAAACCAAATTAAAATGGACTGAAGGTTTGTCAGGTGAGGTAGGTGTATTTGGAAGTGGTTTAGATAGTTTAAGCACACTATTTTAGAGAAAGGACATTCAAAGAACAGATGCTCAATAGTCTCAAAGTCTGAGACATATAAGGAGCACCGATTTGGTGTTTGAAGGTAAAGGAGTTTGTCCTTTGTCTATAATTTATTTAGGAAGGCTAACCATAAAATGAAGGAGCACCTAGGGCTATTCCTTTTATGCCATACTAGTTTATACCAAAGAATAGTCTAATTTGGCGATCTCATGAAAGTGTAAGTAGAAGCATTTGTATACTTCTTTGATGAGCTAGCTAACCATTCCGAACTATCCTCTCGTGAAGAAACTGGATGGTATTGTAAATGTTCTAGATTACTAATAGTCCCAACTGTTGTCTCTTGCCAACACTAGCCATTGTTCCTCATTACTTCGGACACTCTTGCAGTCATAGGAAGCTCTGACCTATTGATCACTCTGGAAGTAGAGTGAGCCATAAAGATACCTCTCAGATGTCAAAGATCTGGCCATAAGAAAGTAATTTTTCCATTTCCTATTCTAAATCTAAATTGGTTCCCAATTTGATCCCTAGCATACCAAATCTTCCTCCAACTCCACGAACTACAGTTATTGTGCACTTTTTCATAAATCCACCCTTCACCTTCCTTATAGCATGTCAGTGTTGAATGCAAAATGCACTACTAGTCTTACACTCAAAGCTGCAAGAATACGGATCATACTTGTAGTTGAAAGTGAATATCGATCCCACGAGGATTATGCTTAGGCATCATTTAATTCAGGTTGTTCTTTATTTAAGAAATTGTTTTAATCAAATTTAAAAAGATAAGTAAAATAAAGATAAACTAAAAGTAAAAAGGAACAATGCAACCTAAACCAAAACTATAAACTAAGACTATTGTAAACTAAGACTAGGAGAAAATCAAGATTAAACATTAGGACTTGTCATTATCCCTATTTGCTCCCCTCTGATTAATTGATTCAATTTATGCT
>JANPWT010000247.1:25383478-25397177 GCA_024678245.1 Erythroxylum densum | reverse complement strand
AGAAAATCAAGATTAAACATTAGGACTTGTCATTATCCCTATTTGCTCCCCTCTGATTAATTGATTCAATTTATGCTTGACCTAAGATTTCCTAAAATTCTAGCTACCCTCTCTCAAAGTATAATTAAATACTACTAGTTAAATAAATTAGAATTAACTTTGGGATCTCTCGATGTGCAAATCCTTTCCTAAGCATTTAATTAGGTATTAAGCTATCCTATAGGTAGTGTATTGATCTATTGAAATATCTTCCTAATAAATCAATAACTTATTATTTGTAAGTCTATTAATTATCAACTCTTGTTGTACAATTAACACAGATTACCAAGCTCATGCTCTCGATTTATTGGAAGGTTTAAGCATAATAAATAACACAATGAAGTATATCACTAAATCGATAACCAAAGGTTCACAAATAATTAAAACAACAAACCCTAAGCAATGTTTTAGCCAATCACAATATCCATAACATCCCTAAAAATCAAATAATCTATAATAAACATGTTAGAGAGAAAGAAATTGAAATAAGACTAGACAGGGCAGCTCCTTGTTTTTGCCCGAATCTAGAAAATCTAGATGACGAGGTGCTCTCTAACCAATCAGGAATGAAACCTTGAATCTCCACCTATCTCTAGGCTCTCAATATGTCTTTTTGCTCGAAGAAGTAAGTTCCATGACCCTCTCATGACTCTTGGGATTCTCCTCCTTATAAAGTAATGAAAACCTAAAAAAATACAAGAAACTCGCGTGTCTCTTCCATTTCCAGTGCCTACAATCATAGGAACTATACTTGTGCTTCCCGCGATTGTGGGTTATCTTGATAGAAACTTTCTCCATAGATTTCCCACAATTGTGGAAAACATGCCCTTTTCCAGAATCGTGGGTTCTTTTTTTTTAGCAACTCCACTTCTATTCTCATCTCTTGGTCCCTATCTCAATCATAAATGTAGTACCCTACTCCCGCAAGACACGTGCCCGACATCCTACATGATATACAAGTCCGCATATTATGTTTTTGTTTCCAAAAAAAATTGTACTGAGTTTTGACTGATTAAGTGCTCTAGAATGCCATCCTCGTAGGGCACGGACTCGAGTATCATGCAAGATGTCAGGTATGTGTCTTGCGGGAGTGGAGTGCTACAACAAAGGTGTCTAACCTCCATTCCTATACCAAAATGATAAATTCCTACCCTAAACCAATATGAATCACAAAAAATAACCATAAAGATCTAACTAAACTAAAACACACAAAACAAGTCCTAAAATATAGTAATAGTAATCTATTATGCAAGAAAAAATAGCAACTAGATACAATGTGATTGAAGAGTAGAAGTATAACTAAACTCATCTAGGAAAGAAAAAAATTTGTTGCGAAAATCCCAAACTAGTTCATCGCTTAATACTTTACTAAGCTTGTGAATGGGTAGGCTAATGAGGTTTTGACTTTTAAAATATGGGATGCTTAGAAGAAACAAAAGGGTTAAGGCTCAACAGGGTAGCAAGGGATAATTTAAAGGGCATGTCATTTAAGCTAAGGGTTATAAAAAAAGGGCCTTAATTATTTCTATTAAGCATGCATCTAGTAGACTCAAACCGATTCAAAGTAAGCTTTGAAGGTAGCAACCTATGGAGCCATCACACACTCAAAGAAATAAGAAGACTATAGATGGAGTCATATAGGCTCAATCCTCATGTTAGCTCAAATGAAAATTCATTATGCATCTCTACACTACCTCATTACTCTAGTGTCACATTTTGGGTAAGCTAATGCAACCAACGACTTTTTATCACTTAACATGATTCACTCTCTACTCAAGTAGCCTAATTCAAGTTCAAGCATGCATTCAATCTTATTCCAATTAGCATGATAGAATCTTATAGCAAAACAAATCAACATGATTCAAGTGTGGTTCCATTACTTAACACAAAACAACATCAACATCAAACAACAACCTAATATGCCTAAAACATGCATCCTAATTAACAAACTGCAAACAATAAATAAAACAAATTTAAATGATGCAATTGATAAGGCAAATGTCACCTCCCCATACTTGGACAACACATTGTACTCAATGTGACAAGGCAACTACAAAATGAAATCAAAACATTAAACATAACATCAATCATGCAAATAAGTAACACAACTAACAAAGCAAATAAAACAATATAAAAAGTGAAGGGTAAGAAAGCTTATGAAGATTGAGGGGGTGAAGGTGTAGGAGAAGGGACTTCAATGTTTTGCTTCTGGAAGAACTTTAGGATCTTCTTCTTGATATACTGTTGTTTATTGTGTACTTGTCACACTTGGGTTGCCAAGCTCATTGATTTGAAGCATCATTTATTGTTAATTTGCAGGAATCGAATTAAGAATTTGCTAAAAATGATTAACATTTATTGCTATTGTTGGTTCCTTTTTGACTGCTTCTTTTTTAGGCTCTGGTGGTACCCGAGAGGTGGATGGTTGCGTCATAGCTGCGTTCTTACCCTTCCTGCTCTTGACAATAGCACGCATCTGAGGATTTCGAAGCTATATAGAATAAGCTTTTCTTATTAATACAACTCACAATAGACCTAAAAAAGCGATACGAGGTATTTACTTTAACTTTGTGATCCATGCACCAAAGAAAGAAAAGTTCCTTAGCATAACGCTTATTGCTTTCATAAAAAAAAAACAATTAAGCACTTAAATTTGTGAAGTAGTAAGTGTTCAGTGTGATGAATTAAAATGTTCGATGCATTCCTATAATCAAACTTGTTTTCACCCATAAGGCTTTTCAAATAGTCATCCACATAAAAGTTATCATGATCATCTAAAACTTGTGTCTAAACTTTAGTATAATCAAGCTTATATACACAACCACCTATTCTAAACTAGAATGTATCCATTTTAGGATTATATTGCACAGTGGAAAAAATTTAATAGTTATCATAGGGTGTGTCGGTACATCTCAACAAATTAAATGACCCCAACCAATATTCATAGCTAATCATTCAACATTATGCATCAAATCTAGAGTTTCTAAACAATTTAAAATCAAAGTATCAGGGAGGCAATAATTCTCTATCTTTAAAGTCCAGAAATCGAATACCCTCGTCTTCCAAAAAAAAAAGGGAATGGTGTATGAAAATTTGCCACTATATTGGTTTTACCTTCTCTAGATACTTGAAGGTGCTATTGGTCGATGGGTTTTTGAGCTGCAAGCTTGAAGGGAGTCATTGAAGAAGAAAATTTTGCAAAAATAGAAAAAAAAAGTGAGAAGATTTTAGAGAGAGAGAAATAAAAACTTACCAAATCCTTGTATTCTTGGTTTTATAGTGTGAAATAAGTGTAAAAGAAGTGATTAATCATGGAAAATATGAAGAAAATACCAAGCTCTAGGAGAAAAATGAAAGATTTTTGAAGCTAGGGTTAGTGAAAGAGTCAGCTACAAAGAGAGAAAGTGTGAGAAGGTGATGAAAAAAAGAAGAAAAGAGGGTTTTTTTAAAAAACTTCTATCGAGGGATCCCACGATCGTGGAAATTCCTATGATTTCCACGATCATGGGTTAAGGCTTCAGAAAATTTCTAGAGAGCCTTCCCAAACTTGTGGAAAATGGATCAATTTTCTCGATTGTGGGTTAAGGCTCCAGAAGGTCTCTAGAAAGCCTTCTCACATTCGTGGGAATCAACCCAGATTCCACAATTGTGGATTATCCATTTTTTCCAGCTTCTTATTCTTGTTCTAAGTTTAACATGCATTCCCAACATTCAATCAACCTACCATCACAACAAAATCAACTATCCAATAAGAAATTTGAAAAGAAAACAAAGTCCAAAATCAAACAAAAATCAAACTAAACATAATTAAAACCAAAAAAATCAACCATACAAGTAAACAAAATTAAGCAAACGAAAGATAAATATTCTAAGTTAAGGTCATTGGCTTGACCATTTCATATGCATTCAAGAAGGAGTAAAGAAAAGGAAAGAGATGATTTCCCTTTTTTGTGAGTATGATCTTCTATAGTATAACTTGCATCTATGCCCATTGACCTTGAATGATTCACCCTTATCATTTTCTAACTCTAAAGCTCCATAGGGAAACATTGAAGCACAAATAGCTTTTTTTTGTTGATAAGAGAGATTAGAAGGAAGAATACCACCTAAGAGATAGTTTGCAATATCTACAAATCAAGGACGAAAAGGATTGCCTACCATTATTAAAGCCTCATCAAGAAAACTCTCCCTGAGTTCCTCTTCTTCTTTATGGTTCCCTCCAAGTCTAGAGAGGTAGTCTGCTACAACACTTTTTTCTCCCTTCTTATCTTTAATCTCCCTGTTGAATTCTTAGAGTAGAAGCACTCACTGAATAAGCCTAGCCTTGGCATCTTTTTTGACAAAAAGATATCGCAATGCTATATGATCTGTAAAAACAATAACATGTGAGCTTAAAAGATAAGAACGAAATTTCTCACATGAAAATACTACAACAAGCAACTCCTTTTTTGTAGTTGTGTAATTCAATTGTGCTCTTGTCAATATCTTGCTTGTGTAGTAGTTGGCATGTAGCCTCTTTTCCTTCCACTAACCAAGGACATAACCAATGGCATGATTGATTGCATCATACATAATCTTTAAAGGAAGAGACCAATCAGGCAATGCTAGAATGGTTGCTAATATAAGTGCCTTCTTTAACCTGTTAAAAACATCCAAACAAACATCATTAAAAACAAAAGGCACATTTTTAACTAATGAATGAGTTAAGGATCTAGCAATAATAGAAAAATCCTTAATAAACCATTTATAGAACCCTGCTTGATCAAGGAAGGCTCAAATACCCTTGAAGTTGGTAGGAGGTGGTAGCTTTTCAATTACTTTAGTCTTAGTTTGATCCACTATAATCCCCTTGCACGAGATCTTATAGCCCAATACAATTCCCTCTTAGACCATGACATGGCTCTTCTACTAATTCAAGATTAGATGAGACTCCTCACATCTTCGAAGCACTTTGTTTAAATTCAACAAACAATGATCAAAGGAATTTCCAAAAATAGAGAAATCATCAATAAATTCCTCCATGAAGTTCTCATTCATGTCTACGAATATGGCCATCATGCACCTTTGGAATATGGTAGGTGCATTACATAAACTCAACATAAGGATAAGTGAAAGTTGTTTTCTCTTGATTATATGGGTATATAACCATGTGATTATACCCTAAGTATCCATTAAGAAAATAGTAAAATGCATGACCAGCCACCCTCCCAATCTTTTGGTCCATAAAAGGTAAAAAGAAGTGATCTTTCTTGGTGGACAAATTGGGCTTTCTGTAATTAATACATACTCTCCAACTTATGATGGTCATAGTAAATTTTTTTTCACCTTTTCATTTTCTATCACTATTATGCCATCCTTTTTCGGCACATACTGCACCAAACTCACCCACTCACTATCTGAAATGGGATAAATAATCCCTACATCCAATAGTTTTACTACCTCCTTCTTCACAACCTCTTACATTTTTAGATTTAACCTTCTCTATTGCTCTCTCATTGTTTTAAACTTTTTTTCTAGGTTAATCTTATGCATCACCACATTAGGGCTAATCCTCCTAATATCATAAAATTGCCATTCCATAGCTCTCATCCTTTTCCTAATGGTCTCCACCACTTTCTCTTCTTGCTCAAAATCTAATTCTCTCGAGATAACGATGGGTAGGGTAAGGTTTTCACCTGAAAAGGTGAATCTTAAATGGGAAAGTAAGGGTTTAAGCTCTAAAGTGGGGGCTTAAAGAAAGAAGGTGGTGTAGATGTATCTATTCTCTCCAACTTCTCTAACTCAGCTTGCTTATATAAATCCTTTTCTTTCACATTGTCATCCCTATGTACTTTAGTAACTTCATTAACTTCCTCTTCAACCTCTTTCACACATTTGTCCACAACATCAATCTTCATACATACATTACCATCCCTCGGTTTGTTTAAAAAGTTAGACATATTAAACTCAACCTACTCATCACCAATCCTCAAAAAAAAGTTTTCCCTTATGTTTATTAACTAATGCCCTATCAGTAGTTATAAAAGGCCTACCCAAAATCAATGGACAATTTTTATCAACTTCAAAATCCAATACCACAAAATCAACAGGAATGATAAATTTATCTACTTTTACTAACACATCTTCTACAACTCCATATAGTATCTTGATGGATTAATCTGCAAGTTGAATCAATATAGATGTTGACTTAACCTCTACTAGTCCCAATTTCCTAAAAAATAGACAAAGGTATCAAGTTAATGCTTGCACTTAAATTACATAAGCGTTTAGAAAATTCAAAGTTACCAACAACATATGAAATCGTTAAACTCTTTAGATCTTGCATTTTTGAAGGCATTGTGCTTGAGATAATCGAACTACAATTCTCCATAAAAGTGACTGTCTGATTGTCCTCCTAAGTATTTTTGTGTGTCAATATGACCTTCAAAAACTTCAGATACTTAGGCAGGCACTCCAAAGCTTCCACCAATAACAAGTTGATCTAAAGCTTCTTTAGTTTCTTTAACAACTTGCAAAACTAAATGTCCACATGTTGTTATCTCAACCTTTGTGGATAAGGAAGTTTGGTGTATGGTGGTGGTGACACATAAGGTCTCTCTTCTTCTTTCTCTTTTTGAATCTCCTTGCCTTTTCCTTTTTCTTGACAATCCTTTTCACACTTGGTTGCTCCATTTGCTTGCCACTTTTAAGTGTGATAGCCTTCAATTGTTCCTTTAGGTTGGCCTCGATATTGCTTAGTAAGATACCTGCATTTCTAAAAGACATAGCATTAGTAAGTTGCCTTACCTATACCTCAATGTTGTCGATGGATGAGGCATGGTTCTTCACTATTTGATCAAAATTTGCTTCCATCCTCTTTTGACTTTCCTCCTAGCTAGAAAACATCCTCTTTTGGTTCTCTTTTTGATTTACCATTTTGGACCCCAAAACATTCATCAACTTGTCCATTTTGTTCTCCAAGGATCTAAGTAGGCCTTCCTAAAATCCCGAAAGTCCTTGTGGTCCTATTTAGTCACCTACATTGTTAGTACTCCAATAAAAATTTAGGTAGTTTTCCACCTTGAATTATAAGTATTTGAGTAGATTGTTACCTCTCTGTGGTTGGCCCAAGTAATTTACCTACTCAATGCAAATGGCTCCTAATAAAAATCATTCTACTGTGCAATGGTTATCTTGCCTGTATAACTCACACTCTGATTATGATGCTCCTTTCATGTTGCTTAACTTGTTGGTGAGGGCTGTGATTTGTGCCTGCAAAGTGATAATAGAGTCAATTGGGATCATACCTTTTGGCTCCTTCTGCCCTTGCCTACTTCTCTCACTTAACCATATACAACTGTTGCTCGCCAACTTTTCCAAAAGATCATGAGATGCATCGATAGTTTTCCTCATCAAAGATCCTCCCATAGCTTAATTTGTGGTCCCTCTTGTGCTCTGATTTACACTATTGTAGAATGCATGAGGAACTACCTTGGAAGGTTTTCGTGAGGACAACTTCTCTAGAGTTCTCTAAACCTATCCCATGCTTCATATAAAGACTCCCCATTGCTTTGTTGAAAATTTGTGATTTCCTTAATGGGAAGTATTTAGTGAGAAATGCCTAGGTTAGCTGTTCCTAAGTAGTAATCTGACCAGAGCTAAATGAAATGTACCACGCCTTCACCCGATCTCTCACAGTGAAAGAAAATAGTTGCAACCTCAAGACATCATCAAACATCCCATTAAACTAGAAAGTGTCACATATCTTTAAAAAGTTGGCAAGATGGGTGTTGGGATCTTCACTAGACAATCCATAGGACTACACACTACTCTGAATAATATTGATGAGTGCCAACTTGATCTTGAAATTATTAGCTTGAATCACCGGCCTTATAACTCTTTGAGGACTAAATCCCGGCCTTATAAAGTCCATCAAATAATCCATATTAAACATGATAGAAGTGAAAGAAAATGAAATAAGACTAGACGGGGTAGGTCTTGCTCTTTTTTTCCCGAATTTGAAAATCTAGATGACGGGATGCTCTCTGCCTAATCAAGAATGAAACCTGGAATCTCCACCTATCTCTAGGCTCTCAATATATTTTTTTTGCTTTAGGAAGTAAGTTCCATGACCCTCTCATGGCTCTTGGGATTCCCCTCCTTATAAAGTCACAAAAACCTAAAAAATATAAAAAAACCTGCGTGTCTCTTTGACTTCAAGTTCCTAATTTTTTTTAGCAACTCCACTTCTCTTCTCTTCTCTTCTCTTGGTCCCTAGGTCAATCACAAAGGTGTCCTCGCTCCATTCCTACACCAAAACGATCAATTCCTACCCAAAACTAATATCAAACACAAAAGAACAACCATGAAGATGAAACTAAACAAAAACACACAAAACAAGTTCTAAAACATAATAACACTAACCTATCATGCAAGAAACACATTATAATTCACATCTATCAATTAGTTTGTAGCATGCAAAACTATGATACTCTTCTCCATGTAGTTCCTTTTAACTCTATTTTATGAAAAGAATACCAAAATATAATAAATAATATTATGTTTACTAATATAATTATAACTTGTAAACAAAGAACTTACATATTCATTTCACAGGATAAAAAATGATTTGGAGTCTTAGTTGTGAAGATTTTTCATTTATGTCTTTGTTCATAAACAACGACGATGAAAGAAGAGAACAAAAGAAGAAAACAACAAAAGAATAAAGTAAGAAGGCGAAAAGAAAAAAGGAAAAGGGGCTTTGATTTTTCCATTTAAATTGAAACTAAAATGACATTGTTTATTGTTCATAAAAATGACAACATTTTCATGACATTTTTTTAAAAATGTTACAAAATTTGACAACGATTTCAAAAAATGTCACAAAATGTTAATCAATTGGTGATAATTTCAGAAAATGTTGTTAGACAATTGATTAGCCCTTTAGCAATGATCTCCTGGAATTATCTTTGACGACGTATAAATCCATCACCAATGCTTTTAATATATATTTATATTTAACAAATGTTTTGTAATATATCATTTATAAAAGATAGTATAGAATTTATAGGCTAAAAGCCCAAATTGAGGCCTAACATTTTGAGTATGATCAATTTAGGATTTAAACTTGTAACTTGCTCAATGAAGATCTAAACTTCCATGAGTTTGCTCAATTTAAAACTTTTTTTGGATGAAAATTAGGGCTTTTCGTACACACTCCGTTACATGGAGGTCAGTTAGTTTTTAAATGTCATATTAAGAACATATGTAGGTGTTGGATCGGAAACATAAGCATGCTATATTTGGATAAAATGGTAGATTTCAAAACTTTTTAAAAATCAAAAATTGTAGTGAAAGAAATATAACGAAATCAACATGCGAAGTCATACATGATACGATATATGAAAAATAATTTACATAAACAACAAGATGGAAATTATTACCAACTCCTTCGGTACAGCTTTAACTCCTCACTGTGTTATCCTATCCTCGACAATGTATCCTCTCTAAGGTGATGTATCCTCTTCTCGTTATTGTATCCTCGACCAATCCAGTCTACCACTTGTTCTCCTGGGACAACTTGGTTAATAAGATCCTTTGGTGGGAAAGGAGAAAAAAACTTGAAGAGATTTTTCCTTAGAAGAAAGAAACCGATGATGAGACACCTCTCACGCAAATTTCGACCAAAAAATGCAAGATAGGAGAGAGAGATAAAAATTCAACAACATCTTATATTCCGTCTCTCAATTTCAATTAAGCCTTAAAGAAAGAAGTGAAGTGCATCTAATGCGTCACATCCTTCCTTAATCAATCATAAAGAAACCAATAAATGAGACTCTTCTAATTTATTTTAAGATGGTTATATGAAAAGACCAATAACCTAAATGATATCTCATTTTTGGTTTTGTCATGAAAATAAGGAAGATGGTCCATCAAATGCACCTCTTTCATTAAATAAGGAAGATGGTCAATCAAATGTGCCTCTTTCTTCTTTAATCAAATGAATGCTAAAAGGTTACATGTTATCATTAAATGACAGCCATTAAACCATTTATTGATAAGATCATTACTCTATTAAATGATGATAAAGCATATCAAACACCATCTTAAATATAGCAAACCAATGCTAAATGTGCAGCTACACATTTAGCCTATTAAAATCAAAAATCCACCTCCTTTTATCTTTAATAATTTTTTTTAGTTTAATTAATATAACTAATCAATTTAAACCAAAATCTAGCCCATTTCTAAATGTTCATATGGGCTTCTAATTAACAATTAATTAAAGCAAGCCCAACATTCAATCATAGGCTTAAAACCTCTATTTTTATTTCTTACATTGCTTGATAACCTTTCTATAAACCAAATGGGGAATTTAATTGGACTTATATAATTCAAGCTCCAATAAGCCCAGAATTAATTAAATCTCATTAGAATTAATTCCAGTTTATTAACTAAATGTCATTTCACTAAAGACAATTAGTTGAACTCTTGAATTACTAAATATTGTGAGAACACATGTTTCAAATAAGATGTCTAATTGCAAACTCTAATATGAACCATATTATAGCCATTTGCACAATAAAGGGTAAAATTACTGTTTTGAACTTATATTAGTTTTTCCTTCTAGATATCCCGCTTTACTCTATATGGTGATTAACACATAAGATCTCATCTTAGTGTTAAGACTTGATGGGTAGTTAGTCCATCAAACTACTGGTGACAATTTAATCACCAATCTCTATAAAACATCTAAAAGTGATGATATCACTATAAACTCTTTATTTGAGTGAGTGTTCCTTGATACATGTTTCAATTAATACTTTATAAAAATCCATTCTGATCATATCATAAATTATAATGAAACACATATGAGTTAACTACTCATCAAGATTGTGGTCCATAATACACGAATGCTTAAGTTGTATGTTTTAAGATTAAAGTAACAACCCACTTTATTCTTTAAAACATACTTGATTCCAAATTCATTTGTTAGTGCCATTATCGATAGTCAACTTCTATCATGATATGAAACTCTTCACTCCCTTAAAGTAAACTCCTTACTTGCACAGAGATAAATTGCAACACTACAGTCTAAACCATTATCAAGCGACCAACTTGATTATTCAACTATGAATTAATTATTTTTAGATTATAATAATATACATGTTTCCCATACATGTCTATGTATATGTGTATTACTTACAAAAGAATCTTGGTAACTTATGGCTAGATATATAATGCTCATACAAATAAAACCAAACTTTTTTGTTTTATTAATAATAAATATTTTCATTAGAAAAGTAACTAGAAGAAAATTAAGTTACAAGTAAATATGCTTGCTTTCCAGGGCACTATATTTACATATCTCCAACAATCTCTCACTTTCCTTAAATGAAGTTTGACATATCTCTCATTCCCATCCCTGCCATATAACCCTTAAAACTTTTTTGAGATAGCGTCTTTGTAAGTGAATCAGCAAGGTTTTGCTCTTTCGGAATCTTTACCACATTCACCTCACCATATTGTATTATCTCCTTTATGAGATGATACTTTCTCTCAATATGTCTGGCAGCTTTATGGTTTAGAGGTTCTTTAAAATTATCCACTACCCCACTATCATCATAATAAAGTGTAATGGCCTTTTCTACCTCAGGAACCACCTTTAAATCGTTTAGAAACTTGCAGAGCCAGACTACTTCTTTCACTGCTTTATAAAAAGCAACATACTCAGCCTCCATAGTCGAATCAGCAACATAAGATTACTTGACACTCCTCCAAATTATGGTTCCACCTCTAAAAACAAATATAGAATCAAAAGTTAATTTCCTTGAATCAACATCTGATTGGAAATTAGAATCTGTATATCCTATCGGAATAAGGTTACTTTTAGAGTAAACAAGCATTAAGTTCTTCGTCCGATGAAGATACTTCAGTATGCACTTCACTGCAGTCTAATGATCCATTCCTGGATTAGACTAAAATCTACTTACCAGACCTAATGTGTAATAGGTATCTGGTCTAGTATAAAGCACATAATACATTAAACTTCCAATTGCTGAAGCATATGTAATGTTATGCATACGTTCAACCTCCTCTTAGGTCTTAGGTACTTGTTCCTTTGAAAGTTTGATTCCATGTCTAATAGGTGTGGAACCTCTTTTGGAATCTTACATGGCAAAGTTATTGAGCATGTTCTTAATGTAGGTTATTTGAGATAAGGATATCAGTTTGTTCTTATAGTCCCTTATAAGTTTGATCCTTAGAATATAGCTACCCTCTCCTAAATCCTTCATTGAGAACTGTTATTTAGCCATCCCTTAACTGTAGATAACATTCCTACGTCATTCCCAATAAGCAGAATGTCATCAACATACAGGATTAGGAAAGTAACCTTGCCTTCTTATATCCTTTTATAGTCACAAGGCTCATCTTGGTTTTATATGAACCCATAAGTTTTGATAGACTTATCAAACCTAATTTTCCAAGACCTAGATGCTTGCTTAAGCCCATAAATGGACTTTTGTAATTTGCATACCTTATGCTCATTTCTTGGCTCAGTGAATCCTTTTAGTTGGCCCATATAAATGCTCTCCTCAAGATCCCTACTGAGAAATGTGGTCTTGACATCCATTTGCCATATTTCATAATTAAAATAGGTTGCTATGCCTAAAAGAATTTTGATGGAATTAAGCATGGCAATTAGAGAAAATGCCTCCTCATAGTCTATACCCTCCTTTTGAGTATAACCTTTAGCTACCAATCTAGCTCTAAAGTTTTTTACCCTTCCATTTGATCCTCTTTTCCTTTTGTAGATTCATTTACACCCTATGGCTTTTACATCTGGTGGTAGAACTGCAAGGATCCAAACTTCATTGGCATACTGGAATCTATTTTCGATTCCATGACCTTGAGCCATTTTTCTAGATCAACATGATTAATAGCCTATGTATAAGTAATGGGGTCCATTTCTTCTTGGTCTGAAATGGCTACAATGCCCTCTCCTAGACCTAGATACCCGTCTGGTTGTCTCATAACCCTCCCACTATGTGTAGGCATTATTTGATGTTCAAATTGCTTTTCTTATTCAACTCTTAAATCCATTTCGACATCTTATTTGACTATATCCAAATCAACTCTTGGTTTAGATGAAATAGTTAACTCTTTGAGTACTACCTCACTTCTTCCTTTGTGATTTCTCACAAACTCTTCCTCTACGAAGGTTGCATTTGTCGACATAAATACCTTCCTGTCTTGAGGACTGTAAAAATAATACCCTCGAGTACCCGTAGGATATCCTACAAACAAACATACTTCTGACCTTGATTCCATCTTTGAGGATTCAAACTTTAGAACATGGGCTAGGTAGTGCTAAGTCCTTAAGTGCCATAATGAAGGCACTCGGCTAGTCCAAAACTCCCTATATGTTTTAGGCACTGATTTGGATGGAGTAAAGTTAAGAAGATAAGTTGTCGTTTGGATGGCATATCCCCTGAACAATTCTGGAAGGCTAGCGCATGACATCATTGATCTTACCATTTGCAATAGACATTGGATTGTCTTGGTTTTATCAATTATGTGGTGTTTAGTGAGCCTGTAATAGGTTCTATAAAGAACAATCCCTGTTTAATTATTGCATTACAAATAAAATCCTTATTCTCATATATTGAAACAACATTTT
>JANPWT010000247.1:25352385-25362908 GCA_024678245.1 Erythroxylum densum | reverse complement strand
ATTCATAGATGGCCATCGTCTCTTTAGTAGAGAACTTGAATACAGTCATGACTCAAGAAACTAAATGAGATCAAAGGGAAAATGCAAATGCAAGATATGACCTAGGGTATAGCATACAATATCTACTCAAGGAATCCTAAGTCCTAGGATCAATGTGTTAAATCGAGATGTCATATACTCCTAACAGATATATGGCAATGTGCTCTTGGCGTATGCTGGTCACACCAATTATTGAACAAGTATGAGCACTGCAGAGTTTCTTTTAAAAGTAAAATAAAACCCATCATGTGTGAGTGGGAGATAATGACTTATAATACACCCATGAAGGGTTTTTTAAGTCATTGTCTTTCATATAACTACCAAGGTGGTTATATGTTTGAATGAAACGTTATGAAGGCAAAATATAGGGAAAAAAATGTATTAGTTGCAACGAACGTTTTTTTTGTTTTCACAAAAATAAAAACAACAAGACGCACGAGGAAAGAAGATCACTGCAGAAGTTTGAAAACGTTCTTTAACCGGTGGAATCATAACAGGAATTCAAGTATGTGATTTCTGTTTTTCCTACGCATATATCATCGATCCTGGATGTATAATCTTAGTGGTTATTTTGTGATCTGTTCATATAGTTAATCTTACAGAATAAATGGGCCATTATTATGATTTAGTTTATCTTGTAAGATTTGATTTTAAAATCACGCTCTATTCTCTTATAAATGTCGAAGAGGACAAGATAAGTGACTGATATTTAGACTATCAGGTAACATCCTTTAGACATTTTAGTTGGTTAAGTTTTAGGATAAAAATTACGTTAAGGGGGAGAGAATGTGAGACTTCATAAGTTTGTGATATTTATGATTTAATAGAATTTTAAACGTTAGGGGTACTTCTAATGTTCTTTGATTGAGTTGGAGAGTGATACCAAATTCTTAGATGCTCTACGATTAATTAGTTATGCTGATAACACTTAAGAAAGAAGAAAAATTTTGGTTAAACAACATAATAGTTTAGTTTATTACCATCATATTAGGTAACTTTTAACTATAACTTTGATATAAATATTGGGTTGAGATTATTAAAGAGGATATGGAAAGATAAGAGAATTTTATGCAATTCATATCATTACCATAGGAGTTGACGTCGAACACAGATTTTTAAAAAAAAATTGTGAAAGAATGTTGCAAGTTTAGTTTGTGTCACCACCATTCACTATTTAGTATTTCGATTATAAGCTTTGATAAGATATCAAATTGTATTCATTAGGAAAATTTAAGAGAATTTTCAGTAACTCTTACGAAGACACGTGAAAATGATATCAGCTAGCTGAACTATTCTCATCGTCTTGTCGTTGTCTATGATTCTTTGTTTGAAAAAATAATTTTTTATTTAGGCATCATTTTTCACAAAAAAATACAAAAGATATTAACGAGAGAAAATAAAAGCTGAAATAAATAGAATTCAAGCTAGATTTTGACAATATTGTGAGAGATCTCTTAACAATACAACTGAATTTTATGACAAGAATGAGTTCGTAGGTACTTTTTGTCAAGCATTGAGGTAACAGAGAAAACGTAACAGAAAGGGAAAAGAAATGAAGGAGTAGAAATCTGAATCCTTGAATCATTGATGGTATAGTGAGAACGTTATATACAGATGCGTGTTCACTAGAGGAGTAGGAGATTTTCTGTAACTAACATGAGAGAGAAAATGAAAGATATTTACAAGCATTTACAAATATGTACAGCATTGGAGTGTCTACGAGCTTCTGGAAGCAAGGCATAAAGGTTGGGCTGTTGGGCTCTATTTGGGCCTCATATCCTAACACTTTTCATACAAATAATGTTGGTGGTATATGTCACTTAGAGCTATTTAGGTTAATTAATTTTTTGTTTTTGCATATTATCTGTGTCACTTGATGTTATAAGAACGTCTGTAGGACAAAAATTCTAATTTCAATGGAGAATCCCAAATTGAGTTGAATGGAATTTTGTTAAATCGATAGGTTTTGAATAAGTTTGGGACATATATTAAATAAACATGTGATGAGTGTTGTTGAAATCTTATAGTTGCTTTTGTATACATTTTGTTAGTTGGGCACCACATTATGCATTTGTTGTGTGAATTTAAGACCTCAAAGGGTAATGTAACATAATTGTATGTGATTTGGTGTTGATTGGAACTAAATTTGGATAAATACTAATTCATTAACCAAGACGGATTAGCCGACGCCATGATAAGGCATGCATGTATGATTTTGCTGTCCGAGATGAATTAGCCAGGGACAAATACTAATCCACAATTATCCAATGCCAGAATGGGGTGGTGTATTAGCCAGCACTTACCCTAGACAAGTGCAAGATTTATGTGTGAATTCATGACATCAAAAAGTTGCATTTGACATAATTATTTTAAAATATTGCATGCATTGACATAGTTTTTCTTGATAGGTATTGTGAAAAAATGAGTTATGTCATGTAGACAAAGTTGATGATCTTTCCAGGTATATAAAATAAAAAGGGGTATAATTGTTTTATTATAGTTTTTACTTAGTTGTTATATACTATCTGACCTTTTTGTAATTTTTAGGAATAAATCCTGGGGAACTAATAGAATTTTGTGTTAACCCTTCTGCCTGTTGTTTAAAAAACACTGTATTTGTTTTGCGCTTAGGAAATAAGTCTGCAACTGTTCATTTGGTTATGAAAGACGCGCGGCGTCAGTTTTTAGGCTTCACAGCCAATATTGGCGAGCCCTGCTTCCGGTTTCCTACATTGATGGTTTAGTTATCCTAACAGTTTTTGGTTTACAAAACAAATTTTGCTTAGATTGCAAAACCAATTCAAACAGCGTACCAAGCATCATTTTTTATTTTTGCCAATCCAATTCATTACACTGACATCAAGCAAAGTAATGGAATGAAATGGAATGCTAGTTTAATTTCAGATTACCGAGCTCATCACCAAAATCCTTGATGTTCCCTCTCGGGCTATCTTCAAACCTCCGTATCCCAAAGTGCTTGAGCTCAACCCCCTTTGCTTCTCCTTCAAGTGCCAGGTCAGCCAAGATTCTTCCAACCACTGGACCCATTTTGAACCCATGACCTGAAAACCCACCGCCGACCACTACATCCTTCCCAAATTCACCACCCACAAAATCGATCACAAAGTCCTCGTCCGGCGTCACAGAGTACATGCACAATTGAGTCGCAACTGGTCTTTCACAATCAACCTGACCCATAAATGTTCTCCCAATCCATTCCTTCACCAAACTCAATGAAACTCCTGGACCCCACGGCCTATTATCTGGGTCACACAGCTGGCCACCATGCACGGCGATCTTTATCAACCCTGGAAACTCAAACGCTGGCGTCCCGTATACACGTGGCTCACCATAGCTGGCAAATGTTGGAAAACCACCGCCAAGGGTGAATTCCTTCTCCTTGCCTTCTTTGATTCTCCAGTAACACACCATGGTCTCCAAGGGTTCAATGGGCAGTTCAATCCCACTAAACTTTTTAATTAATCTACTCGTCCAAGCCCCAGCGGTCACCACACATTTTTTAGCCCAAAACTTTTCTCCGTTGACCGTGAACACCCATATCCCTCCTTTGTCCTTGTCCTTGACTATGTTTTTCACTTCCATGTGGTCTCTTAGAACTGCACCATTCTGAATTGCCAATGTTTGAAACATCGACACTGCTTTTGTCGGCTTTATTATCCCACCAAGCTCCGTTCGCACTCCGATCCAGTTATCCGGTATGTCTATCCTGCCGGAAAATTGCTCAGCCACTTCGCGGTGGTTGAGAACACGATAGGGAATGGAGTTCTTGCCACAGCTGGAGATAATGGAAGAGAGACTCCTGTCGTCGAGTGGGCCCATATCGAAATGGTGGCCCTTGAAATAAACCTTGAAACCAATTTCATTCTCGGCTTTCTCCCAGAGCTGTGAGGACTCTAGGACCATACTACCGTAGTAGTCTTGGCGATACGTTGCACGTAAGGTTCGGGATTCTCCGTGAGATGAGCCACAGTGATGCAGAAAATCAAACTGTTCAAGTAGGAGAGTGTTTTGGCCTCTTTTTGCCAATTGGTAAGCGGTGGAGCTGCCCATAATGCCTGCACCCACAACTATTACATCAAATTCCTCACCACAAGAATACTCCATTTCGTCTCTGTCTCTCTCTCTCTCTCTCACTCGCTCTCTCCAACTCTGTTACAACTTGGACTAAGACAGTTCCATTCGGTTGAGAAAGACCTGCCTCCTATTATATTGGGCTGCCAACGACACGAAAAATGGGCACATGTTGGCTATATATTTCAAGTTTGCCACAAGTTGCGCCACTCCCCAGTTCTGAATTTCTTTGACCTTAAAACATCATTGTTGTCATAGTCAACAATTACTTGAAATCTCGCACAAGCACAACTGCACAAGCATAAGAAACGAAACGTTTATTATTATAGAGGTCAGATCTCCTGTTTAATATTATTCTGTCTTATTATGTTCAATGAATTTCAGTTATTTATTTATGTGGGTTTTATATAGGTCCCGCGTAAATTTCACGTGAGTCCCGCAAAATAAATGACTGAAATTTCATGAGACAGAATAAAACAGAGTAATACTGGACAGATGATCTTTTCCTATTATTACGCATCTTTTAGGCTATTTTTGGTGGATCTATATCTAAAATATAAATATATAAAAATAAAATTTTAATAATAATAATAAGTTTTCAAAAACAATATATCTAAAGAGATCTAGTTGTACAAAGCTTTATCCTTAATTAGTAAAGAAACTATGTCTAAATGGCCCATTGATAGAGAGAAAAACTAAAATAAGGAAATACATAAAAATAAACAAATAATGCTCTTAAAATTAAACTAAATAAATACCTAAATACATAATACTAAGATAATAATAGTGAAAAACACATTCGATAAGTGGCTACTAATAGATGAGAAATTGTCAAAGTTACACTCTTGACGGGTGACGAAGACAAGGAGCTCCTTAGTAGCAAAAACTGTTCATATAAACTTGAGCTGAAAAGCTAAATAATAGGACACAACGACTCTTCCACGAGTAACAACTAGATAGATAGAGACTGAACAATTACACGAGGCTTCCTAAAAGGTAAATATGACACAAGAGATTCACAGTATCTAGCTTTATAGAACCTATAAGAGCGTTTATGCTCTCCTTAAGGAATATCCTTTACCTGTATCCTAATATGTCAGAGTTTCCTATTACGGGTCAAGTCCTCAATAAGTTCCAACCCTGCCAAATCATTCTTGATCACTTCTCTCAAGTTCTTTTTAGACCTTCCTTTTTTCCTCTTGCAATTTCTCATAATTATTTTCTTGCACTGTCTCAGTGGAGTATCACGGTGTCGCATTTTTATATGTTCTAACCAACTAAGTCTTGTCTCATGCAACTTGTCATTAACACCAGCCACTTGTAATTTGTCTCTCACTAAACGATTCCAAATCTTATCTCTTCTTGTAATGTCACATATCCACTAGAGCATCCTTGTCTCTGTCACCAAAAGCTTAGTGTTATGTATGCATTTGGTGGGTTAACACTCTGTCCCATATAACATAGTTGGTCGAATCACTATTCAGTAAAATTTACCTTTAAGCTTGAGGGAGATCTTCTTGTCACATAAGACTCCTCTGCACTTCGCCAATTAGATCTCCTTGATCTGTTTCGATAGATTATATTGCCATCGATCTCTACATTACTCTGGATGATTAACCCTAGGTACTTAAAACACTCTTTCTGTGGTACATCATCAAATTTAATTTTTACGTCCACATCATTAACCACCTGATGTACTGAAAAATTACATTCTAAGTACTCAGTCTTAGTCCTACTCATTTTAAAACCTTTTGACTCAACTGTTCCCTCTAACATTCTATCTTGACATTGACCCATTCCCTTGTCTAATCCACCAAGACAATATCATCAACAAATAACATATACTAAAGCACATCTCCTTGAATATGCTTGGTAAGCTCATCCATTACCACTACAAGTATAAAAGGGCTTAATCTTGAGCCTTGGTGTAATCTAATACCAATAGAAAAATTTTAAGTGTCTCCTCTTATCATCGTACATTAGTCATTGCCTTTTTATACATATCTCTAATCACTCGTATATATGACATAGGAACTCACTTAGCTCCCAAACACCTTCACAAGATTTTCCTAAGAACCCTATCATATGCCTTCTCTAAATCGACAAAAACCATATGCATATTCCATTTCATTCCCTGTAATATTACATTAATCTTTGGAGGAGATATAATGCTTCTGTTGTGGACCTCTCTAGCATAAAGCCAAATTGGTTGGTCGATATAAAAGCCATTTTTCTGACTCCCTTCTCAATTCCCTTCTCCCGTAACTTCATGGTGTGATTAAGTAGTTTTATTCCTCTATAGTTGTGACAATTTTGAATGTTCCCTTTGGCCATATATAAAGGAATTAACTTACTCATTTTCCATTCATCCGATATTCTGGCTGACTTAAGGATCATACTAAAACGCTTGACTAGCCAATCAATAACTTCGATACCTATTCTCTTCAAAATATAATTACGCTAAATGTTGATAGCTGAATGTAAATACATTAAAATGAGACCTAATAAACATGTTAATAGATTATATATTTGATACATAAATTGCATTTTTTTATTACACGATTAATATACATGCATATATCAAAGCTTACAATTTAAAATTTTTCTTACAAAATAGACTTTAAGTTTGTTTAAAAGGGAAATTAATACTTTTAATTTCTCCATTTGAATCTTTTTCTTGAAGATTGCTAAATTCAATCGTGCATAAAAATTTCTTAGTTTCCTTCGAGTCTTGTATCTTGTGTTTAGCCTAAACATTTAATATATATTACTACTATATTAATTATTTGTTCTAAACAATTTTGTGTCTGGTCTAAACATTTTCTTGTAATAACTTGTTTGTTTTATTTATTTATTTGTCCTCTTTCTTATTTGTGTATTTATTTACTTATTTCAACTTTAATTTTTATTTGTTAACTCGTTCTATATTTATTGTATTATTTATTTTATTAGGTATATTTCTATTTCTATTTCTATTTGTATGTATGTATGTATTTATTTTATTATTATCTTTTATGTCTATTTTTTAATTTTAGTTTTAGTTTTTACTCTTATTATTATTAATATTTATATTAATATGTATTTTTAACTTTTATTTTATTATATGTATTTTTATTTTATGTAGGTCTATTGAAAACAATCCCTTTATTAGTTAGGAGTAAGGCTTGTACTTCTGGACTTCTTCAAATCTTGCGTTCATTGAGATTTCTATTAAAATATTACTATTATTGTTGTTGTTGTTCTCATGTATAACCCTTAAGTAGACAATTTAAGTCTTTGGACAGACTCATATTTAACAATACAAAAGAAGAAAATTGAAATATATTGTGGTCCTTACAAGAGTCAATCCAATCTTAGTTGCTTCCTCAGCACTTCAAAGGCAGATTTTGTTAGGAAATCAAGATTAGATCTGATTTGATGTGTAACGAAATTATAATTAAAGTTTTTTGCTTAATTTTTCGAAAGACAAGATCATTTAAATTATATAACATGATTAACATATTAAAAAATTGAATCATAATTTGTACCTTATCATAAAGTTTGATTCATGTGATAACAAATTTTGAAGTGCTCAACTTCATGAGATTTCTCCAATTCAGTGCCTAAGTTTTTAAATTTTCAATTAAGTAATCAATGTTTTGTAACCTTAGTAACTCGGTTCAAAATGTTAATTATGATAGTATTTTGTTAATTTGACTAACATATTTTTTTTTTATCCATAACATATAGGCGTTTACATAGAAAATTAATTGTTAAATATTCATTCACGTGGATTAAAACACCCAGCTCATATCCTTTTTCACATATTAGTTAGGTGTTTTATTCCATGCGGATAACTAGTAAGTAATTAATTATCCATATGGATGCCATGGACAAAATAGATTTTTTTAGTCAAAAAAGCAAACTACTAATAGAATTAAAATTTTAAACTGAGTTATTAAAATTATAAAAAATTGGTCACTTAATTAATAATTTTAAAAGCTTAGGCATTGAATTAAAAGAAATCTCAAAAGATTAGACACTTTAAAATATATTGCCCTTTGACTCTTTTCTAATTATTTCCCTCAAACTATATCTAGGAATCAGCTTATCTCATTTATCGTAGTTGAACAAGTGTCTAACATCTAACAACATCCATATAAAATATTGAGAGAATTCTACAACTGATGTAGAGAGGGCTATAAAAGAAGTGTTAACTCTTTTGAAGCCTAAGCCTATTTATAACAAGTTTTTAATCTTTTAGCAATTAAATTAAAATAAAACTCTAATTTCAATTAAACTTTAATTGAATTTATTAGCCTAAGCCTATTTATAATAGTTTTTGATCTTTTAGTAATTAAATTAAAATAAAATGTTATTTTAGTTAAACTTTAATTAGAACTTATCTTCTTTCGCATGCTTAATAGTTCTAATATTCCACAACAAATTACTTTATGAATAATGCAAGAAAATATACTAAGTTTTTTCAAATAACTTCTTGATCCATTAATCATTTCCTCTAAATGAAAAATGTATTATGGATTAATTAGCAATCAATGCTACAATGGAACATTTTCATTCTCAAAATAAATTGTTCCAAGTAAAATTTTCCTTATCTAGGATTTATTGCTAAAGTTAATATCCATATAAACTTGAACTCAAATATTAATATATAAAATAACAAATATATTTAATGCATCATAAGTATTAGATATCTTAAATACTAAACACCTTTAGTATATTATCTTTGTACTTGGACTTATAATAGGTAAACAACTTCTATATCTATCACAATAGATGTAATTATCATAATTAATTTGTTACATTTTTATATATGGTAAAAGTTGTTTTTAGACTATCATATATCCAATAAATGAAAATATGAATTTTTGTTCTCTATGAGCAGTATGTCTCTATGTACTCCTATTAATGAGAAAAATTATACTCCTATTAACCTTCTTGTAGACATATTAAATTGATAATCATCTCCAAAACAAAATCGTTGAGTTCATCATGAAATTAAATCTTTCAACTCTTGTAACCTTTTAGTTATACATCAAACGTATTGGCAAACCACTAGTTTCAATTAGATGTATTTTTATGAGATTTAAAGCTTTAAAATTTTTTCTTACTCCCACAACTTATCTTGAAAACCATTCTCTTATAAGTATCCATTGTAATAAACATTTTTCTTAATGGATATGTAAGATTATATCTAATGGTTCAGATATCTCTTAACCTTTATGTAGACTTATTGGATAATATATGCTTTGAATAAGCACCATATCCATAAATCATTAAATTTGACTCTTTTAAAGTCTTACCATTTCATATCCAATATGAAATCTTACTATTTGGTTTAATTTGAACTTTTGAAAGTAGGTTGATTTACTAGGTATAACTGTAGAGGAAATAAATATTGTATTATACAATATCCCATATTGCATTTATCTCCTTATACAAATCCATACTTTATAGAATTATTTAGAAGGTAATCACTAGAGAATCTCATTCTTGTTGATAGTCAAAAAATTTATACCTTACCATATCAATGTTATCAAAGTGCTTTAGCATTCTCGAGACTTAATTTCTACTAAAATTTAAACATGTAGATATTTAGTAATGACTTTATCATAAAACTTCAGATCAATATTTCATTTAATATGTATGACTTTATCATATAAAGTCATCATTAAATATAAAATACAAATATTATTTTTATAAGTTTTTATTATATCTAACACATTATATACATATAAATATAATTTAACAACTTAATACCATCATCATCCTTTTACCAAAGGTTAATTTGCTATCCTTCAATATGATACATTTCATAATCAAAACGATACATAAATTTTGATATAGAATTTTATGATTTAACCATCATGAAATATAAGGATAGTTTCAATTATATAACTTTGTTTTATTTCCACTTATGTTAAACATAAGTATCTCTTTGATCTAACTGATACAAACTATTTGTTTAAACTTATACTTTTACATAACAATAAATTTCTTATTATACCTTGAATATTATAATAATTTTAAATCCAAATTCAGTATCAAATATTCAAAAGTATAAGTTAGACATACATATAGTCTCTATTGTATCATATATTTTCAAAAACAATGTAATCAATTTTTTATGATAACTATTATCGTATTTGAGTCTATGCCCTTAATTATAGTCCATGTTTATACTTTTATTAGGCTCAGTTGAGTGGAATGATTCCATGAAGGTACAATATCTTTTAGCTCTATTTCATGCCTTTTGCATCATGCTTTCATGATGTTGACATACATCTTGCATATTGTCATCAAAGTTTATAAGACATTAGTTAACTCAAAATGTCATTACATTTTGTTATATATATTATATGGACATATTTATAAAATGTTGTCACCAAATC
>JANPWT010000247.1:25304309-25316409 GCA_024678245.1 Erythroxylum densum | reverse complement strand
GTTGAGGCCGTGATGAAATGGGAAGCACCTAGAAATGTGTCAGAGATTCGGAGTTTTCTTAGGCTAGTAGGTTATTACAGGAGGTTTGTTGATGAGTTTTCAATGATCTCAGCTCTTTGACAAAGCTTCTAAGGAAGAATGTACCTTTTCAATGGACTGATGAATGTCAAAGGAACTTTGATGAGTTAAAACATCAGTTAACTACGGTACTAGTGTTGGCTATTCCATCTGGATCTGGAGGATACGTTGTATACATTAATGCTTCACACTAAGGGCTAAGGGTGTTTTGATGCAGTATGGTAGAGTGATTGCTTTTGCTTTAGACAGTTAAGGCCTCATGAGTTCAATTATCTAGTTCATGATTTAGACCTTATTGTAGTCATGTTTTCTTTAAAATTTTGGAGACATTATTTATATAGTGAAACATTTTAGATTTTTACGAATCATCAAAGTTTGAGATATTTTTTAAGTCAAAAGGAACATAATATGAGACAAAGGAGGTGGATTGAGTTAATTAAGGATTATGATTGTACGATAGAGTATAATCCAGGTAAGGCTAATGTTGTAACTGATACATTAAGCAGGAAATCTAATAGAAGTTTAGCACAAATTCAAGCATCGAGGTTACCAAATCTAGTTCAATTGAAAGCACTGAATGTTGAGCTAAGTTTAGGAAAAAATGAAGCATTGTTAGCTATGTTGAAGCTTAGACCGGTATTACATGAAAGGATCATAATAGCTCAAAGTAAAGACCCAGAAGTAGTGAAAATTGTAGAGAAGTTAAAACAGAATCCGAGTTCTGAGTTTAAGTGGAGAAATATTATAAGGGATTATGTGTACCAGATGTTAATGGTTTGAGAAAGGAAATTTTAGAGGTAATACACATAGCAGCCTATGTTAAGCATCTTGGTACTACCAAGATGTACAATATTCTGAAGCACCATTTTTGGTGGCCAGGGTTGAAGAAGCAAGTGGCGGAGTATGTAGCTAAGTGTTTGAAATGTCAATAAGTTAAGGCAGAGCATCAGGCACCAGTTGGGAAATTGCAGTCATTACTTATTCTAAAGTGAAAATGAGAGAGGATTACAATGGATTTTATTATGATTTTACCGAGAACTCCTAGGCAGTATGATGTCATATGGATCATTGTTGACAGGTTAACAAAATCAGCTCATTTCCTACCTATTAGAGAGAAAAACACACTAGATCAGTTAGCTCGAGGATATGTCAATGAGAAAGTGAGGTTATAAGTGTCTATTGTATCAGATCGAGATCCTAGATTTACTTCTATATTTTGGGGCAGTCTATACACAACATTGGGTACAAAGTTAAATTTTAGCACAACATTTCATCCTCAAATAGAAGAATAGAGTAAGAGGACTATTCAGACTTTTGAGGATTATGCTTAGGGCTTGTGTTTTAGAGTTTCAAGGAGCATGGGGTGAGTGTGTAACTCTCATTGAATTTGCATACAATAATCATTATCATAGTCGTACTAGTATGGCTCCATATGAGGCGTTATATGGTAGAAGGTGTTGAGCACCTTTATACTGGGATGAAGAAGGCCTAAGGATTGTTGAAGGCCTACAGTTTTTTTCTTTTGATAAAAGGTAAATATTTATCAAAAGAATTGGGTATGTACACAAGCACAAGGGCATACCCCAGTCAACAAGAGAGGACGGGCCTTCCTAAAAAGACCAACAAAGCTCACCTAAATATACAAAAGTAAGCCATTAGGCCCCAACATCCAGGAGCCCATGCCTACCAACATAATAATACAAGCAAGGGAGCCCAACACACAAAATAACCAGAAAAGTCTCAAAAGCTACACCCACAGGAAAACTCCCTTGAGATGAGGAAGCCTGTGAGGCTGATAGAGACCAAGCCTCAGACACGGAGCTGGCCCGAGGAAAAGACCCATACCAATCGACAACGCCATAGCACAACCGCGGGACTCAGCAACGAAGTGTCCATATAAGCAACGCCCATGCGCACACTGCTATCCTAAACTGTCAATTCTCCACAACTACCAGTTCCTAGAGCATCCAGACTCAATAGAGGATGCATGCAAAAGGAACCAAAGACAAGAAACAACACAAGAAAATGGGTCAGATACTCCCTCCTTACGTCTCTAAAAATTGGAGTGAAGAAAAACAGTAACCGTCCCCCCCTAAGAAGAAAAACGACATCGTGCAAATAATACAAAAGCCACAAGTAGTGAATCCACAAGTAGAACACACACGACGTCGTGTCACAAACACAAGAAGGTATAACGGATGATCCAACAAGAACTGCCCAGGCATCAAACGCCACCCAAAAAGTAGGAACAACAAAATCAACCCCAACACAAAGAAAATACCAAACCAAAGTGGCAAATCCTTCTCGCAATAAACGGTCCAGCAAGGCCCTCCAGTAACGGGATTAATCGTTAACCAAGACTGAAGACCGAACGCCAACATAAAGAGAGGCCATCCAATACGACTTCGCACACGCCCATGTAAGCACACAACGTCGCTTGACGATTCAAGATACTGTTGATAAAGTAAAATTGATCCGTAGTAGGATTAAGGTGGCTCAAGACAGGCAAAAGAGCTATAGAGATGGGCACCAAAGAGATATGGAGTACCAAGTAGGAGACGAGATATTTTTTAGAGGGTACCCCTAGTGACGAGTGCTAAAGTTCGATAAAAAGGGAAAGTTAAGCCCTAGATATATCGATCTTTATAAGATTACTGATAGAGTTGGACCTTTAGCTTACAAAATAGCATTACCACTAGGAATGTCTCAGATTCATAATGTATTTCATATTAGTATGCTCAAGAGATGTCTGTCAGATCCAGCAAATATATTACCAGCACAGGAGGTTGAGATTGCAACTAATTTGAGTTATGTAGAGGAATCGATTAAAATAGTTAGATATCAGACTAATACATTAAGAAATCGAGTAATTCCTTTGGTTAAAGTTCTTTGGAGAAATCATTCGAGAGAAAAAGCTATGTGGGAGACTAAGGAGAATATGAGAAAACAGTACCCCCATCTATTTGATCAATCGGGTAAGAATTTCAATGACAAAATTTCTTAAAGAGAGGAGAATTGTAATAGTTAGTTTCTAAAACTACTGAGAGTTAGAGTGTTAAATTACTTAGTCACATGAATTACATCATATTAGAATAAATTTAGTGCATTTAGGATATGATTTTATGATTTCATTCACATGCATAATATGAGCATACACAAATGAATTTTAATTTAGAAAAAATTGCACTCAATTGATATTTTTCGGGGTATAAAAGTTTTAAAATAATTGTTACATGATTGTGCATTTCTAATATCTTGTATTTTGATTTACAAATAAGAATAATTGATCGATTACAATTAGTAATTTGGAGTTATTTGTCACAACTGGGAGATTGATGGATTAAAATGTACATTTAGATTAGAAAAATTTTCAAGTAGCAAGATAATTGACATGTGGAAATTTAGGGTGACTAAGCCTATAAAACGACTGACATATGGCAGTAGACTTGAGTGATAATTGGCCTAGAGAATTGAGTGACAAATAGCAGGGGAACTAAGTGACATTTAGCAGCTTAAAGAGTGGACATGTGTCTTACTTGTTTCCTTGACAAGTGTCCTTAAACTAATCTTACACCTACAACATGTGACCAACACATTAAGCTCCATTGTAATGTTTCTGCTATACTCTTTCCTTCTTCTTCCTCTTACTGCCGAAAATCACCTATCCCTCACATCTTGAGTTTCTGCTCTAAACTTTGTCTATTACCACCTCAAAACCTTTATCAATTTCTTATTAAAGATAGATATATTCTGTTGTCTTCTTTTTGTCTCTACTGAAACTCATCCTACTCCCTCATGATTCCTGAGATAATCTTGAATGCATATGAGGCAAAGCAGACTTGATACTTTAAGGTGGCATTTGAATTGCAAAAGTAAGTGAAATACTGATCTTTGTGGCAAGTGTTAGCATAAATTATGATGATTTATTAGGGTTAGATTGAATGTGGTATTGGTGTCGAAATTGTGCTGGAAAATGATGAATGAAAGGGATACCTTTTTTATAGTTTTTGGATGCATGACAACAATGGTATATGGGTTGTTATATGGATGATTTAAGATAGAATTTGAAGTATAATTGATGATGAATTCTTACTAAAGATAGGTGTTAATGAAGTGTTTTCAAATCTAGAAAAGTTAGCACTGCATGTATGATGGTATAAAGTGAATGGTAATGAAACAAATGAGTAGATTTTTATGAGATTTAATGCAACCATTGTTGGACCCCAAAAAATTTTTCTTTAAAAGTAAGCATGAATTAAATTAATTTTGGAGTTTTGATAGATTTAATTTTGGAACTATAATTATGTCAAGGTTAGTAGGATTTGTTGAATCGGTAAGTGAAAATTAAAGTGTTAATACAATAAGGATGTTTAAGGGCATTTTGGGAGATAACTTTAGCATAAAAGAGCATAAGCTTATAAGAAAGGGTAAGGTAGACTTTTTGGGCTCATTAAAGGTACAAATGGGATAAGAATGTGTTGTTTGCTTGTGAAGAGGGGAAAGACGTGAATTGAAGAGGGAGAAGAGAGAGAAAACGAAAGTAAAATAGAAAGGAGAAAGGTTTCAAAGAAAGAAAGAAAGAAGACAAATCAAACGTGTTAAGGTAGGTAAACCATCTTTCTTCTTGCTTTGTTAAAGGAAAGGAGTTAGTGTAGAGAATGGAAAAGTTGGTGTGCGAAGAAGATGGAGTAGGAGAACCCAATTGATTTTAGGGTTCCTAAACTAGGTCTTGGGTTTCTAACCTAGATGGGTTATGGGTAGATTAGATTTGAGTTCAGTTTGTGTTTGGTTGAAATTTTTGAAGTTTTTGAAGTTTTTTATTTTTATTGAAATGTTGTTTTGAATGGAATCTTGGTTATTGTAGGAAACCAAGGAAACCCTAATCAAGAGCAAAGGGAAAGGCAAGCTTGACTTGCTATTCGCGAGCTAATTAGGTGGGTAATGTATTTATAGTTAACGTGTAATTGGGCAAATTCTTGCCTATGTATGTGTATGTTATTCTTTGCTTGAAATCATTTGTGAATGTTCGGGGAAAAAAAAGAAAAGCATGAAAGTTTGAGAAGTTGCTAAAATAATTCTGAACATGATTATATGCTTTTGTTGGGCAAGAGAGGAACTATTTCGTTAGTCAGTTTTGCTCCTTCTAAGTTTCTCTTCTTCTCAGTTTTGCTCCTCTTCTTCTTAGTTTTGCTTCTTCTCAATTTTGCTTCTTCTCAGTTTTGCTTCTTCTTAGTTTTGCTTCTTCTTAGTTTTGCTTCTTCTCAGTTCGTTTCTTCTGTAACTATCTTCTCTGTTTGATTTCGAATGCTGGGCTCTAGAATCGGGGTCCAGCACTAATGCTCAAAACAAGTTTTCCCTTATGCACATCAACTAATTCCCTACCAGTATTTATAAAGGGCCTACCCAAAATAAATGAAAAATTTTAATCAACTTCAAAATCCAATACAACAAAATCAATAGGAATAATCAATTTATCTACTTTTACTAACACATCTTCTATAACTCCATATGGCCTCCTTATGAATTGATCTACAAGCTAAATCAGTATAGATGTTGGCTTGAACTCTTTAAGTCCTAATTTCTTGAAAATAAACAAAGGTATCAAGTTAATGCTTGAACCTAAATCACATAAGCATTTTAAAAATTCAAAGTCACCAACAACACATGGAATTGTAAAACTCCTTAGATCTTATGGTTTTGAAGGCATCATGCTTAAGATAATCGAACTACAATTCCCTATCAAAGTGACTGTCTAATTGTCCTCCTAAGTACGTTTGTATGTCAGTATATCATTGAGAAAGTTCACATACCTAGGCAGGCACTCGAAAGCTTCCACCAATGATAGGTTGATTTGAAGGCTCCTCAATTTGTCCAGAAACTTAAAAAAATAAGAGTCCACCTGATGTTGTCTCACCCTTTGTGGATATGGAAGTTTGGGCTTATATGGTGGTGGTGGCACATGTAACCTCCCTTCTTCTTTCTCCACTTAAATCTCCTTGCCTTTTTCCTTTTCTTGGCTATCATTTTTCACATTTAGTTCCTTCATCTGCTTGGCACTTCAAAGTGTGATAGCCTTCAATTCTAGAAGACAAAACATTAGTAAGTTGACCTACCTATACCTCTAGATTGTGGATGGATGAGGCCTGGTTCTTCACTATCTAATCAAACTTTCCCTCCATCCTCTTCTGACTTTCCTATTGGCTCAAAAACATTCTCTTTTGGTTCTCTTATTGATTTTCCATTATGGACCCCAAAACATCCATGAATTTTTCCATTTTGTTCTCAAAAGATCCAAGTCGGTCTTGTTGAAATCCTAGAGGTCTTTGCGGTCTTGTTTAGCCACTTGCATTGTTAGTACTCCAAGAAAAATTTGGGTGGTTTTTCCACTCGGATTATAAGTATTTGAGTACGGATTGTTACCTTGCTATGGTTGGCCCAAGTAACTTACCTATTTAGCACTCCTAGCTCCCAACAAAAAGCATTCTATTGTGTAATGGTTGTCTCGCCCATACAAGTCACAGTGGATTGCATAGCTTTGGCTGTAGATGTAAATGCTCCTTGCATATTGCTCAACTGCTTAGTAAGGGCTATGATTTGTGCTTGCAAAGCAGTAATAAAGTCAATTGGGATCATACCTTTTTGCTTCGTCTGCCCCTGTCTACTCCTCTTGCTTGACCATATACAACTGTTGCTTGCCAACTCTTCCAAAAGGTCATGCGTTGCATCAATAGTTTTCCAAATCAAAGATCCTCCCGCAGTTGCATCTATGGTCCCTCTTATGCTTTGATTTACACCATTGTAGATGTTTGTATGAGGAATTCCCTCATAAGGTTATGGTGGGGACAAATTTTTCGTAGTTCTTTATACCTCTCCCAAGCTGATATAAAGACTCTCCATCTCTTTGTTGAAAATTTGTGATTTCCTTAATGATTCTTGTTGTCTTGGTCAATGGAAAGTATTTAGCGAGAAATGCTTGGGCTAGTTATTCCTAAGTAGTAATCTGTCCTGACCTGAGTGAATTGTACCATGCATTCGCCAAATCTCTCAAAGTGAAAGAAAATAGTCCTAACCTTACGGCATCATCAGACATCCTATTAAACCAAAAAGTGTTGTATATCTCCAAAAAATTGTCGAGATAGGCATAAGATCTTCATTAGACAATCCATAAAACTGCACACTACTCTGAAGAATGTTGAGGAGTGTCAGCTTGATCTCAAAATTGTTAGCTTAAATCGCTAGCCTCGCAACTCTTTGAGGATTGAATCCTAGTCTTATAAAGCCCATCAATGTCCTTTCGATCTTTCCTTGTTCTCCTTCTTCACCATATTTTCTTGTATAATGTCTTGACACTTTGTTTTTCTCAATTTTCATTTGTGCCTTGTGTTATCTACCAACTCTTAGTCACGAAGTTCAGTATTCCTTCACGTGTTCCTTGTGTTCATGCATTTGTAAAACAAGGAAAAGTATCGAAATTTTTTAAATCAAAGTAACCCAAACTAAACAAGATGCTAAATAATCAATCCCCAGCTATGGTGCCAAAAACTTATTGAATGCAAAACACACTACTTGTCTTACGCTCAAAATCGTAATTATATAGATCGTACTTGTAGTTGAAAGTGAATATTGATCCCACAAGGATTATGTTTCGCCACCACTTAATTCAGGTTATTCTTTGTTTAAAAAATTGTTTCAATCAAATTTCAAAAGATAAGTAAAATAAAGACAAACCAAAAGTAAAAGGGAACAATGCAACCCAAACCAAAATCATAAACTAAGACTAGGAGAAAATCAAGATTAAAAATTAGGACTTGTCATTATCCCTATTTGCTCCCCTTTGATTAGTTTATTCAATTTATGTTTGGCCTAAGATTTTCTAAAATTCGAGCTACTCTCTCTTAAGTTGTAACTAAATGTCACTAGTTAAATAAATTAGAATTAACTTTTGGATCTCTTGATGTGCAAAGCCTTTCGTAAACTTTTAACTAGATATGAAGCTATCCTATAGGCAGTGTATTGATATATTGAAATCTCTTCCAAATAAATCAATAACTTGTTATTTATAGGTGTCTTAATCATCAACTCTTGTTGTACAATTAAGTAATTTCTACAACCCTCCTGTTGTTCTCAGGATTCTATGTCTTATAAAGTCAAGAAAACCTAAAAAAATACATGAAACCTGATAAGTTTGAAGTGCATCATGTTATAGGTTATAGTTTGACATGTGTTTATCCATTTATTCAATTGTTTAGTATGTGTTTTTGGTATAATTATGTTAGTTTGTGAATTATTTTTTTTCAAGTGTTTTTGTGAGTTAGTACAAGCATTTGAGCTTAATTATTATGTTTTTGAGATACCTTGATGAGTTTGTTAGTGTTTTAGGGTTAATAGCAAAGAACGAAGAAGTTTCAGAAAGACTTGGACCTAAGCAACAACCCATGATTGTGATAGAAGTGAGAGAAGATAGCCCACGATCATGGCCAAATTGTCATGATCATGATAGAAGCATCATACTTGGCCCACGATCATGGCCTTCCTTATATGGCACAATCATGATAGAAGCATTAGACTTGGCCCACGATCATGGCCTTCCTGACATGATAATGATAGAGTGCTTACATGTGGCCTACAATCGTGGCCTGCGTCGGCCAGAGGTGCAAATACATAAAAAAGTCAGTTCGACATTGAAAAAACCGTAAGGTTGCCACAAAATGTCAAGTATAAAAAGAATAAGATAAAAGACGAAAGAGGAGATTTTGATAAGCCACCATAATGAAACCATAAAGGAGAGAACTTTGAGAGATCGAGAAAGAGAAGAAGGAAGGGAGAAGAGGAAGATGATGCAGACTCGACGTGCTTATAGAAATAAGAAGCTTTCCGAAGTCACAGCCTCCCATCATCCATTCGAGTTCTATTTCCTATGTATTTTAGTTTTATTTCATTGTATCATTGGGATCTATAGTTTGATGATAGAATTGAATTGTTGATTGATTCTCTATATTCACTTTTGGATCAGAATAGGATAGTTTCTATAAACCTAGTTAACCGACACACTAGTACCCATTATCTTAGAGGGTCTAGATATAGACGAACAAGATAGCGTAGGATTATTACTCTCAGCAACCTCATCAATAGCCTAATCAGATCTTTCCTTGCTTAAATCTAAAATCGAAATGTGGGACAAACCGCATTAGGCCAAACACAACTTTTATATTCAAGTACAAACAATATTTAAGTGTTGGATAAACTAGAATCACCTAAACCATGCTCTGATACCAAATATTGGAACACCTTAATACCCTTTAAGAGGATATAAGGATGCCACACAAAACAAGCCTAGAGCATACCAAGATATTTCTGCAAAGCCTAAAAATAAGGTAACATACTTCAGAATTCAATTGAAAGTTGAGTTATAAACAGAGTATAATTAACATATTGTATTTATCAAATACATGCCTTAAATTCAAATCCATCTTGTTTTATAGACATTACAAACCATTTACAAAAAATACAAATATGTCTCATAATTTTAAATATAACTCAAAAACTTAAACATAACATCTTCTAAACCATAACACATCCTTCTTTGCCTACTGTGGTTGTCTGGCCTTAATCCCTCTTTTTGAGACCTATAAGGAGGAAAAACCACCGTCCTAAGCATATAGCTTAGTGGGGAATCGCTAAACATGATACAAGATGGAAATTGCTTCTAACATTCGTCTAGCATTTATAAGTAAATGAATCATGGCTTATCACACGCAATCATTAATTATTTAAATATGCGAGTAATCAGATTATTAATTGCATGAGAAAAGAACATAAATGCATTATAATAGAATATACTAACATCAGAACAGAATATAAAAATATCATAATAGGATACAATTGTTTTAGAGCAGAGCCAATACCAAAACACATATAGAATTACTTGCTAATCCTTTTTACAAAAGTGAGTAACGGGAATAGAATAAATGATACCTATGATTGGTATGTACAGAAATAGAAGAAACTTGAGTCTCGAAAGTAGAAGCATTGTAGTGCCTAAAAATAGAAGACACCATAGTGTCTAAGTATAGAAGCAGTTATAGACCCTTCTAAGTATGCCTATTTACCCACAACTAGAATTTGGCAGGTTTAAAGTAACATATATCACATTTTAGAATCACATGTAAGATAAAATAATGCATAAAATAGGAATTTATTTCCTTATGCTCAATTTGAATACACTCTTTCACGCCTGAACAACTTAATATGCCTTATTAATTTAAGCATTTGTAACAATGCATCAATAATAGCATTAAGTAATTACATATCATATATGTTCATGTAAATTCCTAATTCCCAAACATTCATAACTAAATCACATTACTTAAATCCTTTGGATCACATTTATGTTCATAAGAACACCTTCATCCCTTGAATAATTCAAATATTCTAAAATTGGATATGTTGGTATGAAACATTCCATTCCTTAAGTTATCACCTCAGTTAACACTCCAAATCTTATTTAACCTTTAACGAATTAATCCAACATCAAACTAGGCTCATTTCAAACCTTAATCGAGTTCAAATATACCATTGTAAAGTTTCTTAACCTTATATGGTTCAACAATTTCACAAAACTAAACTTTTCTCATTTCAAAGCATTTCCTACAACTGTGGGAAGGAGCTAATGTAGCTCTCATGATCGTGGGATGAGTGAATAGAAGGTGTACTATCCAATTGCCTTCAATTTTTTTCTAGATTTTAACACCTTCGTGCTCAATTCAATACACCTTCATCATAGTACATTAATTACACCTTAATTATACCTTAATTGTGTTTCAATTCTTCATCAAATTGACATCCGGTTTTAATTCAAAATCATTCATTTAATAGCTCACAAACCATTGTTTTTTATGCTTTCAAAACCAAAATAGAATTTATTATACAAACTTCATTTTCCAGAACTCATTTTATCATAAACATAACACATATTCTTTCCCAATTCAAGCATTATATAATTTGTATTACTATATGCGATCAAGTTTAAAATTTGTCTTACATATTTAACTTAAACTCCTAATTCAATGACTAAGCCAATCTAGCCTTCCATACAATAAGCACAATTCCAATACCAAGGTGGATGTAGGATGATCTTAACACCAAGAAGACAATAGCATAGAAGATATCATAGCGTAGCTTTCTTGATGCAGTATTTGGATGTGGTAATTCAACATGAAAATAAGCAAAAACACAGGGATGTGAGGGAATGATGTTTTGGTGGTGAGAGGAATGGTGTAGAAAGAAGGCAACAGAAACAACTAGACTGAAGGATGATTTTGCACTTTCTTAAGCCCTTTGACGCAAGGTGTCCTTGTTTTAAAAAGGAGACATGTCATACTTATAAGTGAGCTACTTGTCCTCTTATCATCTTGCCAAATGTCATTCAACTTTATTGCCATTTGTCTCTTATTTACTTATGCCACATTTCATTTGTTGGGCCCGGGTCCCGGATCCCCATTCTCTAGGTGGCCCCTCGGGCCTCGCCACGGCGAAGGACTGGCTCGCTGCGGCGAGCTCCAAAACTTCTCGGACCCGATCCCAACATCTAAACATAATTCGATTCACACACAAGTACACATACATATCCACATTCTTATACATTCCATCACCTACACATGCATTCCATCTATGAAGTAAACACCCCATAAACCAAGGGGCTTCATGCCATTACAATCCGAAGGAAATTAAACAAGCTTTCTCAACCATACATAATACAGAGTAAAGTCTAAATCCAAAATACATGAAAATTCTCCATGATGATATGCTCGGGGGCCAACCAAAATACTAACTTAATACAAGCTCCTAACTATATCAGAGTTTCCGATGCCTTGCAAGATTAACGATCATCCCGTTCTACACCTGAGGAGTGGGAGATAATAGGGTAAACTGCGAAGCTGATTGGACCAAATTTATACTACAAATTAGGCCTGTTTTCTTTAGTGATTATGCATTTGTTGACTCCTGATCTATGATTTTTATG
>JANPWT010000247.1:25289633-25301879 GCA_024678245.1 Erythroxylum densum | reverse complement strand
TTCGGGAATGTCCCGGGACTCAAAAATTTTAATTCCGCACCGTGGGCATGTGATGCCTACCCCGGGATTTTCCTACAACATGGTTAACAGTTCATTAATCGACCACTTGTCCTTATGCATGTTATAAGAAATGTTGAAAGAATTGTATTATTAGGGCAGAGTGCATAGAATGTAATGTACCTGGAAAGATTTCGATAAGGTAACCACCAAAGCTTTTAGCTGAGCTACTATGTCCCTTATACATATGATATGATCATGTGTACCCCTTATCTAAGTGAGTTTCAAGGACGACAACTAAATAATCAAGGTATTGGTAAAGGCCTTATCAGATATGGCAAATTGCTTATTAATGGCCTTCAATAGATCCTTGGCTTTATTATGTTGTTCGACAGAACTACAAATACTAGCAGATATTTTGATCTTTATAAACATTATGGAGAGGCAATTAGAGATCTCCCATTTTTCATAAAGAGCAACAACATCCGAAGTGTTAGTTTCAATTATACTCAGCGGTTCATCTTTCCTAATAGCATAATCTATATCCATCTAGCTCAAATAAAGTAGAATTCTCTCCTTCCACACCTTATAGTTGTCACCCCTCAATTTGGGAACATCACACTTAATATAAAAAATATTTACAGTGTGAGTAACTACAAGTTCAAACATATATGCTTTTTATATATAATTTGAGACCAATAATAATCCATGCTTTACCAATGTAAATCTTGCTTTTATCACATGAATCTAGTGACATAAGACTTGCCTTTGGGCTAAAGTTCTACTCAGTTAGATTCATCTATAACTTTATGAAAAAACTATTGAATTATGTTCCTTTTCTTAATTCATACAGGTAGATTGAGAAATATAATCTAATATTTCATCCTAATTAATCATACAAATATAACAAAATTATTGTAGGTAGATTTTATCATATCACGTATGATTAATTACAATTAACATTTTAATGTGATCTTATACCTAAATACATAATCCTAATTAATTAGAGATGTTGTGTCTACTACCAATTAATTAAAATCATATAGATCATACACATTACTTTAAGCTTAAATAAAGCCTAAACATTTGCGTCAAGTAATTAATAATGCAAATAAATCAAGAACCAATGCACAAAATTATTTAATTTAATTTTTCATGTATAATAATCATCAATTTATACACACAAGTTTCAATTAATCATAAATAATTTGTGCAAATAGTTAAACGATTATAACTTTCATGTCAAATTTAATTCAAATATTAGTCATACAAATTAAAAATTAATGTTCACAAAAGTATACCCAAAAAAATGATTTTATAATTAAAATCACAACAAGTTAGGTTACGTGCTTGATTAACCCAACAATTAGTAAAATTAATGAATTAATTATTAAAAAATGACAGATCATTGTCTTTAACCTCCAACCGGGTTGATGTGACCTAGCTCTAACCCGATGACAGTCTGGTGCGCGACAGCCGCTGGAAAGCTGAGGATGGTAGTGATGGGATGACGACAATGAGTTGAGGAGCGTGACACGCCAGAAACAAATCATACGAAATTGCATGGTTGGTAACGTCCAAAGGCCACCATGCATCTTCATTGTCATCCCTCCTCCCTTCACCATCCTGTCACTAGTGGGTGCAACATAGAGTACCAAAACATAATTCCAACGTCCATCATGTACACAGGTGTCAAGATTTATCAACAACACATGATTAGCTCATGCAACAGAAATGAAAATGAGAAACAAAGCATAACAAAGGAGTATTTGCTCAGATAGTTTAGATGCAAGGCAGAGGATGGCTCTGATAGTAATTGTAAACTTAAGCATGCGTTTTAAAACACAAGGTTATTTATGTATAAACAAGATACATGCATGTTAAGCTTAATGTTTAGCAAGCGGAATCATGATAGAAGAATACCTCTAGTCATTGCACTCAGGTTCTGTCCAGCAATGGTTCAAGAAAGTTTTTGAATCTTCTAGCCTCTAATCCCCAAAACTTGACGGTGTCTGGTTCTAGTTACGTGAATCAGAGGATAGGGACCCAAAAATATATGTTTCTTGGCTTCTTCATCTCTGCCCATTACAGAAGATGAAAATGATGATGTACAGGCGTTTACGCGATTAATGAGTTAAATCATTAAATGGGCCAAATTTTAAAGAATAGGATATCTCAAGATTTTGGGAAAAAGTCTTACAGATAATACCTAAATACAATATGAATATTATAATTATAACATTTATTTTTATAGATTTTATCATATACATATGAATGTATATAAGATAAAGTTTACTTTTAAATAATTATATCACTAAAACTACAACTAATTGATTAGCTACAAGAACTAAACCAACAAACTCTTAAATCCGGATCTAACATTTGAAATCATATTAAAAAATTATATTCCGATTTTTTTTAGAGAAGAAAAGTATTGTCTTGGTAAAGTACAATTGCTTATATTATTTGTGAACATTATGTCACATAATTTGCAAATATCGAACTCTCAAGAGTTCATGTGATTAACAGAACTCCGTTAGCTTTCTAGGGTTTGCCTCTTATAAACTCTTCCTTTTTATATTTTTATATATTACAAATTGTCAATTTGAATTTTTTTCCCTCAAAGATATTTTTTTCTAGGGTTCGCCCTTGCCACCTCTCGCCTCCACCTCAACCAATCTCGCCTCCGCTTCCCTCGAGTTGGTAAAATATAACAAGAAAAAAAATTTAGAAACAAAATTCATCTCGTAAAAGCTAATAGGAATATCTTCCACCAAAAGAAGTATCAACTGTATGCTTACTCAATTCTTGTTGTTGCAAATCTACCCCTTCGGAATCAACTGAGCTACGCCCTGCGTTGGTGCTTTTTGGAAATGAGCATAATTGTTTTAGTACAACATAAATATTATTACAATCAATTTATCAAAATTAAATTACTCTTAAATAGATGGAAATAAACTTTTAATACTTATGAGATGATTTAAAATCTATTAAAAAAATTACATTATCCAAAAGAATTCTTGCTTCAGACTTGAGTTTTCTGTTGTAGAGATCTTCAAGAGTGAGATAGGGCTTTGTTGATTTTCCTTTATCTCTTCTATCCATGTTGATCGTGCAAGTTTTGAAACTGAGGAAACTTCCTCAAGCTCTGGAAGAAAAAAAAAGCCTACCCAAAAAGAAACAGGAACAAGCTCAAAGCCTGCTAAAAAAGACCTTGTAAGATATGTTCGAGTAGAAGAATTGATCAGACGGGCCACAACATTTATTTCATAAATATCTGGAGGGATGTATGTCCTCATGGAAAGAGCCTTGTTGGATGATTTAAGATTTAGAAGCAAATGTATTATTCTCATGAAAATAATGTGATAAGACATGAATTTGAAGTTTTTTTTCTTTAATACATCATTGCTTAAATATGTTTTTGAAGTATATTATTAACTTCTTAAATTAATTTGTGCATCTGTGAAGATCACGGTTGGTTAATGTGAAGTCACCTATGAATTTAATTTTTAACACAGAAATATTTGGTATCGTGAGAATACGACACCTGAAAGTAAAGAAAAAGATTCCATACAAATATTCTACAAAAGCAATAATAAAAAGTGAAACTGAAGCCAATCAGTATTGGGTGAAAGCTGTCAAGAGTGTGCGCCGGCTTTGCATAGTTTACACAGGGAGATCAATCATTCGGTGATTTGGCGTCTAGCTACATTTGCCAACTTGCTGTACCTGTTTGTCTTACATCCCCGCAAGTTGCAAATCACCCTCCGTAGTCTCTCGTCACTATGTATTAAAATTTTCCATGTGTTGTCTACTTTTTGATGCAAGTAAACAAATATTCGTTTGGTATGGTTGGTTGGTGGCCCACGTTAGTGACGATGCTAAGGTTCCTTGCATGTGTAGCTTTTAACATTTGCCTATCTAATATATTAAAATCATATTTGATCAACTTTCTTTCAGTTGAGAGGGAGGCATGTGATGTAAGATTGCATAATTTTCATGATCGGATGATTGATCATTAGTTAATTAATCACGTTAACTTTAACATATCCAAAATATAAGGCTCCTTGTTTTGTGAAAGTTCGGAGAGGATTATCGATGTACGCAACCTTATCTTTATATTTTTATAAAGAAGCTATTTTTTTGATTTTCTAGTCACAAGGGAGTAACTTTTATTGGTTACTCCAAAGCTCCCAACAATTAAGTGATTAATTACTTTATTTCCACATAAATCGAGTTCACAGCAGTAAAAAAAATGTTGATTAGATTTCATGACGTTTAATTTGGAACCTATAAATTGAGATTGAGTATCGGGTTTTGATTCAGCTTCAAGTATCCAATTCCAAATTGACCACATGCCGACCAAAAGAAGAAAGGTAAAAAAGAAATATAATTGATGCAATGACTTGCATCCGCAGCCAAGGACCGTGAAAGTTTAGTACAAATACTGGGGGAGCGTTAATAATTTAAAGAAGAGCCCATTTGTGCTTGCAAACTGTGGTGGTGGTTGTTGTCAGTGCCACTATCGTTAAAGATTTTCATTTTGCAAGTGGACAAACGACGAGCGACAACACACAGGCTACAGACAACGACTTGACGTGTTGTTTTCTAAAAACCAATTATTGTGAAGCCTAATTAATTCAATATTTGCTAGCCCTACCTGTGCTTCTTTCCATGCAGAGACAGACTGCTTTGTTTCGTTCTATCTGTTAGATTAGTGTTAACATGGAATGTGCTAATCTTCCAAGATTGGATAGTTAACAATATTACAAGCATGCGTATAGAAACAGCTAATCTTCAAAGAGGCACTGACACCACGATTTGGAAGCTTACAAGAGCAAGTGGACAGAAAAAGCACGGATGGATGCCACTGCCAGCACTGACCATATGAGTCACGAAGATGCTTCGCCAACGCACGTCAATTGGGAGTTAACATCTCTGAGACAAAATAGTTAGGAAAAAGTTAGATACGATCTGGTAATTTTCTTTAATCAGGATTCTCTGTGATCTTTACAAGTCTATTGAGGTTAAAGTGTGCCAGGAGTTTTACAAGATACAGAAATTCCAACTCCAAATTTGTAAATGTGAGGTTATGAGAGTGTACAAAAGTACCGTGATTGATGATTCTTATCCATGTCCAGACTTTATCCCATATTTTACATGCGTGAAGGTCTGTGATTGACGATTACTTTGTTATGTGTAAGACGTCACCAAGTGAAGGGACTCAGCTTTTAGTGTCGGTTATCTTTATCTATTATATAAGTTCACATAAAGAAGAAATTTGCACTTTGGATTATATTATACCTGTAATACTCGCGAAGCACAAGGATTTTAGAACATTGTATTGTACTTTTTACAATCTTTATCTTTTATGTAATTATTTTATAATTAATTTTGTTTATAATCTGTTTGATTGAGTTTGTGATATATTAATGAATTGCGTAAACCAACAATCCAAAACCGCTGTTTGTGTAGAGTTCATAGGACTTGTGGGATTAGCCACAATTGACTTTTCTGTATTCAAGGAACTGAGCTTTTTGATATCTTGAATGGGATATTAGGCAGATTTGTCCTACGAAGAACAACATGAACAGCAAAAACTAAGCGACTATTGCCTTCTTCATTGCTATACGCCTATACTTTTATATGTGGGAGCGATAAACTTCAGACTAGTGCAATTGGGAAATGAACAGACTATAAAGATATTTAATTTTTTTATTTTTATTGACCGTGTTTGTTATATTTTATACAAAAGAATTAAAGAAATATGGGATATAAAATAGTAAATTGTTATAATAAATGACATACATAGTGATCTGTTACAATAAGTCAAGACCTACTCTAGATTTTGTTATTCATTAAGACTTATAGGTGAATCATGTTTAAGAAACCACCCATGGTGAATCATACCTTTGAATTATACGAGAACTCTATTTAGAGTTTGCAAATGCATATGAGATGGAGCATGCACAAACTGAGATTGTCTGTTTAAGTAAAGACACATTCAGATGAGTAATTTCCAAATAATTAGAGGGGAATCAACTACACTACGATAAGATGTAGAATCAACTTGTGGTGAACCATCAACAAGAGAGTAAGTCTTAGATAAAATTAACAGGATGACAAGCTCTTATATACCAGCCATGTTAAATGAAATAAGCAAATCAACAATATGTCAATGTTGGGAAAGAAACAAGCCAGTTGTGGTTGAAATGATCTCAACATCAAGAAAATTATTCAAAGGACCTAAATCTTTAATGTAAAAAAGATTGACCAACTAGTAAACAAATTGATCAAGAATGTTGGATTGTTACCTATTAGAACCATACTGTTCTTACAAAATAGAAAATAAGTCACGATGCCATTTTGAGTATGAACAAATAGAGGCATCTCTAAGTTATTTTCATAATCAAGTAGTAAGTATTTTTTTTTTCAATTCATTATACCGAGTTTTAGGAGTCTCTTTGAGACCATACAATATCTTTATGAGTTTACAAATATGATGCGGATGTTGTGGATTAATATATCCAGAAGATTGCAACATGTAGGCATCTTTATAAAGCATTCCATAGAGAAATGCATTATTTACATCTAATTGATCTAAAGGTTAGTTTTGCAATAATGCAAGACAAGACAATACGAATTATTATTGGCTTTGCGATAGGATCAAATTTCTCAAAGTAATCACACCATGGTTCTTGTAAAAATCGCCTCACCATAATGCTAGATTTATACTTGTTTATAAAACTATTTGTTCCTTTTTATATAAAGAATCCACCTGTAACTAATCGTGAAATTAGTTGATTTCGAGTCTATCTCACAAGTGCCATTCTATAAAAGAGCATTGAATTCAACATTCATAGACTTTCATTAAAAGGTATCTTTGATAGCTTGAGTCATACTAAAAGGTTTAAAAATAATGGAAAGTGGGTGCTTAGTTGCAAGGTTAATATATTTGTCATTGTAGTATCAATACTGATATGTTTATAATTTTGTATAATTGAATTCAAATATAACTATAGTAGATAATTGAGTTGTCTTTGTTCATATAGTAAATTATATGTGAAACTATATTACATGTATGTACTTATATTATTTGAATTTTATAAGTTATATAATTTAAAATTTTCATTGTATATGTGAAACAAATATATTTACATCAAAGCATTAAAATATAATATTTTTGATGATTTATTTGATGTTATTTTCATTGTACATCCAACATTAGAGAAGCAATGATGAGTCATTATTTATTAACAACAATTTAGAATTTGTATAGTTATCATGGAGAAAAACATAAAGAGGCATGTGATAGGTGTAGATTATAGTATGTTTTCTATGTATTTAAACGTATTTTTATGTGTTTTAGATGATTATCATGTGTATAGACTTAAAATTATGTTATTGCTAGTTTCTTATATGTTTTAATTATTTGATTAGTTTAGAGTAAGAATTCGATCTTAAGTTTATGTTTTAAGGGGTGTTTGATAAGTTTGTGAGTGAATGGAAACAAAAAATTGAAGAAACAAGAAGGAATGGATGCATGAAGGCTGGCCACGATTGTGACAGTAGGTTAACAAGTCTGCATGGCACCTCTGTCACAGTTATGACCCCATGCACAATCATGACAGAGAAGGAGAAGCCATGTAGGCCACGATTTTGAGAGCGTGGCATGATGTTTTTCCAGCTCATAAGAATTTTGAACTTTTGACATTTTGAGGCTATGTTTGGGGCCAAATTAAATGAAAAAAGCCCTAGAAGCCTCAAGAACTATAAAAAGACGAGAAAAACATCAAAGAGAATAGTAGCCACAAAATTCAAAGAAATCAAGGGGAGTCTTTAGGAGAAGCTTCAGAGATTCCATATTTCTAGATCAAGACATGACTAGTTTTTCTTTTTTTTAATATTCAATTATTTCATTATCTTGGATGGTTATTTGTATTATTAAGATGTTAAACATGATTATGGGTGTCTAAATCCATATTAGGGATTATTCTTGATTTGTTTTGTTAAACGTTATTCTTGTTGAATTCAATTGATATACCAATGCTTTGTGATAATTTTTATGCTTATACTTTTTCTAAAATTATTAAATTCATTCACAAGGTGAAAGTTACAAAGTGTATGAGGTTACATCCTTTGAGTCTAGAGTACATACAAATTAATTAAAAAAGAAAGTACACAAAGTCTTACAATAACATAATCTAGATGCTTAGTTGCCTTTAATGTAATTGGATTTAAGGCCCCAAATTATACCCTAGTTGAAATGTTACATATTCATGAAGTTAATTATGATAGGTGTTAAAATTGTGACATGATTGTAAGTTGTATATGTTTGAATTTTGGTTTAATGGATCACACTTAGTGATTTGGAATTAGTTGATACCAATAGAGAATTGAGGTATTAAAATGTACATTTAGACTAGGAAAATTGTCAAGTGGTAAGTCAAGTTGGTACATGGAAAATTAGAATGATTAAGCCTACGAGTTAGTGACATTTGGCATAGCTAATGCATTAACATTTGGCAACATTGGTTGAGTGATAAGTGGCCTGATTTAATTGTGTCATTTGGCAACATTCATTAAGTGACAAATGGCTTAATATAAGTGTGACAATTGGTAGCTTAAATGTAGGACATATGTGATACATGTAAAAAAGACATACGCCTTATCATGGGAGTGACACCTAGCATCAAATGAGTCCAGCTAAGGCAGAAGTGTTTTTGTTGGTTATTCTTACTCTTCTAGCTCAATCACCACCGAAACTATCCCTCTCCTTCAACTAAGAAATTTTATTATAAATCTGTACATTACCACTCCAAATTCTTAGATAAATATTTCATCAAGGAAGTAGATTATGTTATCTTCTATGTTGTCTTCTTGGTGCTAAGATTTGTACCTTGATCTTTGACTTGTGCTGGTTACATGAAGGATTTGTTTGGCTTGTTCTTTGGAGTATGAATTCGAAGTTAAGAATGTAAGGGAATGCTAAACTTGATTACATACTATAATATGAATAATTTTATGCTTGAATTAGATAGAACATGTATTGAATTGATGATGAATTAAGGTCTGGAACACAATACTTGTTTAATAGCTTTTACTTTGGATGTTGACACCTGAAAGATCATAGATTGAAAGATGCTTCATGAATGATTTTTGAATTGGTTTGGACATGAATTTGATAAGGTATTGAAGCATGAATAACGTAGAATTGAACTGAAATTGATGGACTTTAGTGAAGGTGTGTCAAATGGAAGTGAAGAAGTTAAGTTTTAGAAACAAACTGAAAGTTGTGGGTGAGTGAACCGTTGGTTCCCTCATTCCATGATTGTGGGGTTTATAAGGCACATTCCCACGATTGTAGGAAATGGTTAGGAAGGTGAAAAACTTGGTTTTGTTCAATTATTGAACTATATAAGGTTAGGTCATTTTATTTAGTACATTGGGACTTAATTGGACTTGTTTAAGTTATGAAATGAAAATAAATTAAGGTTAGATTAATTAAGTAAAAGTTAATTTAGTTATGGATTGTTAATTGAGGTAGTTACTTAAGGAATATGTGGTTAGTAAATAATATGTCTAATGTTGAAATGCATGGTGCGTTCAAGGATGAATGTGTCCTTATGAACACAAAAGTGTTTCAAAGGATTTATATGATGTGAATTGAATATGATTATTTGTGAATTAGGAATTTGTGTAATTATATGTAATTTGTAAAAACATTATGCATTTATTGGTACATTATTGCAAATGTTTATGTTCAAGAGGTATGTTAAGTTGTTGGATGTGAATGGATATGTTCAATTTGAGAAAAATGGAATAAAGACATATGTTATACAATACATCTTTTGCATGTGATTATGAAATCTAAAATGTTTTATTTTTAAAACTATCAAGTCCTAGTCGTGGGTAAATAGGAATGTTGGTCTGTAGATGCTTATGTAACCAAACACTAAGGCGTTTTTTATAACCAGACATTAAGGTGTTTTTTATGCCAGGCACTTCGGTGTCTTCTAATTTTAAAGACTTCCGTGCTTCTATTTCAGAGACTTAAGTTTATGTTTTAGATACCAAACATGGGTATCTTTAGTTCTAGTCCCATTACCCACTATTGTAAAAAGATTGATAGGCTAATTTGTTTTGTATTTTGTTACATGACCAGTTTTAATATAATTAAGCCCTGTTCTGAAATAACTAAGTTCTGTTCTGATATAATCAGATACTATTTTGATATAGACAAGTTCTGTTCTGGTACTTTAATGTTTGTTTATGATATTATGGTATTCTATTATAATACTTATAAGTTTTGTTTTGAAGCAAATATATCCTGTTTTGATATGTTATATTCTATTTTGAGATATATATTGTTAGGATTGCACTTTAATAAGAACAATTAAAGATTTCTTGAAATGTGATCTGATTCTATATGTATGAATGTTAGATGACTGCTAGAAACAGTCACTAAATTATGTCTTATTTAGTTATTTCCCCACTAAGCCTTATGCTTAGCACAATGGTTTTGCCTCTGTGTAGGTTCTGATAAGAAGGTTTAAAGACTGGACAAAGATAACTACTATGGCTAAGGAGATTGTGTTATGTTTCGAAAATGTTTAGCTTGTTTTTGAGTTGTATTTAATGCAATGAGAAATATTGGAATTTGTACTTCATTTGATGGTTTGCAATAACCTTAATACAAGTTAGATTTGGATTTTCTGGCTTGTCTATGATAAGTACCAGGTGTATATTTGTTCTAAATATGACTCAACCTATGAAATGAATTGTATGTTGAGTTTCAGAAATGCTTTAGTTTTGTTTTAGATTATTTCAATACTGTTTTGTGTGGCAACTACATATCCTCCCAGGGGGTATGTAGATGTTATACTGGAGATGAGTAATTGATTAGCATTAATCATGATTGCCATCCTTAGTTTAATCCAGAGTAGGATCCAACTATTTTTTTGTACTTTTTAGCTTTCCCAAAGATTTTAGTATTCCTCATCCTTGAAATATAGTGCACAAGAATTGCAAAACTAATATAGAATACTCTCTAGTCTTCTCTACTAGCCTATTTAAACTTGTTAGTCCAACTAAGATTCTTGTCTTGCAATTCCAAGATATTAGGAAAAGCACTTAATAGTTGTTTTAGTATGAGGAAATTTAAAGAACATATTATCTAAAGTTTCAGTTTTAGTTTCTTTATAGCATAAAGGGCAATTGGTATTAGGAATTTGGAACTTAATACTATCACTGGACCTTAAGTCTATAGAGCTACTAAATATAAGATGGAAGGGTGAGTTAGAGCAATTCCTAAACTCCATATTAGCTTATGAAATGGGAATTTGATTAAAAGGCCAAGCAATAAATGTTATACATGATTGAGTTGTAAACTTGTAAAATTTATGGAGGTCCATTTGACTTTGTCTTCTTGTGCTTATCTTGGAGAATGTGAAGGCCATTGTTTAACAATAGACCTGATTCCTCTACTCATATGAAAAGTTAAATTCCAATTTTGATTTTGAATTAATGAGTGCACTTTAGTATCCTTAGGGATAGTCCCTTTTATTATTGCACAGAGATAAGTGTTACAGAAAGGCCCTAAGATGTGCCAATTATCAAGCCATAATGAAGTGCTCTTACCATTTCGAACAAAGTGCTTAATATAAGAGTGTATGAAGGATCTTGTATGTAAAATTTGATGAAAATTGTAAGTTTATGTCATGCTTATACTTGGTCATAAATTGAGAGAGTGAATCCAGTTATTTATGTGAAGGTATACAATGAGAGTCGATAGCTTAATAGAATGAAATTAGTAGATTAATAATCAATTGAAGAGAGATCTAAATTGTGAATTAATTATCTTTAGGTTTGCTGATTGAGCCTAAGTTTATTATATAAATTGGCGACATTTTCATGGTTTTACTACACTTCATGGCTCCTATTTTTAGATTTTATTCTTAATTTGACTATTGAGTGCTTGTCTTTACTTTATGTAGTTTGAGAATAAAATTTTCACAAATCATTATTTGTAACACCCCACTCTCACATGACCCAAGCCCGACATCGATGGTGATATCCGACTTTGTGCCCTGTGAAGGTGGCGTGCTACATCACTCAGTCAAAACTCAATATAAAGTTTTTTTTATTGATACATAAACATACACATACAATATATATTATGCGGAAAACAATTTACATAAATAATCATCAGTGAGTTCAATGACCACGGGGGCCCTTTTGTAAATACAA
>JANPWT010000247.1:25188129-25198889 GCA_024678245.1 Erythroxylum densum | reverse complement strand
AAAAAGGAACATAGAAATGGTATGAGACTTTAATCTTCATGATTTCTTTGGATTATGCCAACGTGTATGGTTCAAGGGTTGGACTCCGAAAACGGGGCTCATCATGTTTGGTATCAGAGCAAGAAAAGATTACAAGGAACCACGCTCAAGTATGATGGTATTTTGTTTAGAGTTGGATTCCGAAAACAGGAACCAGCATTACATGTTCATGAAAGTAAACGTGATAGGCGTTAATTTGTAACTTGAAATTAATTGTTACCATTAGAGAATAGATTAATGAAATTTACATTTGGATTAGGAAAATTTTCACGTGGTAAGACAAGATGGTACATCGAAATTTGGATGACTAAGCCTATGAGTTAGTGAAATTTGGCATAGCTAATGCATTGACATTTGACAACATTGATTGAGTGACACGTGGCCTGATTGAATTGTGGCATTTGACAGTATTCATTAAATGATAAATGGCTTAATAGAAGTGTGACAATTGGTAGCTTAAATGTAGGACTTATGTGATACATGCAAAGGAGACATATGCCTTATGATGGGAGTGACACCTAGCATCAAATGAGTCCAGCTACAGTAGAAGTGCTTCTGTTGGTTATTCTTTCTTTTTCTTGCTCAATCACCACTGAAGCTATCCCTCTCCTTTAGCTCTGAAATTTTGCAAAATATTCGTGCATTACCACTCCAAATTCTTATCCAAATATTGCATCAAGGAAATAGATTATGTTATCTTCTATGTTGTCTTTTTGGTGCTAATGTTTGCACCTTGATCTTGGACTTGTGTTGGTTGCATGAAGGATTTAATTGGCTTATTCTTTGGAGTAGGAATTTGAAGTTAAGAGGGTAAAGGAATGCTAATCTTGACTGCATGCTATAATATGAATTATTTTATGCTTGAATTGTATTGAATTGATGATGAATTGAGGTTTGGAACATGGTACTTGTATGATAGCTTTTGTTTTGGATGTTGATACCTAAAAGATCATGGATTGTGATATGCTTCATGAATGATATTTGAATTTTTTTGGACATGAATTTGATGAGGTATTGAAGCATGGATAAGGTAGAATTGAAGTGAAATTGATAGACTTTGGTGAAGGTGTGTCGAATGGAAGTGAAGAAGTTAAGTTTTGGAAACAAACTGAAGCTTTAAGTGAGTGAACCTTCAGTTCACTCATCCCACGATCGTGGGATTTATATGGCTCATTCCCACGATCGTGGGAAGTACTTAGGAAGGAGAAAAGGTTGGTTTTGGGTAATTGTTGGACTATATAACATTAAGGTACTTTATAATGGTGTAATTGGATTTAATTAAAGTGTAAAATGAACCTAGTTTGATGTGGAATAAGTTAATTAAAGGTTGAATAAGATTTGGATTTTTAATTAAAGTAATAACTTAAGGAACGTGTTACTAGATAACAAGGTATCTAATTTTAGAACTTATAAGTTGTTAAAGGAATGAAGTATACTTATGAACACAAATGTGATTTAAATGATATAAATGATGTGTTAGTTATTAATGTTTATGAATTGGGAACTTAGGTGAGTACATGTGAAGTGTAATTACTTAATGTATCCATTGGTGCATCATTGCAAATGCTTATGTTTATAAGGCATGACGAGTTTGATCAAATGTGAATGAATATGTTCAAGTTGAGCAAAGTGGAATAGAGTCATATGTTTAGCAATATTTTTTTACATGAGAAATCTAAAATGTGACATGTTTTGTTTTAAAAAAATGCCAAGTCCTAGTCGTGGGTAAATAGGCATGCCTAGAAGGGTCTGCAACTGCTTCTGTAACTTGACACTAAGGTGTCTCCTAATTATTGACACTACAGTGTCCCCTAATTATTGACACTATGGTGTCCCCTGATTATCAACACTATGGTGGCCCCTGATTTATAGAGATAATTCTCTTTTGTTTCAAATACCAAACGTAGGTATCTTCTATATTGGTCCGTTACCTACTTCTACAAGAGGGATTAGCAGGTTAACGTATTTTATATTCTGATATATGTTCAATTTTGTTATAAACAAGTTCTATTATGATACAAAATAAGTTCTGATTTGATACAAGATATATCTTGATTTGATACAAGTTAAATTCTAATCAGAAAAAAAAAATCATGTTTTGATTCTTGAACATTAAGTTCTGATATTTATATGTATTGCTCTGTATTGATGAATCATACTCTATTCTGAGACACATAATGCTTGAATTGTTCTATAATATGAACAATTAAAGATTGTTGGTGATATGATCTAATTTTGTATATGTGAGACAATCGCAAGTTTATAACTTGTTTAATTATTCCCTACTAAGCTATATGCCTAGCACCGTGGTTTTGCCTCCGTGTAGGTTCTAATAAGAAGGTTTAAAGACTGGGACAAAGACAATCACAATGGTCACAGAAAAATGTGTTTTTTTTGGAAATGTTTAGTTTGATTTTACTTGTACTCATTATAATAAGACCTTTTGTATTTTGTGTATATGGTTTATAATAACTTTAATACAAGTTGGATTTTGAATTTATGGCATGTATTTTGATAAGTACAATATGCATGATATGTTCTGTTTATAAAATAACATCTAATTATAAGTAATGTATTTTTGCTTGAGTTTTTGGAAATGCTTTAACATATTTTGGATTGTTTCAGTACTATTTTATATGGCATCTGCATATCCTTCTAGGGGGTATATGGGTGTTACAATTCGATAGAGGACAATCAAGGAGATTTAGAATTATGAACTCATTGTTTTCGATTCATGTTTATGTTTATGTAAGTTTGATTTCGTGTTTGATCATATGTAACTAAACGTCTAGTTAGTATTTAGGTTAGATGAACTTTATGTTAATACTTTGATATGATTTGATTCATTAATATGTTGTGATCTGATTACACGTTTTGTTTATGTTTTAATAACCCAAGAATATTATATCATAATCTAATTTCATATGTGGAGTTTGAGAAATCCTAACGTGAATAGATCTACCGTAATTAGAAGGAATTGATTGCAATCCTGGAGGTAAGATGACATAAATCTTCTAGATTATGGTTAAACCTAATAGAGGGATTCATAATACAGTAATGTAATCCTATAAGTTTTAACCTGAGTAATTTGGTTAAAGAACTTAGGATTAGTTGTTAGTAGACTCAAGGTTAGCTATTAGCATATTGTATCTTAAGAATCTCTATGGTCCAACTAATCAATAACAGAATTGCATAAATAATCAATCGAATAAGGGTTTAGGGGGATTCAACATCTAGATACTAATCATTTAATATTAATAAATAAATGAGTGAGTTAGCCAATTCTTTACTTTAATTGTGCTGCTTGTTTACTTTAATTGTTTAATTTTAGTTTCTTAAATTCAAAACCCACAATCAATCCATAGGCTTGATAATAGAATATAGTCATTACTAGTATCGCCTTCCTCGTAAGATTGATTTGCATTTACTGGTACTAGCTACAGCTACACCATGCACTTATAGTATTAAATATTAACCAATGCAAATTAGGTTAATCAAGTTTTTGGTGCCATGTCGAGGACGGTGATATTAGGAACACTTTAGTTTTATTATTCTATTCATTATTTTTGCTTGTTTGTTTTGCCTTACTTATTTTTTTCTTAGTTATGTTATTTCCTTAGTTTAAGGTAGACTCCAAGTCAGTTTATGACCTAAAGTAACACTGACAAACTATTTGATGTAGATCTTAAGATAAAAAAACTATGTTTAGGAATTGTCATAGAACAAACCTTTTGGAGTTTAAACTAGATCATCAAATAGAGGATTTGGTAAGTCACGTAGGCACTAAGGGATTGTGTGATATGGCAGACCAATCATGAGCTATGTTTGACTATGCTACGCTAGAATTAACTAGTGTGGTATCCAACATTGTGAGGCTACCTGTATAAGTGAACACCTTTAAGATCAAACCAAGCATTATTCAAATGGTGCAGTAGTCAGTCTAATTTAATGGACTTTGAGACAAGGACACCAGTGCTCACATCTCTAACTTCTTAAAGATCTGCAATACTTTTAAACTAAATGGAGCAAATGACGACGTCATCAGATTACATATATTTCCTTTCTTTTTAAAAGGAAAAGAAAAATGGTGGCTTAATTCTATGCCATATTTGTCATTAACCACCTAGGATTAAGTGGTGGAAAAATTTTACTAAAGTATTTTCTCTTGCGAAGACTACGAAGCAAAGGAACGACATCTCTTTATACTACTAAACTGAAGGAGAATCATTACACGAAACTTGGGAGAGATTTATGGATATGCATCAATGATGCCTATACCATATATTACCCCTGTGGGTGTAAATCCAAACTTTCTATAACTGGATAAATCAGAATACAATGCAGTCAATTGATGCAGTAGTTGAAGAGATGCTAAAGGATAAGACACTTGAAGTGGCCAAGAGTTGATTGAGGATATAGCCATAAATAACTATCAATGGCACTCAACTAGAGTACAAACTAGTAATAGGCCATATGGAGTGTACGAAGTAGACTATGACAAGACTGGCAAGTTAAGTGGAGGCACTGAGCAAGAAGATAGATAACATTACTTTGGCTCCACAAGGAAGAATGATGTAGTGCCAGTTGTATGGGTTAGATCACCTAGCATATGATTGTCAATCAGATCAACCCAAACATGTAGACTTTTTGGGGAATGGTCCAAGGCCACAAAATAATTCTTACAACAATACATACAATCCTAGATGGAGGAACCACCTCAACTTCTCATAGGGGAGTCAGGAATAAAAAAGGAAATGTGATTACTATTAATATTACTTACAATGTTAATTTCAGAAAAAACTTAACTCTAATTGTATGTTAATTTGATTCAATGGGATATGATGATGTATAGTATGAATGGATAGGTTGAGATTGATGATAGGTTCATGTTGTAAAATTTTGTAATTGTGATTATAGTTTGCTTGAGGATAAGTAAAAACTTAAGTGTGGGGATATTTGATAAATGGTAAATTGACTATATTTTTACCCCATATTTAATATATTCTTTCTTGATATTTTATAATTTTGGTATATATTTGGTACTTAATTTTTTTCAAGTGTGTTTACAGAGTATAATTGCCTTCACGAACTTAAAGGAGAAGAATTTAGACAAAAACATGGTTTAAAATAGAGAATTAACAATCTGGAAAGAGTGCAAGGCCATGCACTTTAGCATACCCTTGCATTTTCACGATATTTAGAAAATTCTAATTATGAACGGTCCAATGCACAGTTATGCAAGAGACCATGTATAACCCAAAAACCTAGAATTGAATATAAAAGTGACGTTTCAGGGGCAAAAAAAGAGGAGACTTTAGGAAGTGATTTCTAGATGTGGAGTCATTCACAAAGGGTGATTTTGGTCCAAAGAAGCGAAAAACATGAAGAAATCATCAAAAAATTCATCAGAATACAAGATTAAACCTCTACATTGCAAGAACATTTAATAAAAGATAATCTCCAAAGTTAGAATTATGAACCCATTGTTTTTTATTTGTATTGTTGTTTATGTATGTTTGATTTCGTGTTTGATCATGTGTAACTAAACATCCAGTTAGTATTTAGGTTAGATGAACCTTATGTAAATACTTTGATATGATTTAATTATTTTATTAATGCAGTTGTTTGATATATTGTGATCTAATTACTCATTTTATTTATATTCCAATAATCCAAGAATATTATATCATAATCTAATTTCATACATAAAGATTGAGAAATCCTAGTGTGAATAGATCTACCGTAATTAGGAGTTTATTACAACCCTAAAGATAGGATTATACAAATCTTTTGGATTAGGTTCAAACTTAATAGAGGGATTTATAATACAGTAGTGCAATCCTATAAGTTTTAACCTGAGTAATTCAGTTAGAGAACTTAGGATTAGCTATTAGTAGACTCAAGGTCAGCTATTAGCATAGGAATCTCCATAGTCCAACTAATCAACAACATAATTGCATAACAAATAATGAATTAGTTAAGGGTTTAGGGGGATTAGATGCCTAGATACTAATTATTTGATATTAATAAATAACTTAATGATTTAGCCAATTCTTTGCTTTAATTGTTATGTTTATTTACTTTAATTGTTTAATTTTAGTTTCTTAAATTCAAAACCTATAATCAATTCATAGGCTAAATAATATAATAACAATCATTGCTAGTATTCACTTCCTTATAGGATCGACCCATATTTTCTAGTACTAGCTACAGTTACACCGTGCACTTGCGATTTTAAATATTGACTAATATGAATTAGGTCAATGAAAAGCTAGGATAAAGCAAGATGGGTAAATTTAGGCTTATACAAACTATGGTTATTAAGGAAGATTACTTCCTTTTTAGGTTCTTGTATAAATAAAAGATGATTATGATATTATTATAAGGTCACTGACACTTCTACAGTAAGCCACTACTCCTTAGAAAATGGAAATCTAAATTGTATCTAAATAGGAAAAGCTTAAATCTCATCCCTATTCAGGTTCATTTCCACAACATTCTACTAGAATATTAGAAAACCTCAAGCAACAACTACTTATCAAGTATTATAAGGATATCTTTTACTTCAACAAACACATAGTAGGCATCAAGTAGACTATCTTTGCTAAGGTCTATGTTGAAGTAAAGATGTATAAGGAGCTGCCTAATACACTAAGGTTATTAACGTTGGGAGAGGAGGGAGTGCCAACGGAGGCAAAGGTTTTGTCATATCTTACGAAGTCTCCAGAGCATTCACCAAATATAATATGAAAACCTACTAGGGAGGTCTTTCAAGTTAGGGACTTACCAGGAATTAATTTTAAAAATTATCAATTCACCCCCTAAATTTTTTTCACTTGTATCTCTTGACAACATTATTTGTTAGAAAACCTAATAAATAATGTCAAAATGATATTTTGTGACACTATATGGCATAATATCTGTCATGGTTTGATTTTGGTTTAAACTTGCTTTGAGTGCTATTGTGTAATTGGCTATGGAAAAAAATTAACACTTTAGGTTTATTGGTAACTAAGTTGATATTTGATAACCATACACTTCTAATGATTACCTTCAATAACCTTCCAGGAATCTGATTTGGCTCTATTCCTAAAAGAATCAACTTCTACAAAAATAAATTATTCTAACTAAGAATGGAAAGGAAAACATGAAGCTAGAAACAGACAAGTGTTCACTATTCCAATAGTGACTTACTTAAGCAGCCTATAAAGAATGAGTTTGTTATCATTTTTTTGAGTTTTTTTGGTAGGTTCATAGATTCTTGATATACTCCTCAAGATATTCCTACATAAAGCCACAATAAATTTATTTATAATTTTTTGAAGAAAGAAAGAATATATTGCTCCTTAAAGCAAATAAGTTAGGTCAAGTGCATACAAAATTATATAAACAAAGGTAACCAATGACTACATTTAGGATCTGAGTAGCAAAATTTAATTAGAGGAAGCTAATCAAATCTTCAAGTAAGTTGATAGCGAGGACTGAAATAGTGCTTATCCTTATAGGCAAATATATGATTTCAAATTCTGCAAAAAAATAGCTTATATAATAGTCTCCTTATTATTGAAACAATCATAAAAAGGTCTTTTATTTCTCTCTTCCTATAAGCCAGAGACCAAGTAACTGAGTGGAACTTTGAAAATCCATAGATCACCTTCAAATCTCATTTGAACATTAGTACACCACTCAACATTACTTGACCAAGAATTCGGGGGATTGGTAATATTGTAAAGGTGAAGAACAACAAGTTATATGTGTTGACTATATTGACATTGAAAGAATAAGTGTTTAACATTTTCAGTAGAAGACTTGCATAGGATACACTAGTTGGGAAACATGAATAGTTAATTATTTTATCCACTATACGAATTATATTCTTGATGGCCAGCCATAGAGTGACTGAAGTATAAAGAGAAGTATGTTTTTGCCATGCAAGCTTATGCCAGGAGATATTCAAATTGGTATTTGATAAGTAGAAAATATACGACATTTTACATCCTTATTTTATATTGTTTTAAATTATTTACATAAAATATTTAAGTTAAATTATTGAACTTTCTTCTTAATTATTTAAATTATTTAGTTTTATATTTTATATATAGAAAGAGTTTAAATTGTACTAAATATTTTTTTATAGGTTTAATGACTTTAAAAAAGGAAAAATCACCGTAAATAAATTCCAATCCATCACCAAAATGACAATAGCAGAAGCAAGGATAAAAGAAAAAATGGAAGCATCCAAGAAGCAACTTAAAACATAGAAGAGAAGAAGCAAAATGTGACAACATAGTAAGGAAAAAAGAAGAATAAAATGACAAAGCAAAGGAGGAACCGAAATGCAAAATGCCAGAGGAGAGAACAAGACAAAACATAGAAATATGAGGAACCAGTAAGAAAATGCAACACAGCAACACAACAACCCAGAGGAAAACAATAGCACAGAGGGAAAACAAATAAAGAGGAGCAAAATGACGCAGCAATAGCCAAGAGAGGACAGATAAAACAATGTAGTAATATTCGAAGTAATAAAAGAAAACACATGGTAAAGGTATTAATGTATATTATCACACAATCTCTTATAGTTAACCAAATCCTTGTAATTAGCCTTTATTATTTCCTAAGATCGTGTACATTAATGATATATTATATTTTGTTGATTTGTTGCATTACTTAGAGACTTTTACAATATATAAATAGGAGTATGCACTCTTTTTTGACACACATAGAAATACAAACTTCATCTTCAATTCCTTTTGTCGTTCTCCATTGCTACATGGTATCCAATATTTCTTTGTAACAATAGGAGTCAAAATTCTAGAGCTTTTTCATTCTTACTCTCAAGTATTCTACTCTTACATTCTAGGTTCAGAAATATGCTCCAAAAACAATTTTCTATACACCAAATTGTTCCTTATCATTTACAGATCACATTGGTGCAAATTTTATGGCCGGACCGCACCCTCCCACGTGGCCACACGTGTCGTCAGAAGCCACTAATATCCAAACACCTAGTTGTAGAATCGTTGAAGGTAGAAGACAATCTAAATGACATCATTTCACTCCAAGGCGAAACGATGTCATTTTGAAGATACAAAAGGTAGCACTCCATCATCTCCAACATCAGCAACATGTCATTGCCACGTTATATCTACTATAGTGCCACATCATTATGACATTATCTCACATCAGTGCTAAATCAGCGTCATTTTGACACTGTCCAAATGCCATTGGCACATGTGTTGTCCTATGAGTCGTCCACATGTCCTCTCTTGTTTGGGTTAGACCCGTCAATTCTGTTCAATTTGGTGGTTGATTGACACTTTGACCATCCAGTTTAGTACTTTTAAATTCGGGTTCTCTATAAACCAGATCGATTCCTAAGGTTTCTTGACGTCTTGAATCTAATTTTGAGGTTAGAATAACCAAATTCATTCTCTATAAATAGGTTTCCTCCTATATTATTGAATTTTTTTACTATGGATGCCTATAAACTTCCCTAATACATTCCCAACCCTATTAATATCATCTTTGATGGCTCCAATTATGATCTTTGGGCTGAGGAAATGTGTAGTTTTCTTAAGGGAAGGCTTCTTTGACATATTGTTACTAGCGAAATACCTAAACCCACTCAAAAGAAAAATGAAGACATTGACGTATTCACCGAATGGCTAATGGCATAGGATGACATAAACATCAAATCTTAACATGGTTTCGAAATACATTTGTCAAAGCCATCAAACTTGACTTTCAATAGTTTGACACAGCTCAAGAGGTATGGAATTTTCTTAAAAAAATTTACTTTGTATCAGATGATGTCTATCGATTTCTACTGTACAGGAGACTCCATCGAAAGCAACAGCAACTTAGATAAACAATACAAAGTTATATGTTTAAATTGCAAGAACTATGGGATCAACCAACACTTGGGGATCCTATCTGGCTAAGTCCTAATTCTGTTGTGCTTTGTGCAAATCTTTGAGATCGTCAACATATATAGCACTTGCTTATGACTGTCAAGAGTGAATTCGAACCCATTCACAACTCTCTTCTTCACAGAGGAACTCTACAAAATCTTGACATTGTCATTAGGAGCTCATCTCAAAGGAAAGTTGTCTCAATATGCTCCGCCTTGAAAAATATGTCTCATCTACTGATGTTTTCCTTGCAACTCATACCCCATCTCAGACCTCTCAAAATTTGGGTAAGAAGTATTATAAAGGATCTTGCTGCTACAGTAAAAAGGGCAAACATCAGATCTCTAAATGTAGATCACTGCTTAAAAAAAACTTTTGTTGGACCCCGAACCTTGAAGCGAAATTTAGAAATAACAAAGGCAATTAAAAGTGTTGTGTATGTGATTTGTGTTATAGATGATTATAATATTAGAATAAAAATCATGTAGGGATGATGAATTGAGAAACCCTTAGAATGAATTATGGTGATACATGTGATGTGTGATGCAAAAGCAAGAGAGGTATTTGGTAAATGGCTTTATGATATTAAATGTGAGAAAACATATGCATTGAGGTTGAGATTGGGGTAAATTCCAAATAATGGTGAATTGTGATAAATGATGCGTATTTAAGAAAATGAAGTTAGGATGATTGTCAAACGTATATGTTGATTCAGGGAAAATTAAGAGATGATTGAAATAGAATTGACTAAAGTAGCCTTCTTTGAAGTTGTAGCTTGATCTTTTATCTTTCCAACGAGACTAAGTA
>JANPWT010000247.1:25129532-25139846 GCA_024678245.1 Erythroxylum densum | reverse complement strand
TTTGTGAAGACACCAACCAAACGATGTTTTGGACAGTATTTTTTTGATTTTGTCCACTGTTCTCACCCTTGCGGACGGTAACCAAACACTGGGTATAGGTTTACAAGCTCAAGGTTTATGACTCCGGATGTTGGACTCCGAAAATGGGGTCCAACATATTATGGTATCAGAGAGACTAGGTTAGGGTCCAGGTGAGCAACTAGGTTTAGGGATATCTTATGCTTTGAGGTGGGTAGTTTTCTATTATGAAATGAAACATGCATTAATTGTTTTAACTGAACAACTTGCATTGTTTTGAATTGTTTTACATGATTTGAAACTGTTTTGCATGAACTAAAGATTTTCAATGATTTTTAAATTGGAGTGAAATGTCGTCTCGAAAAAGAACTCGAGGAGCTCTAACTCGATCTGGCTCTCGCTAAGGGAGCACGGATGATTCATATGTCCCACAAGATACGGGGACATATTCTTCTCTAGATTCTGAGTTACCCAGTGTGCAGCATAAGATGCCTCCACTGCCTCCTACGATGCCTCAAATGGATCTCCAGTTCTTTCAAGCCTTTGCCCAGTCTTTCACTTATGCCATAGGCCAAGGGTCACAAGTGTCGGTAATAGCTCCCATGGAAAGGAGTGGGCAGTATAATAAGTTCTGCAAGTATGGGGCTATTGATTTTAATGGAACCACTAATCCTGAAGAGGCAAAAGCATGGCTGAAGAGGACCGAGAGAGTCCTAAAACAGATGAAGTGCTCTGACGAAGAGAAGTTAGACTACGTAGTCAGTTTGGTACAGGGGGATGCGCTCCATTGGTGAGAGTCAGTGCCCCACAGTCAGGCTATACCTCCGGTGCTGACATGGATGGACTTTTTGGAAGCCTTCAGGAGGAAATACTTCTCAAGGATCTATATCCAAGAGAAGGCTAGATAATTTCTGAATCTCACACAGAGGGATATGAGTGTGAGTGAGTACGAGTTGAAGTTCACTTAGCTGTCACGGTATGCGACTAACATTGTAGCGAATGAGGAAGATAAGTGTCACAAGTTTGAAGGGGGACTTCATCTAGGGATCAAGGAGAAGGTGCTGATCCACAATTTCTGTGACTAACAGCAACTGGTAGATGCCATACTACAGGCTGAGAAACTGGAGAATATAAAGTATGAAGTGAACAAGAAGAGGAAGAACCGTAAGCAGTCTTCGAAGAAGGGGATGAGTGCTCCAATGGCTGAGAGGGGTATAAAGAGTTTCCATACACAGAGTGAGGGGGGAGTGGTGTCTCTACTAAGAACAAACAACCAAGAGCAGTTTCAGTGCACGCCTCAACTGTGGGAGGAAATAGCTTGGTGGGGAGGAGCAAGAACATGAACCCCCAATGTGAGCATTGTGGGAAGCTTCACAGTGGAGAGTGCTTCAAGTTACTTGGAGCATGTTTTCGATGTAGAGATAAGGGACATATGATCAAGGACTGTCCCAAGTCACAAGGTGAAAGGGGTCACAGTTGCAAGTCCCAAGGAAAGCAAAAATAGTGGGAGCCAGGCCAGTCACTGGGGTGGGCAGTTCTAGAGTTACAAAGAAGGTTGTTCTCCCAAGAAGGCCTAGGGGTCAAGCATAAGCTTAGGTTAGGGTGTTTGTCATGACAAGGGAGGAAGTTGCAGCTGCACCGGAAGTGGTCACGGGTATGGCTCACTTATTCAATTATGCAGTATATATGTTGATTGATTCTGGCTCTACGCATTCATATGTTTCTGCTAGCATGATTTTGCATGATGTTAAATTCGTGCCATTGGATAGTCCATTGATTGTGAGTACTCCTTTAAGGAGAAAGGTGATAATAAGTCAAGTATATAAAGATTGTGAACTGATTATTGAGGGTGCTAGATTGGTAGTCAATTTATTGCCTCTTGAGTTGAAGGGTTTAGATGTGATATTGGGAATGGATGCCATGGAGAAGTATCATGCGAAGCTAGATTGCAGCCTCAAGGTAGTAGAATTTGATCTGGGAAATGGAGAGAAGGTGAATTTCTAAGGAGACAGGAGGATCATCGCCAAGACTTATTTCGGCTTTGATAGCTGACAGGATGATGGAAAAAAGATGTGAAGCCTTTTTAGCGCACATCGTGGACATTGAGGGGAATGAAGGGAAGTTAGAGGATTTTCCAGTAGTGAGGGAGTTTCCATATGTGTTCCCAGAGGACTTACCAGGTTTGCCACCAGTGAGGGAAATCGAGTTTGCCATTGACTTGATTCCCAAAACCGCACCTATTTCTATATCACCGTATAGAATGGCTCCAGCAAAACTGAAGGAACTCAAGGAATAGTTGGAGGAACTGTTAAATAAGGGTTTTATATGGCCAATTTTGTCACCATAGGGAGTGCCGGTTCTATTTGTTAGGAAGAAGGATGGGACATGGCGTATGTGTATTGATTATCGAAGACTTAACAAGGCGACTGTTAAGAACAAGTATCATCTGCTCCGGATTGATGATCTGTTTGATCAGTTGTAGGGAGCAAGGGTATTTTCAAAGATTGATCTCAGGTCAGGTTATCATCAGCTCAGAATCAGGGAGTCCGATGTGAACAAGACAACCTTCAAAACATACTATGGGCATTATGAGTTTCTAGTCATGCCCTTCAGATTGACCAATCCTCCGGTTGCATTCATGGGTCTTATGAATAGGGTCTTCAAGGAGTTTCTGGATCAGTTTGTCACAGTATTTATTGATGACATTCTGGTTTATTTCAAAAGTAAAGGGGAACATGAGGAACACCTCAGGAGAGTGTTACAGATATTAAGGGAGAAGGAGCTTTATGCCAAATTCAGCAAATGTGAATTCTGGCTTCACGAAGTAATTTTCCTTGGACATATGATTTCTAAAGATGGGGTACATATTGACCCAAGGAAAATTGAAGCAGTGGTGAATTGGCATGCATCGATGACAGTGCCCAAAGTAAGGAGTTTTCTGGGATTGGCAGGCTATTATAGGAAGTTTGTGGAAGGATTTTCTATGATAGCGGCTCCGATGACCAAGTTATTGATGCAAGGAGACAAGGTAATAGCTTATGCCTCGTAACAACTAAAGCCTTATGAATTGAATTACCCGCCCCATGATCTGGAATTGGCAGCAGTGATTTTTGCCTTGAAGATTTGGAGACATTATTTGTATGGGGTACAGATGAGAATTTTTACAGATCACAAAAGTCTCAGGTATTTGTTAAGTCAAAAGGAACTGAATTTGAGACAGAGAAGGTGGATTGAGTTACTTAAGGCTTATGATTTGTTAATCGAGTACCATCCAGGAAAGGAAAATGTAGTGGCGGACTCCTTAAGTAGGAAATCATCAATAGCTCATGTTCAGACAGTTTATCTGTCGTTATTATAAGAGATGGCTAAGCTTAGGATAAGCTTGAAATAGGAGAAACCAGATTGTGTTATTGCAAATTTCAGACTAAGGCCAATACTCAGGGAGAAAGTTAAGGAGTTACAAGCACAGGATGCAAAATTGAGTAAGCTCCGAGAAGAAATTCAGAATGGTAAGATGTCTGAAGTGGTAGTGAGGGATGATGGACTCATGGTTGTAGGGAACAAGCTTTGTATCCCCAATGTCAAGGAGGTGAAAGATGAGATACTGGATGAGGCACACAATGCGCCTTATTCCATGCACCCAGGTAGCACCAGGATGTATAGAGATCTGAAAGAACATTTCTGGTGGAAAGGCATGAAGAGAGATGTAGCAGAATATGTAAGTAAGTGTCTAGTGTGCTAGCAAGTTAAGGCTGAACACCAAGAACATTTTCTATTAGTCAAATTTGCTTATAATAATTTGTACCATTCGAGCATTCAGATGGCTCCTTATGTAGCATTGTATGGAAGGAGATGTAGAACTCCGATATGTTGGGATGATGAAGAAGAAAGGAAACTGATAGGACCAGAATTACTTCAGATGACAGTCGATAAGGTTAATGTGATTAAGCGACGGCTTAAGGCAGCACAGGATAGAATGAAGAGTTATACTAATGCACACCGAAAGGAGATGGAGTATGAAGATGGTGAGAAAGTATTTCTTAAGACATCCCCTTGGAATGGAGTCATAAGATTTGGCAAGAAAGGCAAGTTGAGTTCAAGATATATGGGTCCTTATGAAATCTTGAGCAGATTGGACCACTAGCCTTTAGGTTGGCGCTGCCAATAGAATTGTCACAGATACATGACATTTTTCATGTATCCATACTGAGGAGATATAGATCAGATCCCTCCCACATCATTCAGATTATTGAGGTTCAATTGAGAGATGATCTGAGTTATGAGGAGATTTCAGTGGAGATCTTGGACACCAAGGAAAAGGTCCTTAGGAACAAGACAGTTCAACTGGTCAAAGTACTATGGAGAAACCATTCTGTGGAAGAGGCCACATGGGAGCCCTTGGAAGCCATAAGGGAAAAGCATCCACAACTTTTCAATGAATCAGGTAAGATTTTCAAGGACGAAATTCTTTTAAGAGAGGGAGAATTGTTGGCCCCCAATTTTTTTTCTTGATAAATAAGCATGATTAGATTATTTTGGGATCTTGATAGATAAATTTATGTTGGAATTAATTGACATGTTAATGTGAATGAGATTAGGTGACATAAGTTAAGGGAATTAAAGTGTTAAGGTGGTAGCTTATGCATGAGGGGTAGTTTAGGAAGATCACTTAAGTGGGAAAGTCTTAAGGCTTTAAAAGAAGGGCAATATGGACATTGTGCATTCATTAAGGGTATAAAAGGTAGAAGAAAAGGCTTTTCTTACATGGGAAAAGAGGGAAAACGAAAATTAAAGGAGAGAAGAGGGAGAGAGTGTCGTATAAGGAGAAAAGGAGAGGGAAAAAGGAGTTGAGCTAGGTTTCAAGATTTCTTAACCTTCAAGAGGGATTTTAGAGTTGAGCAAGAAGGGTAAAAGGAAGAGGAAGATTAGAGCTTCCATTAGAGCCAAGAAATCCATTGATTGGTAGAGATTGAAGGTAAGTTTGTGTTTTGACATTTGGGTTTTGGAAGGGTTTTGGTTCAAAAAGCCTAGGGAATGCATGGATATGAGTATTCTAGGATCAATTTCATGTTTTTGGTTCTTTGAGTTTTCCAATTTGAAATTATTTTGAGTGGGGATTTTGCTAATGTTGAAGGGAGGTAAGAGAGGCAAGAGGAGCTAGAGGAGGAACATCCTTGATCAAGTTTTCAAGCAAGGAAATTAAGGTGGGTGACATTTTTATAATTGAGTTAATAAGATATTAAATGTTCTTCAATAAATGTAATTAATTGATTTTCCAATTACCTTATAAAAGTCCATTTATTAATCTTTAAATGCTTGAGAATGTGCTACATGCTTTTTGTATATGAGTTTTGTGAATGAATTTTGAGTGATATGGGAATGATTTCAAATTGCTCTACAACTGTTATATTTCTGGTTTTTGAATGATTTGGGAAATGGTTATATGTTTGGTATAGAATTTGTGGTTGTGAAATTGTGAAATGATTTTGAAAGAATAGCAAGTATATGAAATAGTTCATGCTCATAAAAGACAAGATTTCAAAATGTGTCATCTAGGCAAATGGTTTGCAAGTTATGGGATGCATGATTATGTGGGTTTATGGTGGTCCCCTAAGTATGTCAAGTGAACTTATCTAAAGGTTTCTCCCGCCTGCCCGCTAGTGGCATGGAGCTCCCTCGTGGACTCTTATAAATTCACGACTACGTAAGACCATTTTGTGGGATTGCGATAGTACGTTCTATTCACGGCTACAAAGGACCCGTATGGGAATCGTGTAGTACATTCTGTTTTGGATCCACCAAAACCATTATAATGTGTTTTTGTGTTTACATGTGTTGAAAAGTTTGATGATTGTGTGACTTATGTGAATCGTGCATTGGTTGGATAATTTTGAGAAATGAATGTTTTCTAGATTTTAATGACGTTCTGCTATGATCATGAAAGTTTCAAATAGTTTTTGCTTATTACCATTTATAAAACTGTTACCCACAAGTTTTAAGCTCACCCCTCCCATTCCATCCCATGTTTAGGTGAGGAGCACGAGATCGAGTGATTGAGCATAAAGGCATTACTTCGGAATTGGCTTATTTTGTATTTTAAGTTAGTTTTTGTAAAACAATGCTTTAGTCGCATTTCGAGAGATTCTAGTTTTTGTAAAGTTTGGGTTTTTGGATTATCATGTAAGTAGCTTGAAATGCCTACTAAAGCGTTGTAAAACTCTTATTGGGTTTGATGTTAATGATATACTTATGCATTATGTTTTGCTCATGATTTTCCAAGTCTTTATGTTGCATTTTCAAGTTTTTCATAGGGTAAGAATTGTGTTCTGAATTCAGGAGAAAAAATGTTTCGATATAGGTATATTTTGACCAAGTTGTCTTCAGGAAAGTTGTAGATGATCCCTCTAGCTTTTCAATGACATAAAGTTTGTAAGTTTTAGATATCGGAGTGGAAAGTTGTGTTCATTACAAGTTATGATGCTGTATAGGAATTATGAACATGATAACTATGGTGAATGATGAGAGTTGGTGTTTGTAGTGAGTCATTTGAGTTGAATTTTTTGGAGTTTAATGCACTCAAATTGGTAATTGAATGTTTTAGGAGTGTTATTGCATTAAAAGAAGTGAAATTTAGAAGATTATGAGTGAATATGATGTTAGAATGGAGGTAGGAAGCATTGGAGGAGCTTGGAAGAGTTTAGGAAATCCTCATGTCTGTTAAACGGACATATATATCCATTTAACGGACCTTCTTAAGTCAAAAACGGACCTTCTCGAGTGAAAATGACTCCCAGCCCCGACAATGTCTGTTAAACGGACATGGATGTCCGTTAAACGGACATTCACAGGAAAACTACAGTAAATTGCGATTTTTGACACCTTTTAGATGCAGAATCTTACTTTGTGGTCTTCATGAAAGTTGTGGATCTAGAAGTATACTTTCAAATGGTTCTAGAACGAACTCAATCATACATTTTTATAAAAAGTTATGACAATTGCACCAAGAGAGGTACATAATGATTAAGGACATAAACATGTTATTTTCTTATGGCCATAACTCCCTCATTCGACCTCTGAATGAAGCGATAGCTTCCTAACACATGTATCTATCTCTCCATAAACATTGGTATCTTTTGGAATTTATTTGTGAAAGATTTATGGAAAGATAGTTAGGGGTCGGTTTAGAGAGCATGATTGGACTATGAACACACTTTGGCTTTTCAAGCATATCTTGAACTTTAGAACTCCAATTGAGATAGTTCTTGCTTCAAATTAAACTAGAGACCTAAAGCTACAATTTTTGTGAAGAAGTGAAATTATGACTTTGATGATTGGCTAGTGTAGGCTCACCACCCTTGTGAGATGACGACCAAAGAGAGTTCTTTGGAATAACCCTATAGGTTTACAAGTTCAAGGTTTATGACTTCGGATGTTGGGCTTCGGAAACGGGGTCCAACATTGTAAGAGCCTAACTCATCCTATAATTTTTAATCTTTGCATAATAAGTGACAATAATCATTTGATCCTAATCTAGACAAGCACCGTCCCTTTCAATCTAAAAAGTATTTTATCACGTTGAAATTATGCATACCAATATATGTGGACCTTTTGACACTCCATCCATTAGTAGAGAAAAGTATTTTATCACTTATATAAATGAATTTTCACATCATGGATATGTATATTTACTTGGTAAAAATCTCAAGTTTTAAATTCCCTCGTGGTATTTGTAAAGGTGGTTAAAAGGCGATTAGACAGAAAAGTAAAAATTGTAAAGTTTGGTAAAGGTGGTGAATATTACTAAAAATATGATAAATTATGATAATATCCAGGTCTATTTGTAAAGTTTCTTGAGAAATATAACATATATGTATAGTATACTAGGCCAAAAATACCTTAACAAAATGCCTTAGGAGTATGAAAAATTATTCCTTATTACCCAAAATCTTGTGGATCCATGCACATGAAACTGCTATGTATTTACTGAATAGGATTCCTAGTAAGCAGTCCTTAAAAATCCTTTCGAGTTATGAACAAAAAGGAAATATAATATAAGGCATTTACATTTTTAGGTTACCCAATAGAAGCTGGAGTTTATAATCCACATAAAATAAAATATATTTTTTAACAGTTAGTAGTTGACTTATTACTTAACTAGAGAAATTTAAAGGGTATAGGTTTTATTATACAAACCATAGTCTAAGAATTGTTGAAGCTTAGTTTATTAAAAATGTTGAAGTTAGTGGGAGTGTTAAAAAAATGTATTGAGGATATTAGTAAAATAAGGTTTAATGTTCCACTACCTATAAATGTCTTAATATCGACATCTATACCAGATGTTGTCCCAATATTGGAAGAACAAAATAATCATGGTTAACATTTGGATGAAGTAGCACCTATAAAGAAACTAATTTACAACTAATTGATATAAGTGAACCATATGGAATAACTTTAAATAAACTTGTCATAAGAAGGAGATTAATTATTCACGATGACTTTGGGGTTTATTTGCAAGATTTAGAATTTGATTATGAAATTAACAAAGATTTAATTTCATTTTCACAACCCATAGTAAGTGATAAATCTAATAAATGGATTGATTCCTTAAAAGATACGTTAAATTAAATATAACAAAACAATGCATAAAACCTTGTTAATTTTCCATAAGGTTTTAAACGAGTCGGAAGCAAATGGGTCTTTAAAACTAATAGTGACTTGAATGGCAATATTAAATGATATAAACCTAGATTTGTTGCTAAAGGTTATACTCAAAAAGATGAAACTAATTATAAAGATAATTTTTGACGTGCCTCAAAGAAAGAGTCATTGAGAATATATATGGAATTAGTGGTTCAATTTAATTTAGAGCTACATCAAATGGATGTGAAAATTGTCATTCTAAATGGAGATCTTAAGAATAAACTTTATATACTAACCTAAAGGTTTTTTTATAGCAAGATAGGATCATATATTGCAGAAACCTAATAAATCAATAAACAGACTTAAATAAACTTCCTGACAATGATATATTAAGTTTAATAAAACCATAGCTTCTTTTGGTTTTCAAAAAAATATTGTTAGTTGTTGTGTCTATGATAAGACTAATGGAAGTAAATTTTAATTTATTATTCTATATGTTCACAATATTTTAGTTACTACTAATGATTTGTATATATTGTATAAGACTAAATATTTTCTCTTTAAGAAAAATGAAATATATGGGAAAGGGATCTTATGTGGTATGAATTGCAATATTTTGAAATAGATCACAAGGAATGGCAAGATTATCTCAGGAAAAACTATATTAAAAGAATTCCTTAAAGATTTAATATGAACAAATGTTTAAGGATTGTCCCAATATAAAAGGGGATAAATTTAGTCTCATGTAATGTCTAAATAATGAATTCGGTTGTTCATTTCTCTCTACAAGGCATGTATACAACATATAAAGGATGTTTTAAGAAATATGGAATCTTTCCCCATTGAATGGCTCTTATTAGTAGCCTATTCAATAATTTCACATCATTGCCTCACCTGACATGTTATATAGAGTTACGGTAGAATTCTTGATCAATGAGTTTAGGAGAAAAGGTATTGAAAGAACAAGTAAGGCATTGATTCTAGTAATAAGTGATACAAAAAGCAAAGTTGATATGGGGAGCCATTCAGTCTATCCTTAGCTTTTAGTCAAATTTTACTACTTTCTATAACATAAAGGGTGCGTTAGGAGCTAAGGAAATTTTCCAATCAAATTTGACCAAATGACCTTATGAAATTGAGGTCTATAAATCTCCATACATGACTTATTAATAAAGTTATTGGAATTATACCACATCTGAATTTTTATATTTTACATATCAAGGTTTTAATTATAACTTGGTAAATTTGCCTTAATGACTGATAATCCCTTAAGATACAAGACTAGACTTCCCCATTAACAATCCCCTCCACCTTAGCGTTAAGAGGAATCCTAGTACAGAGAATGCTTAATTTATATATCAAATGGAGTGGTCCCAAGTTACACTAAAAATCAAACCAGCTAAGGTTATACAACTTTTTAGATAGTAGTTAAGCTTAGAGCTGGCAAAGAGGAACTCAAAGCTTTTTACATATATGTATACCTTGATTGTTTAGCTCAAATCATAGGATTTTTCTAAGAAGAGTAGTTAGTACCATTAAACAAAGGAGGGCGATTATTAGTGTTACCTTCTTCCGCTAGGTTATTGTGTGCCATCCCTGGATACTTCTGCTCTGATACCAATTGTAAACGATCTAGAAGGGGGGTTGAATAGATCT
>JANPWT010000247.1:25019451-25038902 GCA_024678245.1 Erythroxylum densum | reverse complement strand
ATATTGATGATTGATAATAGAGGAAGTATACTGCTATTACAAGGTGATTCATATGAACACCTTCTTTCCAGAGCTGAATAAGCTCCTCAGAGAGGATAATTTCTCTCTGTCTACAATATTCTTTCTTCTTACTTACTGAATATCCTTTTCTCTCTCTGCCCCCCTACTTAGCTACCCCACCCGTACATTCAGTTATTTTCCCCACCTTGTACCCATTCTGCACCCTCACACTACTAACTTGTGCATCATTACCCACAGCCCTCTCTCTCTTTCTCCTCGAGTACATTCTCCATATTCTCGATTCATTGTTATTGATCCTAACATTGCCCCCTTCTTGAAGAGTAGCCTTGTCCCTGAGGCTAAAATGAGGAAATTGACTCCGGATAACAAATTCGTCTTCCCATGTAGCATTCTCCATCAGTTTTCCCTTCCAGTGAATTAACCATTATTTAGTTGAGTGTCCATCCTTAGTAATCACCCTGCTGGCCAGTGCAGTTTCTGGTTCAACCTCCTCTTCTAACTCCACTTCCATTCCTTATGGTAAAGTCTCCTCAACCGTGTAGTGTCCCACAGCCCTTTTTAGCTGAGACACATGAAAAACAGGGTGAACTCGAGAATGTAGTGGGAGTGTAAGTTTATATGCGATAGCACCCAATTTTTCCAAAATTTGGAACGAACCAAAGTATCTGGCTGCTAGTTTCTGATTGATTCTTCAGGCCACCGTGAGTTGTTTGTGAGGGCAGAGCTTAAGAAATACCCATTCTCCCACTTGGAAAGATACTGGATTCCTCTTCCTATCAGCATACTTCTTCATCTGCTCTTGAGCTCTTTGAAGATTGTATTTGAGCTGAGTCAAAGCCTCATCTCTATCCACCAGCTCTCTAACCACTGCTTCCACCTTAGTTTCGCCTTGCACAAACCGAACCAATGTAGGAGGTTTTCTGCCATATACCAATTCAAAAGGTGTTGAACCAATAGACACATGGTATGTAGTATTGTACCATAATTCAGCCCATGACACCCAAGAAGACCAGTGTTTGGGTTGTTCAGAAGCAAAACATCTCAAATAGGTCTCTAGACATCGGTTAAGTACTTCAGTTTGCCCATCCGTCTTCGGATGATAGGAGGTGCTCATTTTCAACATAGTTCCTTGCAGTCGAAATAATTCCCACCAGAAGTAGCTCACAAATAAGGGATCCTAATCAGTTATGACGGATAATGGAACTCCATGTAAACACACCACCTCCCTTACAAATACTTCAGCCACACTTTTAGCAGTATATGGGTGCTTCAATAAAATAAAGTGATCATATTTAGACAACCTATCAACTATCACCAGTAATGCTTCATATCCTTTAGACCTAGGAAGTCCCGTGATGAAATCCATCGATTTATCTTCCCAAATCTGGTAGGGAATGGGAAGAGGCTGCAGCAGATCTCCAAGAGAGGTAGCAGCATACTTCTGCCATTGACAAATGTCACAAGACTTAACAAAGTCTTGAATGGACTTTTTCATACCAATCCAATAGAGATTGCTAGCAATCCTCTGATATGTGCGTAGGAAACCTAAATGGCCTCCTTTAGGTGAAAAGTGAAATTCTTTAAGGAGTAAGGGAATGAAAGTGGAATGAGCTGAAATCACTAGCCTTCCCTTGTGTAGGAGAACTCCTTGGTGCCACTAAAACCCTCTTCTCGCATCTGGATTTTGCTATAATTCCTTGATAATATCACTCAAGATAAGATCTTTGTCTACTTCTTGCTACAGGATTTTACCATCAGCCTATAATAGATAAGAAATCATATTCTTCAATTCACCCTCTTCATGAATCCGGGACAAAGCATCAGCAGCTTTATTTTCGGGTCTCAACTTATAAATGACTTCAAAATGATACCCAAGTAACTTAGCCATCCAACATTGTTGGTCGGTTGTGGATACCCTTTGATGCAGCAAATGGCGGAGACTTTTTTGATCTGAATATACCACAAAGGAACTGCCCAACAAATAATGCCGCCAATGATGTACTGCTAACACCATTGCCATTAGTTCTTTCTCATAAGCCGACTTAGATAGATTGCCTTCGGATAAAGCTTTACTGAAATATGCAATTGGTCTTCTATTTTGCATCAATAAAACCCCTACCCCCTTGCCCGAAGCATCACACTCCACCTCCAAGGGTTGGGAAAATTGGGGAAGAGCCAATACCAAGGATGTAGTCAAGGCCATCTTCAAGTTTTCAAAGGACTCCAATGCTGCCAAATTCCAATGAAATCCATCCTTCTTTGTTAATTCGGTAAGAGGTTTGGCTATGTTACTGTAGTTCACAATGAACTTCCGATAATATCCTGTCAAACAGAGGAATCCCCTCACCCCTTTCGCATTCCGAGGAATGGGCCAATTCACTACACTTGAAACCTTGGCTGGATCTACCGCTACTCCCTGTTGCGAGATAACATGACCCAAATAGGCTACTGTTCTTTGCCCAAAATTGCACTTCTACTGGTTAACCACAAAATGATTGGCTTTTAAGACCTCCAAGACATTTGTTAAATGTAATAGATGGGTGTCCCAATCTGCACTATATATAAGAATGTCGTCAAAAAAAAACCAACACAAACCTCCTAAGGAAGGGTTTGAAAATATCATTCATAGCGAACTGGAATGTTGCTGGTGCATTGGTTAATCTGAACGGCATCACGAAGAATTCATAGTGACCATCGTGTGTTCGGAAGGCCGTTTTATAAATGTCCTCTCTCTTGACCCTAATTTGATGATATCCAGATATAAGGTCCAATTTAGAGAAGACTCCTGCACCATTCAGCTCATCTAATAACTCCTCTACCACCAAAATAGGGTACTTGTCAGGGACGGTGACCTTATTTAGTGCTCTATAGTCTACACACATTCTCCATAAATTATCCTTTTTCTTGACTAAGATAACCGGACTGGAATAGGCTCTAGAACTAGGATGAATAATCCCCATTTTCAGCATTTGCTGCACCTGCCGCTCAATCTCATCTTTATGATGATGAGGGTACTTGTAAGGTTTTACACTAATAGGCCCTTGTCCTTGTTGCAAGACAATAGCATGTGAGTGATTCCTTTCGGGAGGTAGCCCTTACACCTCTTGAAAAACCTCCGAAAATTTAGTCAACACCTGATTCAACTCCCCTTCTTCTTTTCTAGTAAGTTGCATCTGCTGTGCCTCCCTTATATCTACTCCTTCCATAGATAGGAAACTCCCACTCAAAATAGTAAGGAGGCCATGCAAGCACACTGAATCTTCATGGCACTCACTACCTCTCCTATGTGTAAGCTGAAGCCCTGCATTGCCACTAAGTTGCACCCTTCTCCCCTCATGTTGGAATTGCATGGTCATCTCCTTCCAATCAACCATGACCTTTCCTAAGGTTTGCAACCAGGCTACCCCTAAGATCACGTCCATTCCTCCTAAGTCCAGGACATAAGCATCAATTTTCCACTCCATTTCTCCCATCCGCATAGGCACTCCTATACACTTTTCTTTAGTAGCTACCTTATGGCCATCCCCCAATCTGATTCCCAAAGCTCTACTCATCCCTACAGTCAGCCCAAGACCACTGGCTAACTCCGGTGAAATGAAGTTATGGCTGGCCCCTCTATCAACTAGGATCACAATAGGGACTCAATGTAGCTTCCCTTCCAATCTCATGGTTTTTGTTTTGGGTATCATTGTCTCCTTAACACCGAATACTCCCATAGTTCGACATTCTAGGGCTATCTCTCCCTCTTCTTCTGTTTCAGCCTCCAATGCGATGATTTCCCCATCCTCAATCAATGTTTCGTTGTCATCCAGATTCAATAGCCTCAATTGCTTTTTCGCACACTGGTGTAGAGGATGAAACCTCTCCCCGCATCTGAAGCAAAGACCTTGGCTTTTCTGTCCATAAGCTCGTGATAGGAGAGATGTCACAGCCCCTTATTCCTCTCAATCAAAGCCCTTCTGTCACCTTCCGCCCGTCTGGTTGGGGTCGCAAGGGTGGAAACTCCCACTCTGCTCTGCACATGGGAGTCGGGTTGAGACCTGGATGTCTCCTGGGTTCTCCCCGATCCAAACCCGCCTATAATCTTCCCACGACCCATCGAGTGTGGGTGCTCCATATCCCTACAGTTCAGGCTAACCCGCAAGCTGCCCTTAAAAAAACTCCCTCGATTTGGCGTCTAGACGCCCGATCGAGAGCTGGTGTTTTTGGTACCTCCACCATTGCCGCTAACCTCATCCTCCACTGCCCTGGCGATTTTCATCAACTGATATCAGTTCACTGGCCCAAACATCCGTACCCGTCGACGTATATCTACTCTCAACCCACTCATGAAGTACCCCATATATTGCTCCTTAGGTAGTCGACCCACCTGCGATGAGATGAATTCAAAGGCTTCAATGTATTCGTCCACTGAGTCAATTTGTCGCAAATCCGATAGCTCTTCAAATGGGTTGTCAAATCTTCTCCAACGCTCGATTAGAGCCCTCTTAAACTTCTCCCAATCCAGATCTTCTTCCGTCTCCCTTAGAAGATTGAACCAGTGTATGGTTGAACCTTCCATGCTCAAAAGAGCTAGCTTCATTTTTATTAGTTCTGAGGTATTATGGACCTCAAAATACACCTCCACCCTAGTGATCCACCCTACAAGATTAGACCCACCAAACATGGGTAATTCCACCTTGCGGACCGACATCTGACATTCCTCCATCGTGTCATAGGAATGCTCCATCGAAGTTGGTTGTCACCTTTCACCAGCCATAGTCTGCCCCCTCCCTGAGGCATCGCCACTCCCCTGTCCTTCCTCTGGTCTTTTTCCCATCATTTTGCTCATTTCCAACAGCAAAGTCCGCTGCATTTCCCCCATAGCCATCTACATGGATGATTGAATTTCCTCCACTCCAGCCTCCAGATTCGCCATTCGGGATTCCAACACTTCTACTCTATCGGACATCTTAGGTGGCTTCAAGGTAGGTTACTCAGAATTTTTTTAAGTCTCCGAAAAAAGAAAATCGATCCTCTCCTTCCTATTGAGAGTATCCGGCAGGTCAGACCAATGTTAGAACTCTAGCTGAATACACTAGAGTTGTATTATATTGATGATTGATAATAGAGGAAGTATACTGCTATTACAAGGTGATCCACATGAACACCTTCTATCCAGAGCTGAATAAGCTCCTCAGAGAGAATAATTTTTCTCTGTCTACAATATTCTTTCTTCTTACTTACTAAATATCCTTTTCTCTCTCTGCCCCCTACTTAGCTGCCCCACCCGTGCATTCAGTTATTTTCCCCACCTTGTACCCATTCTGCACCCTTACACAACTAACTTGTGCATCATCACCCCCAGCCCCCTCTCTCTTTCTCCTTGAGTACACTCTCCTTATCCTCGGTTTATTGTTATTGATCCTAACGAATCTCCACCCCCACCATAGCCTTCTCAAAAACCAAATCCTTACTGTTAACATTCCAACTTGGAAAAAAGACATATCATTAATTGTTGTGCATTTGGAAGTATCAACTTGGCAAAAGTCTACACATGTGTGGAGGGCCTTTGCGCTAGCGCATCTTTGAACCTCTATCTTGATGATAGGGCTCACCTCAGCTACCTATGGAGTTTGTTCAACGTTCAAAGGCACCACCCTCTTCCTTTTCTTTGACTTGTCTACCTTTTGACGAGCTGCAAACACAAGCTTGTGCATATCCATCCCATATCCATTGAACATCAATAACATATATTAATACCAAAAACGCAAAACATGAAAAGTTCACATATAGACCTACCGATTGATAATGTCTGCTTTTACCAACAATTCTTCCTCCAACAACAATTTCATTAGAGGAAGCAGATCCTTAAGATCTAAAAAGCCTTTTGCCTATGAGGCTAAGAGGGAGTTTGATTTCTATCTTAAAGCCAAAATCGACCTCTCTTCAAATCTTCCTTAATGTTGATCCTCCATAGTCAAGAATAACAAACGATGCTTCCAACTATGGGCCTCCTTAAGCGGTTTATTAACATTTAGATTATACCACACTAGATCTTTAGTTGAGGAGAAGCTAAAACATATATGCAGTAGGCTCTATCTTCCAAAGAAAACAAGTTACTTGAAAAGAGGAAATAAGATATCAAGTATGAGGGTGAATTCGTCCCATCGACAGGCTTATCACTCCCAAGACTCTCGAGCACAAGTCATCAAGAGGGAGTTGCATCCCACATTTGAAGCTATCATAGTAAATGCTTATCTCCCCAAGCTTAACAAAACAAGTCCTCCACATGGACACCAAAACTTTATGTAATAAGGAAGGACAAATTCAGATCTCATCACCTTTAGGTTAGTTAGTTTGATCTTTTCCTAGTAACCCTCTGCCTCAAACCACACAATGGACTTGATATGGGGGATGATGATTCTACAAGCTCCTCCCTTGCCCCTCCTAGTAGACTCCCTACTACTTGACAAACTAAATCCCTCCCAACTCACGCCTAGAGGCACCAAATTTGGGGATCAAATAACCTGAATGAGACATATCTACTCCCAAATAAGAAGAATAATAACCCAAGTAAGCTTATCGATGAAGAGACAAAAAGAGCACGGAAAGAACGATTAGAAGAAAGTAGCAAGAAAATAATGAAAACCTTCCTAAAGTGTGCAATAGAGAAAAGAGTGTAAAGATTCTAAAGGAAGCAAAGGGAGTTTTACCTATAAACTCGTCAAACAGCTTAGGTAAGCAAAAAATGGGCAGTCAAGATTCAAGAACCTTTCTACTTCTCCAGTGTGCAACAATTTCCCACCTCTCTCCCTACCACAGATTTCGTGAAAAATTAAAAGTACAACGATCAATGATAGGCTATCAAGAACCGAGGGATCATCTATAGATCATGTATCGCTTGCTATCAAAAAAATTTTAGCCCATCATGTGGTCTCACCTCAGTCGTTTCCATGCTTCAACGCAAGCAACATTTGTTGACAACCCATCCACAAGGTCAATTCCTTTCATCTATATCTTGCTCAAGGTTTATGGAGCTCTTCCTTAATGTCTATCACATACTTCTACAAGGCCTGACAAATTTCATCACAAGTTTGTATCTGAAACTTAAGGGGGTATTAATAAACATAGAAGCACGAGCCCACTCACTTGGAGTATGTAGGCCCATCTACCTGCACTGACAAACCAGTCAGGAGCATTTAATGCCTATTATATTGGACTGAACATTTAACTCCTACCATACATTAAGTGCTCCTGACTGTTATGGTAGGAGTTTAATGTATGGTAGGAGTTACAAAAGTTTTCCTAAGCACCAAACATATACTGCAAATTACGACTACTCCTTTGCACAGTAATCTCAATAAGGTTTATTTAAGGAAGATTCAACCTTCCCATGTGATCGTTGACAAATTAACTTGTTTTCGAGCACCCTCAAGTGTTTAACTCTCACACTTTTGAAGATTATTGAGAAAGTATTAAACCAAAAAACACAAAAATAAGAGCACAAAAGAGACACAACAAATGCTAACCTTTATTACTTCCCTCAAAGTTTACAAAGGAATGTTCTCTCAATCTAATGTGAGAAGCAAGAATCAAATGAGCTATTTATAGGCACCTCTGGCATGATGGCTAAGATAGAATCCTAACTGAACTTAACTAGACAGATCATATTTTATTCTAATTAGATTACATCACATTATCCAATAATATGATATTTGCATCTAAATAAGACTTTATCTTATAAGATTTAGCTACATCTCAACTAACAAGGTAAGAGTTTACATTTATCTAGGAATGATACATCTATGTTCACAATGATCTCTACTACTTTAGATTATCCTCTCACATGATCTTTTATCTTTTAGAGCTAATGTTTATTTGTTGTAATCTTATCCGCCACATCATCCAAGATCTCTCCATGATCTCTATCCATTGATAATGAATTATCCAAAGTCAAAGCCTTTCATAGTGTACTGGTCTGACCCAATGCTTACCTATGTTAAGTCTATTAATAATGGTCCATTCATTTGAGCATATACTAAGTCTTTAGTCCATCAAAAACTTAGCCCTAGCCCAGCTGGTCTGTATAGGGTCCACAACTCTAACAAAACTCACACCATGCTTGATTTAACTTGCAAAGTTACCTTGGGCTTTCACATTTCACTATCATGCATTTGATTCGCCAAACCTTCAACCCAAGGCCCATTTCTAGTTAGGTGTGAGTGTCTTCATATGCTAAGGGGCTAAAAGTAGGTATGTACTATGACAAAGCCCACCACTTTAGCAATACGCTTTACCAATACGTCTCATTGATACATAAGATCCCCCAACATCAAAAATCTAAAGTGGACACATATGGAATAATGTCTCACCAACCTCAACCTAATCTGTTCCAAATAACAAAGAACAAATGGAATGAAAAGGCGACAAGTAAATCAGTACAACCCCATGCAATTAATAAAAATTTCCTGCAAGGTCATTCTCTCAACTTTTTGAACAAAAAAGAAAAAACTAAATTATTCGAGTGCTAATGCCAAAGTAATCTTTAGTTGTGTTTAGCAACATAACAACAATAAGATAGGCAGCCTTGAATACGTGAAGACAATGAGACATCACATATCTCCTCTACTTTAAGCACTTTATTGAATTAAGTCATCCTATAATGCAAGAAAAATTATGAATGTTTTCATTCCCAATTATATTTAGAAACTTAAGGTAGTTTTCACTCTGAAAATTGCCATGCTTTAATCCAAGTACCTAAAGGTTTGTTGCCAAATAAAAAACGCATAGGTTTTTACAAGATTTAGAACCTTGGTTCTTAGGAGGAAAAAGATGCAATTTCCCAACTAAAACTAGATTCATTATAAACAGAACTTCCCTCAAAATCAGTACATTAGAACTTGTAAAGACCAGAAAGATTCCTTTTCAGAAATAATTACCATACAGTCACTTTAAATTCCATGTCAAATTTCACATTTTTGGTTATCCCAATTGAAAACACAAAAGTAAAGCAATATATACAAGATTCCAACCCTTTCTAATTGTATTATTAGCGAACTAAAAGGATAAATTGGGTTAGATTGTGGCTTGCTAATTGCTTATACAGAAGTCAAAGGATTGCTACCTAAAATATTTTCGTAATTAGTCTACAAAAACTAAAGAACTTTAGAACAATAGTCACTGTCAACTAGCAACTTTCAATTATTATGAACCAACACTTCTGAAGTGTATAAAACCATGATACTCTACCTTGATGGCACGCTTTTTCATGTCATGAACAAATAATTGCCAGATGGTTAACCTCAAGACATGAAATGAAATAATTGTCGCTCTATACAACGCCAAAAATGGACCAAATCTATATGCAATGGATACTCCTTTGGAGCTGGAGCTAGTACCAAGGACTTCTCCAAATTCACTTTCAAGTGATTCCTTCCTCAACTTTGCATACTCAGCAGTTGGCCTTTCACCATGCACACTGGTGAAAGTAGTGGAGTATCTGCATCAAATCCCAATGCTCAAGATCAAAGTTAAGTACTTCCATGCCAACAATAAAATTTATGTACTCTAGCCATATTCAAAATTATGACGTGAACTTACAATTTTTTTTGCAAATATGAAGGTTTCAATTTGCGATGTCTTATTCCATTTTCAAATATTTTCTCAGCTTCCAATGTCTTAAATCCCCTCAAAGTTGTACTATAATGACATAGAGCTGTCAGGAAACAAGCAAACAAAAATTCTTAATGGTAAATCAAAATACAATACCCATATTATCAGGTAGAGACTGTTTACCTTATACTTACTATGTTTGTTCAATGGTAGCAAAACCAATAATATAAGAGTAACGGCTGCCAAAACAGATGCTAGTTACCTTCAACTGGAGTTTTCATAAGGCACTATCAAAACTAAAAGACTATATTTTAAAGATCAAGTTTGGGGAATCTTTCAATGTCATGCGCATGAATGATGCACATAAATGCATCCATCAACAACAAATCTTTATGAGCATAATTGCAAATTTAATTTCACATGTTCACTATATATAAGAAATATTCATTGAGGATTGAACTGCAGCAAAATATAGTTAAAACATTTACGTGTTAATACTGAATTACTATTGACAAGCATAATGCTTTTTACCTAAGTACAATCTTGTGATGGAACAATTACTAAACGTATTGATTATCAAGCACTATATAGTACAAATAAGTGAAAGATTAAGTCTAAACTAGAGTCTAACTAAAGTAGTACATGATATCCAAATTTTGGCAGTGAAGATAATAGGGAAGACAAGCATGCCGCAAGATTATTATACATGTATATAGACATGGCTATCTTCGTGTTTGGTTACAATGAATAGCAAAATGTGCATTTTTAATGCTAAGATTCTCACTAAAATACAAATTAAACCCTAATGTTTTGAAGTGTTCAAAATGAATCTTAACATTTACAAAACATTAAAAATAAATCATGATTGGATAAAAATTTGGACGTAGTTAAGTCTCTATCCATTATATGCCCTATCAATATTGACATAGCACAAGTGTATCTTTTTATCGATAAAGTGGATAGTAAGCAGCCACATGACATAGTGGGGACCCAATTTTAAAAGTAATACTAAAATAATTTAATTTTTAAAAAAAATTAGTGATATTGCTAATTTATAATTAAAACTAATAAATATTAATTAACTTAAATAATATTGCTTAGTCACAGTAGTCTTAAATTAAATAAAAAATCTAATTCAAATCTAAAAACGAAATCGATGGTTTGGAAACAACATCATCAACCAACTAATTCCTCTTCATACTAGTTTTTTCATCTAAGTTTCCATTGGATGAGTAACCATACAAAAGATAAACTATTCACTTTTAGGAGCTAATAGAAGAGTCGAGGATATACTTTCTTTTTTTCAACCAAGCTTGATATGGAGAGAGTGACTCAGACCCAAGGCAATCGATGAAGATTGAAGCACTCAACATTCAAGAGCTTGTTGATCAACTGCAGATGGAACCCAAGTTTTATGTAATTGGAGTCTCAATGGGATATTATCCCACTTGGTGTTGCCTCAAATATATCAATGAAATTTTCTGCATGTTTCTGTAGGACTTGTGCAAAGACTCCTGCACAACTTATTGTACCTGACCTCATAATTTCTTGAGCAGGCTAGCTGATGTCTTCTTAACTGTAGCAATTGTTAACTATAAATGGCCTTCTCTTCCCAAAACTCTAATAAGAGATGATTACAGAAGACTTGTCCAATGGGTTTAATTTTCAAAGTATGCTCCTGGATTATTTCAATGGTGGGTTTCAAAGAAATGGCTCCCTTCAACTTCTGTCCTGGAGCAAAGCCTAGTGTTTTTCAACAAACATGATATAGAGGTCTTAAAGAAAATTCCAAGGTTCCTAATGCTAACTCGAATAAAATTTGTTCCATATGAAGACAAGGAAATTAGGGGTCTCTATTGTTAAATTTACAATAATTATATCACTTCTGTAATTATGTAAATCTATAATTAAAACTAATAAATAATAGAAGATATAATCATATGTTTTTAAAGAATTTAAATTATTTTAATATTATTTTTAAAATGGGTGTCAATGGGTTACATGGCATATATGTGGCAATATAGGACCAACTTTATCAATAAAAATATTAAACTCGTATCACGTCAATATTAACGTGGTACATAAGGGACAGATTTAAATTTGTCCAAACTTCCATTCACTCAAAGTTCATTTTAAAAGTTTGGCAAAAAGTGTAATTTAAATCTCAAGGTTTAATCAGAACAACTTGAACCCTAAAGTTTCACAGCATTCAAATTCAACCATAACATCTTCAAAACGTTCAAAATAGACCCTCAATAGATGAAAAATTTAACGGAGTTAAACTTCTATTAGTCAAATATCACATCATCACTAGCATGACAGTTTTTTTGTATTTTTAGAAATTTGTTGATGGATATCATTTCCACATTTAGGCCACATTATATCATATGGGCCCCACCAATAGATTTAAAAAATAAATTATGCATATTTATTAAGTAAATAGCGTGTCAATTTATTTTTTAAATACATTTGTCGGGCCCACTATGCTAATATAACTTACAATGAAATCCACTAACAAATTTTTAAAAATATAAAAACTATCACGTTAGCAATGATAAGGCACTTAACTAAACTTCTTTAAATTTTTCATCTATTAAGAGTCTATTTTGAACTTTTTCAAAACTTCATGTTTAATTTACAACTTAAGAGTCTATTTTGAACTTTTTCAAAACTTCATGTTTAATTTACAACTTGAGCTCTATCATTTCAAAGTGCTCAAATTCAAGTTGCGCTTTTGGCCTTGAATGTTTAAAAACATTAGGGATCATTTTCAACGCTTCTAAATATTAGGATTCAACTTATATATTATTTTAAAATGCACTATTTAACTACAATGCACTTATCCACGAGCCAAAATCTAGCAGTTGAATTAGCAGGAAAACTGGACATGAACTATACCATATCAGATAATTTGAGTTTTAAAAAGAGCATATTTAAATTTTACTGTGCACAGGTACAATGATCATGCATCAAATTATTCTAGGCATATGCCTACATTTTTTTGAAATTCATCCAGACAAATATGGAAAGGTTATCACTCGAAATCTTAAATAACGACGAGAAAAACCAAACTCTAGCTTAAGTAGAATTTTATAAAACACCGATTCGTTTTCCGAGAAAACAAGGCACGTGAGACGAGAATTAGAATTCACGCGAGTGTCATAGTCACAAGAATATGTATACTTACTACATTTTATCGGCTAAACGAACAAATTTTCACATAATAAGAACAATAAGGAAGGCAATGACTGAAACTATGGGGAAATACCTTTGAAAAGAAGAGAGACTTGGCGATGACGATTAAGGCTCCGGAGAACATTACTCATTGCCTCTCAGAAAATCTTATCAAACACAAGACCAGAGATTTAGCTTAAAAATCCATTGGCGACAATTTTTGCAGGCCAAACGATCGCCGAAATGCACAGACGACGATAAGCAAGAGAGACAGAGAAAGAGGGGTGAGGTGAGTGCTTGGGAGTTCAGGATTCAGAAAACTGACACGTTTCTTCGACAAGCCACGACCTATTTATGTTCGGTAAATTGTTGCCTACAATCAGATTGTAAAAATATTCGTGGCTTAACTGGACTGGGCTCATCTGTGTTCACTATCACAAGTCAATGGAGCTTGGGCTATCCTTAATTCTATGTCCCTAGCAAAATTTGCTTCTGCCCGGATTGTCTACTTAAAATGAGAATTCTAATATAGAATATAAACTATTTGCTTTATATTAACTTTTATTTTGTCAGTATTAAATGAAGAACCAGAGCTTGGAGTTTGAATGAAAACCATAAAATGAAAATTGTATAAAAAGAGGCACTTCTAAGTAAAAATACTAACCATCTAGTAAAAATATTTAATAGAAAAATTTGTATAAATGAAAATTAGGGTAAAAAGACTTTTGATTCTAGAAAATTATTTTTTAATATTAAAATTTAATTTCTCTTTTAATTTTACTAATTAGGTTTTATATCAAAAATTTTATAAGAAATACTAATTGCTTAGTTAAAATTTCTCCAAACCCCCTTTCTATTAAAGTTCTCTATTAAAAATATTAATGGAGCGTACATGTGTAAAGATGATGATTAGGCGTTACAAACTAAATAGGTAATAATGTTATTAGGTATATTAAAAATATCCTTAAATGAGTGAAAAATTTGATGAGTTAGTTCTACTGCCTATTTCCTCCATAACCCAGGTTTAGGTAATCTCTCCAACTTAGATTAGAATTATGGGAACATGGGTTATATTGATTGGAAGAATTTCCCTCTATAGCGTAGACATATTTCGTGCTCTCTCTCTCTTGCAAAGTTAGACACCCATTTGTTAGATGATTTGTATTTGTACATATACTGCAAGCTTTAACTTATGCTTGTGCGACAGCAATTTATTTAACAAAAGATGTTAGCTTATATAAATGATGTTTAATAGATGAACTATTTACCTCATTTACCCGACGAATATCGTTGCGGATGCTAAATTGTCAAGTGTTTGCACCCATTCGCTTGATTAAAATTTTAGCTGCCATGTGAGTTCTCTCACATAGTGCCCCACCACTCGCTGTATTTAATAAGCTCCTATTCATAGTCAACAATCCTTCATAAAAGCATTGGATAAGGAGTTTTTCTATGATATTGTGCTAAAAACTTATTGAGCAAGTTTTATATATAATAAAACTCTCAATACCCGCAATTATACAGGTCATATCTTATAGTATCAAAAAGTATCGTTCCTACGAGAATTACGCAATAACCAACAATTTAAACCTAACTTTGTCTAAGGTAATACAAAATTGATTTAAATAAAAATAAATAACATAAATTAAAACGAAAAATAAATCCAAACAAATGAACAATAAAATAGTTGAACTGCCAAGGATGAATGCTTAGGATTTATTATTTTTGTTTCCTTAACTATTATTGATCCAATTATATCTCGATCTTAGATTTCTTAAGATATTGATTACTCTCTCTCAACTCCTAATAAATTAACCCTAATTGAATCCTAAAATTCTAGATTTTGTAACTTTTTAATTCACAAAACTTTCCTAACGTTTTCAATTAAATTTTAAGTAATCTATTGGATAATCAATTTCTCACACAAGACCTCTCTTCGAATGATCGTTAATTTGATAATTGTGTGACTTATTAAATCACCAACTCTCTTTGCACAACCTAATCTGATTACTTTTGACTCACTCTCTCGATTTGTTATAAAAGTATGAGCATGCACAATTATTACAACACCAAAATTTGTATCGAATTAATAATAAACTCTAATATAGGAATTTGAAACTCATGAACATAATAAACATCTTGGAATTCAATTTACACATCAAGATTGACAAAAATAACAAAAGGAAAAGAAGAACAACTCAGTTTGGGTCTTGATTTGGAAAGCTGGAATTCCTAGACATTCTTCTTGATCTCCCATGTTTGATCCACTTTTGTATGATGGTTGTTGCATGTTTTTTTTGAAGTGTTTCACATTCTTAAATAATAGTTTAGGGTCCTAGAGTTGCTTTTAGGGTTTCCCCACTTCATTTGATTCCAAAAATAGCCCTAAAATATCAAAAGATCAAAAGAACTTGCATGTTGAAAAAGTTGAAATTCGCTAGAATTGCTATTTGGGAGATGCACAGGCTAATGCATCATTGTGCATCAGACCGTATATAACTCAAAAATCTCCAATATTCAAGATTTTGCATGGGCTAATAGACATGCACAACCATAGACACGGCCATATAAATCCCTCATTTGCTTCAAACCTTCCTTGTTCTTCAATTATTCAAATTACAACACTCAAAAACACACCAAACTGCTCATGAAATATAAAATTAAGATCAAATTCTTACTCTAAACCATAAAAACACTTAGAATACATACAAATACTAATGATAGCACAATTTTAAGTCTATACACATGATAACCATCTAATAAAGACTTAAAAACACACTTAAACATCTAGTGAAACATAATATAATTTACACCTATCAATATCCTCACATTTAAACCTTTGCTTGTCCTCAAGCAAAACTAGAATCACAAACAAATCAAAACACAAAAACAGATAATCACACATTCTTACAACATTACAATAATAGTACATTGACATTAAATCTTATGGAATTAACTTAACCTTAAATGTGAATCATTCAAAATGTTTTTACATGCTAACTTATTCCTTTCATGTTTAAGTACTTTGAATTGAATATAAATATCAATCAAAACATTAACACCATATTCTGCCACCTATGGCACTTGTAGGTATGCATTTATCATTATTAATCAATTAAAAAAGGCAAAATATCACTAAGTATTCTTTTATGAAATTTCTTGCTATTTTTAAAAGATCAGCAAGTTTATTTATTGTAACATTATTTTTTTATTTTCTTGAACAATAACCTATTCTTTTGATGTTAAAGCAAACACCTTGTCATGAATGTCCCTAAGTTACCCAACTAGGTCACATATTTTTTTAGTTTGGTTAAAATGTCATTCTAGCCTTTTGAAGAAAAGACAAATATTTTGTCGTGAACCCCTTCAATTACTTAATTATATCACATTTTCAACTGGCTACGAGCTCAATTTATAACCTAATATTTGTTTTAAAAGGACCAATAGAATAGTTATTTATTTAACACGCTTTTTTCATAACTTTAGCCTACCTCATTTCTTTTTAGTAAATCATTCTTATAAAAGTATACTAATAATGGTAACCAGTTTAATTGACTATAATTTTAAATGTGCATAAACAAAAGTCATAAAGTCAAAGAATAGGTGTCATGTCCTAATTAACATGCATATTCATCCCAAAGACACTTAAATCACAAAGTTTACAAGTTACTATGCCTTTATAAATCAAATGACCATGTTCAAAACTAAACTAATTCCATTTAATTATTGTCATTGACATATGACACAATGCACACATATGCAACAAAATGTTTACACCATGTTATCCTAAATAAAAACTAACTCAAACCAAATGTCAATCTACGTACACAAATGTGTAACAAACTAGGTTGCAAAGCAGAAACATGGTGGATTTAAGTAATTTGGTTCTGCCCTATCTTCAACCACCACGGTTCTGCTTTGCGACCCAGTTCATTGTGCTAGGAATCGAACCTGTGACGTGGGGCTAAGCCTCAGGCTCATACCTGAGCTCTGATACTACTTTGCTACCCAAAACTCGAGTTGAAGGTAGGGTGGAATCAAATTACTTAAATCTAAAATAGTTAAGCTGCCAAATCGAATTAAGGTTGATCAAGGGTGAATGCTTATGATTTATTTTTTTTCATTATTTTGTTTCCTTAACTATTATTGATCCAATTATGTGTCGATCGTATAAGGTATTGATTACTCTCTCTTAACACCTAATCAATTAAACATAACTGAATCCTAAAATTTTAGATTTTACAACCTCTCGATTCACAAAACTTTCCTAACGTTTTTAATTAGATTTGAAGTTATATATTGGATAATCAATTTCTTACCCAAGATCTCTCTTCTAATTACCATTAATTTGATAATTGTGTGACATATTAAATCGCTAACTCTTGTTGCATAACCTAATCTAATTACTTGTAACTTACTTTGTTGATTTGTTGTCAAAGTATGAGCATGCACAATTATCGCAACACCAGAATTTGTATTGGATCAATAATAATCTCAGTCACAAAATAAATTCAAATTAAACCCTAATCTAAACTCATGAATATAATAAACATCATGGAATTCAGTTTACACATCAACATTGATGAAAATAACAAAAAGAAAAAAAGAAAAACTCAGTTTGGGTCTTAATTTGAAAAGTTGGAATTCCTAGACATTCTTCTTGATCTCCCATGTTTGATTCACTTTCTTATGATGGCTACTGCATTTTTCTAGAGAAGTGATGCATAGAGGCCTTTGAATCAAATTTGGCGTAGCCAACTCTCTTAGAAACTATTAACCGTGGATAAACAATAAGCTCTATTAATCCAAGTTTTCCCTTAGGTCATCTAATCAAAATAATCTCTTTAGTTAGATCTAGCTATCAAACAACCTAGAATAAGCTCTCTAAATTTAGTATGACAACTACATTATGATATGAAAATAGGTTAATCTAGGAAACAACCACACAAGCTCATGTTATTTAACTTATGTTATATTATCCCTAATGATTCACAACTATTAGTTATTATAAATAAATTAGAGTTACAAAAATTACGTAATGTGTTCTAGATTCTGGCAATGAATTCATGCAAAAATAGTCTATTGAAAGTGTGTACATCATTCATACATGAATACCCAAAACATTAAGCTAAGAAAAACACAAACAATTTCTAAAGAGAGAGAACAACACTACAAGATGAAGAGATGCCCAAATGTGTTCTTCAGCCTTGATTTTCCTTTCGAACTAGAAGAATGAATGCTATTTCCTCATATATCTTAAAAGGTAAGTATTATGCTCACTTTATGCGTTTTTCATCCTTTGTTTGGCCACTTAAATGCCCTTTTATAACAAAAATTAAGGTTCTAGGACATACATGATTACTTAAACGAGCATATAGCTAACTGTGCATGTAAAACTTTTCCCCATTTTTTATTTTTACATGGTCTTGGTGAGCTACATAGCTAGTTACTTAGTCGTGTAGCTCACTTACACAATTATGCAAGTACATAAATGGCCGTGGAGGCTGCAAAAGGTGTTAAAACGATCCTACATGCTTCCAGAGAGTTACGCGGTCCTATATATGGTCATGTAGGCTGTAGGAACTTCATTTCTTTCATTTTTTGGTCTCATCTTCACCCTAATTCATCTCTTTCTAGTTCTACAAAGGTAAATAAGGTTAAACATCAATAGGATGGCTTCAAGAATATGCTTTTAGCTCATTTTAGTTTTTGTGCCTCTAACTTGTACCTAAAACAAAATATTAACTAAAATAATTATTTTAAGCACTTCATAACATTAATCACTAAGTATTAGGAAGTAAATGTATAGTTAATCAAGCACTCATCAATAAGCATGCACAATGTTTCCAGCACACAAAACTTTTGTATTCTTAACATTTTGAGGTTATTTTAGGAACCAAATTAAGTGGAAAAAATCTTAGAAAGAACCATAAAAGTCTCAAGTAGTATTTAAGGCTAAGAGAAACAAAAAAAGGTTGTACATAAAAAACAAGCAGATCAAAGTGGAGACATCAAGAACAACTCCAAAATTTTCAGATTAAGACATAAAATCATTTTTTCTCTTTTTATTTTTCTTTTTCTTGGATGTTAATTCTGATTATTGGGATGTTGAACATGATTATGGATTTCTAAATCCCTATTATTATAGATCTGTTTTTGTCAAACTTTATCCTTGTATATTAATGCCTTGTAATATTTGTTATACTTATACTTGATAATAAATTGAGAGATTAAATCAAGTTATTTATGTTAAGGTGCATAACAAGAGTTGGTGACTTAATAGACCTGCAAATATCAAATTAATAAACACTTGAAGACATATCTTAATTTTGAGTTACTTATCCTTAGGATTACTTTATATCTAATTGACTAGTTAGGAGTGGTTTTATGATTCGATAATTTACAATTCTATTGCTTTCTATTTCAATTAGGATTACTTGATTAGATCGAGAGAGAAGGTAATGAAAACCTTAAGATATTTAGCATTAAGCATAATTGAATTAACAAGACAAAGGGAACACAAAACAAGGATAGAATAACCCCTAAGTTTCCATGATTGATTAACTTTATTCCCATTGCTAGCTTAAATTATTCAATTACTTAGTTTTATTAGTTTATTTCAATTTCTATTAATTTATTTTAACTTGATTCATTTAATTTTT
>JANPWT010000247.1:24859352-24875014 GCA_024678245.1 Erythroxylum densum | reverse complement strand
ATGTTGACTTTCACTTGATTTATTAATTGAAACAAATTCAATTAATTCTAGAAAGATTTTAGAGTCTTATACACATTCTAAATGTGCCTAATACAAAATTATAAAGACTAATTCCTACGAATTACTTATTAACTTAGTAGAATTAGCCAGCATGTCACATGTCTATGACACTTGTCATATTACTTCTAACACTAGTCATACTCTACATCATGCATGCATAAGATAACCAATTTAACAACAAGTGTCATGCATATCATACATGTGGCAACATCTTATCTTGTATGTCTATGCAGAAAAATCATAAAAACAATTTTTATAAAAATTAATATGGAATTTACAAGCATGCATGTTCATCAGATTTACTAAATTTCCTATAACTTCATATATGCACTAGGCTGAAACTAAATCGTAATAAAAAAATAAAATGACATTCAATTGCATTTTCCTTTGACATGAACTAAAATAACATTTTTGTAAAAGAAAATTGGAAAAAAATTATAAAATTATTACAAAATTTTAAAAATCAGCACATGCATTCATTTTTCTAGAAATTCCCAGAAACTAACATATGAACATACTGGATATTAATTCGAAACAAAATAGTAAATGACGTTAAATTTCAATCTCATTTGACAAAAACATAATATAACACATTATAAACAGTTTTTTGAAAGAAAATTTAAAAAAAATTCTACAATTTATAAGAAATTTTCCAAATCAACCTGCATGTCAATCATAACCCAGTAAACAGTTTGCACATGTTCAATAGATCATTTTATACATGCATAACTAGCTCTAATGCCACTATAAGAGGGCCATGGATTCATGCATAACAAGGTAGAAGAAGTGTCAAGATCTAAATTTCAACCCCATGACATCCCCAAAAGTCCATAATCCTAGATGCATGCATACATAGATTGTAAGAACGTGAAATTTCAGCACATGTACTTTTGATAATGCTCCTATTTTCTTTAATCTTCTCATTATTTAGGTTGTAGCAAATACCAAACACCTTTCTTGATCACTCAAGAACATGCAAAGATGAAGAAAAAGTAGTGTGTAAGGGTGGTTAGAGCACCAAACTAGATGAGTTCAAGTAGATCTTCAAATGGAGAGATAGATCAAGATTATGTTTCATGTAATTAGATTCATGCAACAATTGTATAAATTGCATGAAAAAGACTCAGGATCACTTCTCTCTAACTCAGAACACTTCTATACCCCTTATCCTCTCACTTGAGTGTAATTTTAACTTGTCAGTTAATGTGTACATAAGTGAAGAACTCACTTATGCATCATATGTCGTGCCTTTGGTCACGATTGCACGACGTGGCCTACTTTTATAACAGACATGCAGACTTTGTTTTTCATCCGATCTTTTATATGTATGACTCTTAAGTTCCCGGTTATTTTGAGAACTTAAATTAACTCTTAATTCAAGCAAATCATGAAGGATTTTATTATGCCAATTTATCATAATATAAGTGGATTAACACACAAACTCTTTGATAGTTAATTATTCGACTTACGAACCTTTCCATAGACAATTACTATGCAATTTGTCCCTTCACCATTCTATACCCCACTTGGTTCAGAGTATGGGCTATGTGTCAACTCCCACTAGACTGACTATGTCACATCTAGTGCAAGTGACATTAGTTCTTGTCCTAAGATCTCATTACTCTATGTGTTATTGAAGACTCTCTTCGTGACATATAATTGCTCTGGCGAGAGACTCCTGAGTAATGACCCTAACAAGAGGCTGTGGGTATCATCTCCTTCTATCAGGAGTGATGAATCCTTTATTGGCTACTCAATTACCTTTGAATACCAATAGTTATACCCAATCACCACCCTATGAGCGACCTCGTCTTAAGGTAACAAGGAATGATGTCAAAACATAGGATCAGTATCCAAGATATCCTTGAGTATCTCAAGTCTAAGGATATTTACATCATTGTTATGATGAGATTAATCATTGACATTTGATAAATCATCCAAATGATAATCTCATAGTGAGTCATCTGATGTATTTACTACTCTTAGTAAGCATCCATATGTTAACTCTAAACATCTCATGCTTACAGTTTGTAAGATCCACTACTTGATCAAATCAATGAGTATAACATGTGTTAGTCAATCTGGATTAATAATGTCCTGTCTTACTAATCCTATAACTAGGGATAATTTAGATAGTAACATAATTACACATGATAGGAATCACATTATCATGATCTCATCATGATTTCCTTCATGTTATGTTTTGTATCATAGACTTCAATAATTCGTTTTAAGATCGTCATCAATTCATAAATAAACCAACATCAAATTAATGAAAATTCCTTTTGCTTTATTAATCAAAATAAAGTTTGTATAAAAGTGTTAAAGGTGATTATCTTAAGAGCACTACTCTAACATATTAGTCATCTTTTACTTTGAGTTCAATGAACAGAGAACATACATTACTCAAGATAATAAGTTGAAGATAGATATGTGGTGCGACAATAGCAAGCAAGAAGGTGCCAAATGGGATAGGTAGTAGAACAAGTCAATGTTTTAAAAATCGGATCAAATATTGAATCATTCAAAGGAAATGTTTAAGATTTAAATGTTCAACCAGCTTAAACCATTATAAAACTGGTATATATTAAATAAGAGATAAAAATTATAAGAACAAATAAAAATAAAATATTTTATTGAAATAAAAAGAGTACTCTAGTGTCTATTATTATATAATGAACTAATAATAAATCTAATCTAATAATTCAAACTAAATCTAAATCTAACATAAAATTTAAAATAAAAATAAAAAAATAATACTTTTTAAAAGAGGTTGTATCTTATCATCATCAAAGGTTTCAAATTCTCTAACACTATCTAAAGACTCATAAACCAATTTTTCATCTAAAGTATCGGCATCAATTTATTTTATTACATTTAAATAAGTTACAAATTGTTAATGTATGAAATTATTCTCAATTGTAAATTGTAATACATTATACTTTTATGTAAAATATGATGAAAATAAGAAATAAACTACCAATCAGTAGATGTTCTTAATTCACTCATTGTAATAAATGCATTTTCAATATAAATCTACTTTTCAAGTTCAGTATAATCAAGATTAAGTGATGGTTCTTCTTCTAAAATCCAAAAATTAGTATGGTCAATAGAATAAGTATCAATTGGACCATATGCTTTTTTCTTATTAAGTGCGTTGTATACATAATAGAGAAATTATAAAGCCAATAATAAAAATAAAATTAATGAAAAATAAAACAAATGAATAAAATACATGTTACTCATCTCATACATTCTCTTCTTACTAAGTATTCTAAATATATAATAGAGAAAGTGTAATGTCGATAATAAAAAATATTGAAAAATAAAACATATCAATAAAATACATGTTCTTCATTCATAGATTATAAGTAACATAAATAAGGTCAGTGAGTATTTTGATGGTCCAATTGATTTCATTTCTTTGTATGAATATGCTAAAAAACGCTCCAATTATATTCACAACTTGATGCAGAAGCTGTTTGACTGTATAATCTAAAAGTAATATTTCTCAATTTTGGAGCACTTTCACCTAATAATCTCTACTTTAAATTAATAGTTATGAGAAATAAAAATTTATTATTAATAAGTAAATGATGAATCAAAAGTATAAAAAATTACAAGGCTGCATTTTTTCAATATAAGTTCTCTCTTTGTAGATGATCTTGCAAAACTCTCTAAAACATTCATGATACAATTTAATTTCATTTGTCACTTGTGATTGCTCTTTAATAGAGATAATACCTTTGCATTCAATCATATCAAAGAGATTATCCATAATATCATTTGTATATGTGTCTCCACCTTATAAGCAATAAGGATTAAGAAAATAAGCTACTAAGTGGATCCTTTTAGTAAGATGCTTATCCCATCATCAGCCAAGAATATCCATACAAGGCTTGTACAATTTCTCCTTTCATTTAAAAAAATAAATAATGGTGTGTATAGAGGCTAATCTCTTTGATATGATTGAATGAAATGGTATTTTCTCTATTAAAGAGTAATCACATTTGACAAATGAAATTAAATTGTATCATGAAGGTTTTAGAGAGTTTTGCAAGATCATCTATAAATGGAGAACTAATATTGAAAAAATGGATCCTTGTAAGTTTTTATACTTTTAATTCATTATTTACTTATTAATAATAAGTTTTTATTTCTCATAACTATTAATTTAAAATATAGATGAGTGGTAGAGAATATTAGGTGAAACTGCTCCAAAATTAAGAAAGCTTACTATTAGATTATACAGTAAAACAGCTTCTGCATCAGGTTGTGAATGTAGTTGAAGCATTTTTTTGAGCACATTCATACAAAGAAATGTTATTGCTTATCTAGTGGAGACACATATACAAATGATATTATAGCTAATCTCTTTGATATGATTGAATGAAATAATATTTTCTCTATTAAAGATCAATCACAAATGACAAATGAAATTAAATTGTATCGTGAAGGTTTTAGAGAGTTTTGCAAGATCATCTATAAAGAGAGAACTTATATTGCAAAAATGCAACCTTGTAAGTTTTTATACTTTTAATTCATCATTTACTTATTAATAATAATTTTTTATTTCTCATAACTATTAATTTAAAATATAGATGAGTGGTAGAGATTATTAGGTGAAAGTACTCCAAAATTGAGAAAGCTTACTATTAGAGTATAGAGCTTACAAAAATATTATTATTCTTTTTAAAGGGAAGGAGAAATTGTATCTATATATATAGAATCTTATATAAGTCAACAATCCTCAACAATTTTATAAGTAGAACCACAATCTTTTAAATGATCAAGTAGGCATCCCAAAATTTATTATCTAGAATAATATTATAAACTTCTTTTCCATTTCGCACTCTTTGATAACTTATGACTTGAAAAATGTTTTTTTTTGGCTAAATTTTGAACCATTTGTCTATAGTCATAAACACTTTTCAAAGCAATAAATGTAGTTGCAAACCTAGTTGCAACAAGATACATGATCTCAACCTAATCTTCTTGCTTTCTTAATCAACATAAAAATGTAATCTGATTATATAAAAAAAATTTGTTAGCTTAAATGCACGTGAAGTCAAACTAGAAATATGATCCATACTATTAATATCTTTTAAAATAAGATTTATACAATGGGCAGCGCATAGAGACCAATAATATGCCCATACTTTGATTGTAATAAGTAACCAGCTGATTCATAATTAGTTACATTTTTTGCAACAAAATGTATAACACTCTTTAGTCCAACCCACTTGACAATTTCATAAAATAATTAAGATAAAACGTGATGACTTTTTACCATATCAAAAACATCAACTTAGTTGATAAAAATTGTTCCAATATTACAAGAAACCAAGAAATAATCAAGGTTCTTTGTCTCACCAAGAAATAATCAAGGTTTTTTGTCTTTGATTAGACCACCCATCTGCTATAATAATTGTCGATTCCCAACTAAACTTATATATACCCACAATCAACTAACATTTCTTTTTTAAATTTTGAAGCAAACGTACATGAATCTCTTAATAATAATGTACCTTAAATCTTAAACCTATCGTTGTTGTAGCATCTATGTTCTTAAAATATGGTGAATTTAAAGGAATACATAAATGATAGAACCATCTAGCCTATGCTCATTTACATCACAAAATATCATCCGTATCCACTAAAACACTTTTAAAACTAACTTGAAAACTAGGAGTAGTTCTCGAAGGAAACTAAGAATCTATGTCAATTGTAGCTTTCATTTATCTTTGTCTAACACTTGTGGTGCTTCATCGTTTGTAAAAGATATATCATGAGCCTCTTTATTTTCCTTTTGCTTTTTTACATATTGCTACAAATAATTTCCAATCCTCTCATGTACATCAAATAATACTTTTTTTGTAAAAAGCAATATTACCCCTAACACTAGCAAGATTTTCTTTCATTCTATAAAATCTCCCCCTTTAAATATTCTACTGCAAAATATATAATTATATTAGATATGCTTATCAGATGTTTGAGAAGAAGAAAAATAATTTTATGTTGGATCAGACTTACCACAAGTAGAGGATGCTAAGTTTATCAAATATTTTTCTGATGATTCCATATTTTCCATTATAATTTTAACATTAAAATATGAGAAATATTTTTTAAAAGTTTTGAACAAAAATAAGTCACAACAATAACTAAATCAAAAGTAAGTCACAAAATAATGAACCAAAGAAGAAAGATAAAACGAAAAAATATTAAGTTTGGAAAAGAAAATACCCTTAATTTTGTCTTCTTGATTTTTGCACCTTTTAGGTCTATTTAATAGTATGAGATTTGAATTCAATCATCATGAACAAAAAAAAAATAGAAAGGAGAGTTAATTTGTGATCTTGAGACATAAATCAACGTATATATACAAGAAACATAAAAAAGGTTGAAAAAAATTGAAAAAAATAAAGGAAATCAATTCAAATGGGAAAAAATGAAAATCTTTTTCAATATTGAATAAATCTAAAAGGTCACTAAAAATGTTAAATATGTTTAATGGACACTGAAAATTTAAGTGTCCTTTTCTAAACATACTTTTTTAAAACTTAAAAATTACTCCTTATTGCACTTTTGAATTATCATAAATAAAATTATTTATCTATACTAAATTATAAATTAATGAATTTTTTAGTGTCCTTCTTTAAACATATTTTTTAAAAGTTTAAACATCACTTTTTAACATGCTCTTAAATTATCCTAGACAAAATTACTTATTTATACTAAAATTACTAATTAATAATTTTTTCGATATCCTTTAAACATACTTCTTTAAAGTTTAAACATCACTCTTTAACATACTCTTTAATTATTCTAAACAAAATTACTTACTTATACTAAATCACTAATTAATAATTTGTTAGTGTCCTTTAATATACTTTTTTAAAGTTTAAACATTACTTATTAACACACTCTTTAATTATCCTGAATAAAATTACATATCTATACTAAATCACTAATTAATAACTTTCTAATGTCCTTTAATCATACTTCTTTAAAGTTTAAATATCACTCTTTAATATATTCTTAAATTATCCTAAATAAGATTACTTATATATGTCATTAATAACTTTTTTAGTGTCCTTCTTTCTTTAAATATATCTTCTTATTTTTAAGTTTTACTATTTATTTCAAATATGATCTAAAATGCAACATAATAAGATCCCAAAAAGAAAATTCTAATTAAAAATTTTGAAGAGGCTATAAAAATAAAATTTAAAAAAACAACATCCACTGCTTTTGTCTTAATAGGTGGCTAAGTGCTTGTCACTAAAAATCTGTGTCAAAAAGTTGCCCACATCTCTTGCTTCTTTTGGATTTCTCTTCTTCCCTTTGGTGTGTGATTTGTTCTCTGCACAGATGGTGATGTTATTGGAAAGGGTGTAGGTATGCATTTTATTTAACCACAACACATGATTTTTTTGTGCCTTCTGCGTTCCTTGTATTCTTTGTGTTTCAATTGATCATGTCACTTCGCGATTTGTCTTTGCATGTTATGAAGGTTCCTCGTTATATCTTTGATCTCCTTCTGCAATTTATAGCAGATTAATTCCAACTTGCTCTAATGATTGAACAGCATTGGGTATGCAATTTCTTTCTGATTATGACTTCTCAAATACTACCCAGGATATGCTATTCCAATGCTTTATTTCCCTATTTGGTTTCAAGATTCTCTGATTCTCAATTGGTGTTTGTTCACTAGACTGGTAGAGAAATCTCATTGACCTCATGAAGCAGATCCAGAAGTGCTTACAGAAATCTTGCTCAAGCTTCAATAGGAAGATCACCCTTTGCTGTACCTGTCAGTGACCTAGTTCTTGCCAAAGAAGAATAACACATAGTAAGAAACCAGCTGATTTATTCTTTCACATGCTAATTTTCATTAATAATGGTCAAAAATGAAAGTGAACAAAAAATCAGCTCACATAATCCACTCAAACAGACCAATCCAATTTGGTTTTAAAATCATTGGAAAAAGTAGTAATTTGTCTTGGTTGTGCTAAAGGAAGGAAACTAAACTAGGGATTTACGTTTTCTGGTTTTTTTTTTTAAATATTAATTTGCTTATGTAAAAAAAAATTGTAATTCATTTATCATTCATTATAACTTGTCAGGTCAAAAATAAAATTTCAAATATTTTATTATAAATTTTAAAATTCAGAATAAATATAAAATTCGATAAAATTTAAGTTTCTTTTAATTAACCCTTAGAAAATTATGGATTTGACGCTCTGAAAACATCCAACTTACCGTTGCCTTTGCTGCTCATGCTCCAACTCCAATCCAAATAATCATCAATGGCATTAGGATTTTATTTTTCCATGATTTAAGATGAAAATTCTAGCTTCAGACCTATTATCTATTTATTAGTTTCAATGATATATTACCAAGTATCCCAAATATATTCAACACAATTGCCACACTTCCATTTTTTTTTTTTGCGTTTTACTTGCGAATCCACGTTGGTACAAAGCAACTTTCGGTTTTAGAAAATTATGCAAGACACCGGCGTTTTCTTCAACAAGTGGAGCAGTTGATTTCCAAATCAAGCAGTAATTAGAACTCCACAATTTCTATATTTATAACTTGAGCCAACTTTATCAGTATTCAAAAATGTTAAAGAGTCCACCAATAGAATATTCTGCGAAGAAAACACTCGCCTAGAAGAACCCCATATATTGGCTCCACCAACATATTCAACTACGGGGTAAAATTGAACTCAAATGCTATGTGAAAAATATGAAAAAAAAAAAAAATTTCCCGTGTCTTATCTTTAACAAGAATCTTGTCACTGTTCAGCAACCCTTACTAACTGTAGAATTATGATTAAAAAAAATACAATAATGCACGCCTCTCCTCCCTGTGCAGTAGGTACAGTGAGAACAAAAATGCCAGAAATAACCTTTCAGCTTGGATTCAAGCACCTTCAACAATAAAAATAATTCAGAATTACAAGTCAAGTGGACAAAGCTAGTAACTTCTCCAAATATAAGACGGCTAAGTAACCAGGTGAATGAGTACCAGTAAAATTGGAAACCGCAGTGCTGATATTTGTGCATCAACTGCTTCCCTTCTGCTTTAGGGTGATCTTATCTCCCAGGCTGAGTGCAATCCCCTGGGTCTTGCTCCTTATCCTAATATATCCACTGAGCTTCCCACCTGACTGTTTCTCGATGCTTACATTTACCAGGGCATCCTCTCCAAACACACTCTTAGCATACAAGTTAGCTGCCAGAAATCCGCACTCACCATCCAATGCAGCCCTGAAAAATCATAAAATATTAGATCAAATAGTGCTAGTGCTTAGATAAATAAATGAGAAATGGGAGGAATGTCTACAAAAACTTAGTCGTGTTAGTTGTGGGCATGTATAAAGTACGCTAATAAAACTTACGGTGCAGTGAGACAGTTCATATTGGTTGATTTGATGATGTGGTCAAGAAATTCCTTCTCTTCCTGAATTGTAGTGTTAACAGCAACCTGAAACACAAATTACAAAAGCCTCCAAGTTATAGTAAGTTAATGTTGGGAATACGAAACTAAAGTCTCTATAACTTCCAACCTTCTTGTCTTTCACTTCAACAATAATGCACATCTTGTACAAGATGTAACATTTGAACATTGAATTGAAATATGACTAAAAAGTAACAACTAAATGTAACACTAATATTGAAAAAAAAATCCATCAACGTCAACGTCAACATCCAACGTCCAAAGTACCTTGTTTTCCCATTCAAACTCCGCCCACATAGTTCTGAAAGCTGCATCTGTACAAACTGCTGGAGAAATATAGTCCATAATATCAATGTGTATGTCATTGAGGACAACAACAGTCCGCTCAAGTACATTAGATGTCTCGTACACAATATTCCCAAAAATAACACCAGTCTCAGTTGAAGACACCTTGATGTTAGCCTTTATTTGCTTGCTTGATTCTGGAGCTAGAGTATAATTTTGAGGGCGTTCAACAAGCTTGAGATCACCCATGGTTGCCAATTCCAAACATAGGTTCTGAAGAGTCTCCTTTGTCCTGTTGATAACTGTAACATCAAGTACAATGTCATAGTGATGAACAGTCACATATGCTTCAGCATAAACAGGATCACTAAAACCAGTGAGTTGAAGGATGCGATTAAGCTTATTTGCATCATCCCCATCCTTAATGAACTCCCCAGTAGCACGTTTCAAATCGTCTTGAACTTCATCTTCCAACTCCAGCTGGCTCATACCCTGAAAATTAGATGAAGTTTGACACCATTATATGAAACCAAATTTTACGACAAATCCTTAGAAACCAATCAAAGTTTGGGTGGATTAGTCAAATTATAACATTTAAGATGCATAAGACCTGATTAAGATAGTCAAACTAAATAAGAGTGAACTGACAACGTGCAAGCTACCAACAAACAGAACTACAGAAACCACAAATCATTGTCCAACTAAGCAAACCCTTACTGACCTTCCTGCTCTTCAAATGATAGAAGTCAATGAGGTCATCTGGTTGTGAATGAGAAACTTGGGCCTTCGCCTTTTGCTCCTCGGTTTCCCTCAACTGTTTCTCTGAAAGCATCTTTACAAAACTCTGACGACAAGATTGCAACCATATCTTTCTGATCTCATCACCAGTATTGCAAAGTAATCTTATACAAAGTACTATTCTATCATAAGAATCACTATCAATTGGATGTGGCAGAACTGGAGATTGGCCAAGTTGTAGCATAGAAACCATTATCAACAGAGCCTGTGTGGATGCTTTATTCACTTCAACTTTAGAAGTCTGCACCTCTTCCATTCTCAGAACAAGCTTTGACATGGTGCAGGCCACAACAGCTCCAAGGAAAAAATCACCAGTGAGAAGAAGGGATCTCAAGTTTCCAGAAGACATTGATCCCTGAACAATTGTAGGTGGTGAGAAAGCAGTTTCAGAAGCAGCACTCTGTGTTGCGTAAGTCCCATCAGAAAGTATAGCTGGTCTTCTTGAAGAAACGTGATTTGAAGTAACAAGTTGAGGCTTCTTAGAAGCATCAGTAGCTTCTGGTTCTTCTGAAACTGAATAAAATGGTAACTCTCCAAGGCACTGCTTAATGGCTGCTATGCCACTCTCAACTTCAGAAAGGGACAGACAATACTCTCCAATAATCCACAGCGCACAAGAGCAAACTCTTGCAGCTCGTATCTGGTAGAAAGTATCCAGCAGCCTTGTTATTATTGAGACTCTAAGTTTAGGGTTGGTTTCAATTATTTCTCGTACAAAAACAACTACGTCCATAGCAGAAGCAACATTGCTGTCTCCTAGGAAATCCATCAAGAGATGGACCACTGTGCTAGCCACCTCTGGGAACTTAACAGCACAAGAATGGATGGCTTGAATAAGCATTTGTCTGTACTCACCGTTCTTCTCAAGCTCTCCACCCTGAGTCTTAACAACTTCCTTCTTCAACATAAGTACAACTTCATTGATGTTGCGTGGCGTGATCAAATCAAGAACAATATCAAGTGTCTTCCTCTGGATGTCAAGATTTGGGCTGGACAGTGCCCTGAGAACATCCATAACCATATCAACCATTACATCTCTATGTGATGCCTTGAGCTCAATCAGCCGATCAAGGACAATAAGTTTTACATTGTTGTCACTCTGAGAAAGAAGAAGCTGGCAATAGGTATTGGCTGCAGCTCTAATAGCAGTGGGTGCAGAAGATAAAGAAACAAGTGTGCCAGCACATTCATAAATAACTGCACTAGAAGGAGCATTCAACAAAGATATAATGATCTTTATGTATTTCCCCTTCTCCCCACGATTAGTTCTACAGACTTTCCGGATCAATTCCAACACAACCATCTGAAGCAATTCACCCCAATCAGAGATCTTGTCAACATGAGTCAAGAGGTAATTAATGGCTCGATCTTGTGCACAATTAAAGAGCATGAGAAATGCATTCCTCTTAGCCGATTGATCTTGCTCTGTTGACAGAAGTTTCTCAATCATCTCAGGTGCATCAGCCAAAAGCTGCTCACCCTGCGGAAGTTTATATATGGACATAACAGCTAAAATAGCATTCCTCCTGATATAAGGATGCCTATGCTCCAAATTCTGTAAAACTGATGGGATCAGAGGCTCAATTATTTCAGTCTCATTTAAGCGGCAAAGAAATCGCAATGTAACCCCTCGAATGTATTCATTGGGGTGTTGAAGATTGTTCCTCAAATTTTGGCATATCAAGATCATTTCTGGTAATATCCTACCCTTGGCATCAGTTTTGTCAATTATCTCCAAATAGAGAAGCAAGAGCTTTTGGACTGTGTGGTCCTCAGACGGCAAGACATATCTAACAATTGTAATGAAAAGCTGAGGCAAAGTTTCACCATTCAACAAAAGACTGACTGCTTTCTTCATTGCATCAATCTTTGCTGGCACATCATTGCCTTCAAGAGCTTCCTTAATCTCATTTGCCATTGCTGGCGTTCCTTTGTCAAAGTGAACAAGCAATGTACAAGACTTCTCCATCGCCTGCTGTTTTCTGGTAAAGTAATGCAATAAATTAAGGTTCAGAGAGAAATAAACTATTTACAAGTACAATGGTAAAAAAATAAATTGTGAAAAAATTGTAAAAAGACACTGGATGCATACAAAATATTAAGAAAGCAAATGCACTTAAACAATAAGGAAAGCAAAGCTTCATAGATGAAACCCTTCAAACAATGTTAACAAAAGAATGCAGGAAAAGTAAGACCCAAAAAATTTATCTCTTAAGCACAAAATAAAAAGTAATTCTTAGGAGTTCCAATCCTCACAAAATCCGTAGTTTGTGACCACATTTAACAGTGGGCAGATCTTTCCATAAGCATGTAATTCACATTTATCTGAAAAGGCACTAATTCTAAAGAGAGATAAGAGTTGGAATTAGCAGTAAATGCGCGTAAAAGCTAGCAACGATATCAGATCTGAGACTATAAGTCAGAGTTATAACCTAAGAACTTTGATTTCTTCAACTCATGGACATGTCCAGTAGATCAGCTTCATGGACATGAAATCATAATGTGTCTTACAAAGACAAACCCCAACAATGTCGTCACCACTTTTATCCCCTAGTTCTACAGCAAATGAGCAATTGAAAGAGCGAAAAGACTCCCAATCAGATCAGATACCGATTCAAAACCTAAATTCAACGGCATGAACAACAACAAACAATCCAAAACAGCTAAAAAATGTGTTTGGTTGGCGAGGAGAAAGAAAGAAACAGTAGAGCACGTTTGCAAAGAAATCCGTCGAACGCAAATTAGGCAAAGAGGATAGAAAGAGAGAAAAAGCACCTTGCAGCGATGAGATCCGAGGAGAAGAGGTTAAGGTGGGAGGGATTGGAATTGGAATTGTACAGTTTTCAGTGGGATAGATTGAAAATCATGAGCAACAAGCTCAGTTGAGAGATGAAATTGTTGGCATCGAAAGATCTCAAGTCTTAACCCTTTTGGACCTTAATTATCCAATAAAGCATGGAAGGGGCAAGGCTTTTAGATAACTCTCTCCCGGGCTTTTGGTAAATACCGCACTTTTAATTCAGCTGATTCGTGGTTTTGGACATAAGCCCACGATGCCAGGTGACCATATCTTACAAGACCACGTTCAACTTGAAAGCCGAAACTCCTTTAATCTTAATTCTTAAAAAGGCGCTTACGACGTCTTAACCATAACTGCCCATCATATCCGATTATCTGACTACTTAATATAAAATTTTTGATAGACTTGTTTGTCAACTGCCTTATTTTATTAATTAGAAATTTTAATTAGTGCATAATGTCTGGGCAAAATTATTGTTTCCTATTCGTGACAAATGTTCTCTTGCTAGTGGTTGGGTAGATTCTTGAATTGGGCATCATATCCATCAACAAGGAATCTAAGGTAAGTTTTTTAGTTGGCAGTATAAGAATTGGGCATCATATTAATCGGTTCGATGATTTACCTTAATTTTATTGCTACATCTTCATTGTTGATGTTTCGCGTAGAAAGCATGTAGTGGGAAGATTTGTTAAAAGACAAAAATTTTAATGAGACAAACACCAGTTGCAATGTTGACAATAGTGGAGATAGGCCTTTTCATGCTTTCCAAGTGAGAACTTCTATCAACATGGATGTATTGTTTTGTTAGGTTGATATTCATCGATGTAATAAATGATAAACGATTAATTGGCTATATTTATGTCCTCATATTTACTGTGTTTTGCTTATCGATTGAGAATCTTAGGGTATTTGTGGTACCTATTATACTTCAAGTGTATTTTTAAGTGATAATTGCTTTTATAAACTAAGAGGAGAGGAATTTGAGTGAAATTGAGGCATAAAATGGAATAATTGAAACAACCTTCGACTTATACGATGGTGTATAAGTCACTGTAACTATATGGAGCTTCTAAGACATTGTTTATGCCCGTTTGAAGATACACACCTATGTATGTTGACATACATGACCACGTATATGCCCATGTAAGCTTCTGTGATCGTTTAAAGTCGCAAAGTCATGTTCAAGGTGATTGATTCCACTATTTTCTTCTCTTCATTGGGATTTTTCTCCACGAATTTTCCAACTTCTTCCTCAGTTGCATTGCATTGACCAACAATTGATAGCATTCATTACTCTCTTTAACTAAGTCCAGCTGCTTTTCTTCTTCTTCCTACAAGGCGAAATCAAAACATACAACATTAATTTGATCAACAAAAGAATAGTCTTTAGAAATAGTAGTAGAAGAAATAGGTTCAACATTAAAAATTTAAAATTCCACTGCTTCTCCCAAAACAGTCATACTCAGTTTCTCGTTCTTTACATCAATCAAGGTATTGGTAGTGGCCATAAAAGGCCTCCCTAGGTGTATGGTGTGCTCATGTGCTTGCTCTTTAACCTCTCCCATGTCTAGGACAACAAAGTCTATAGGAACAATCAATCCTCCAACCTTCATTAACACATCCTTTATTATTCCTTTCGGATAATGAATTGACCTATCAGCTAATTTCAAACACATGTTTGTAGGTCTTAACTGTCCTATATCCAATTTCTCATAAATAGATTAATATATAAGGTTTATACTCGCCCCAAGGTCAAGCATACCCTTAACCTCATCACCATTACCTATTGATACTTACACAAGAAAACTCCCTGGGTCTTTCAATTTGGGGGGTAATTGCTGCTGAAGCACTACACTTGCAATCTCTGAAATTATCACCTTCTCGTTTGGCTCAAACTTCTATTGTCTGGGGTTTAGTTTCTTGAAGAACTTCACATAAGTTGGAATGTTCCTAACCATACTTAACAAAGGCATATTAATATTAACTTTGGAAAACATGTTATAAAGATAAGAAAATTGCTTATCTTGTTTACAATCCTTAAGGCAACTTGGATATGGGATCAATGGTCTATAAGGATTAGTTGCCTTATGTAGTCTTGATTCTTCATTGCAGTCAGTTGCACACCCTAGTTTTCCAACTTTCTGAATGTGACTTGAAAAGTTGTCATGCCCCGTGCTTTCTTTATTCTACTAACCTTTTTTGTTAATGAAGCTCTCCTCTTCTTAATTACCTACTCCAGACAGATTATAAGTGT
>JANPWT010000247.1:24816445-24826658 GCA_024678245.1 Erythroxylum densum | reverse complement strand
GTTATAAACTGTTACCCACGAGCTATAAGCTCACCCCCCTTCATTCCCATCCACAGGTGATGAGAAGAAGATCGGGTGAAAGAAAGTGAAGGTTTTTGTTTGTTTGTATGTGTACATATTGTATTGTTTTTGTTAAATGGTGGTAAGAACAAGATCTTAGACTTTTGTTGAGAATTTAGGGGATTTTGTATCCTTTATGTATTCGGATTTTAATATTGATGTTGTATTATGGAATATTTTGCAAGCACGTATTTCATGACGTAAATACATTATGGATTTGTATAGAGAATAGAAAAGTAAATTATGGTTTTGTATTGTATATAAATTTGCATATGATTATGAATGAGATTGAATTAAATTGAATTGAGATTATAGAATTGATGATTTCCAAATTGGAAAGGAATATGGCTTCGTATGAGATCGAGTAAAATGGAAAAGAAAGAAAAAAAAGTTATACCGGATTTGATTGGCTTAGATTAGATGTCTTAAGGTTTCCAACGTAAACGTTTTTCTTCGATAATTGTGTTCGGATGCTTTTCCTAAATGCTTGTTCACGGATGTTAGAAATTGGTTTCGATTCGATTTGATCCGATGGTTGTTTCGTTTTGATTTCGCCTTATGTTTCGTTTCTTTTCTTGACAAGCATGAGAATTTGATGAAAGTTAGTGAATGGATATGATTTTGCTTCCGCCTTATGTTCCTTTCTTTCGATTTTGCTTTCGTTCATCTTCGGTTTTCGTTTCTCCGGTTGGGGTCCGGTCTCGGGATCGGGTCCCAACACAGATGGTTTTCAATGACGTAAAGACGAAGAAGGATCAAAAAGAGGAAAAATATAGCAAGAAGTGTGAAAATTCCAGATTGGTCGAAATTCAAAGATTAGGCGTGGGCACGCCTAAGGTCATATTTCTAATTCTGCAGATTTTTCAGAAGTTGTCTCCAATTAGAAAAAAATCGCCAAAGATCTTCTGGGGTCCTTTTCAAGAAGTTTCCCACCTAAATTAGAAAACTATCTATTTGAGACAAAATCCAATCAAGATATGGAGAGATTCACGTCAAATAGGGAATTTGGGAGATTGCCGTGGATATAAATACATGTATAGGGATTAAAGGGCTAGACATCGAGTCTTAGTATTTCATTTGGACTGCTGCATATTGATTCCCTGGGGTTTTATGGTTTATTTCTTCTGCACTTTCCAAGTAGTTTAATCGTAGGCTTTGGGGATTTGGATATTGCAATTTTTCTGTTTCCTTGTTTTCAATTTCTGCAGATTTCAATTAGGGATTTTTCGTTATTTTCATTAAAAACCAGTTATGGAGACTATTTCTTTTGTTATTTCTTTTGATTTCAATTCAAGTATGATTAACTAATTTTCTTGTCTTGGTTGAGGGATCCATGTTCCATGTTATTATGGTGAGATGTTCGGAATCTTTTTCATGATTGTTAACGTTCATTGGATAATTTCAGATCAATCTTTTTAATTGGATTTGTTAGTTTCTAGGTGCGCAACTAGAGATTAATGGATTTAATCGCTAGGTTAACAAAATCTGACGTTCAATTTTGGTAACCACAAGTAGCAATTAGGATTAACCCCTCTACGTTAGAGTCGGAAAATTCTAAGAAATTATCCACTTGATTGATTTCATGTCGTACATGTTTATCACTTGTCATTGGTTCTTAATGCTATTATTCAATTTAATCTATGATCGTATCTAGATTAATTGTTTAATAAGGTTGCTAGGATACATGTTTCTAGTCAATACAATTAATAGAAAATTCCCTCAATGAATGTTCGTTAATAATTACAATTTTTGTCAAGGATCCATAATAACATGGTAACATTGGTGACCGAAACCAAGGTGTTTTTCCTATCGATTTTTCAGACTTAATTATTAATTTACAATTTCTTTCTTTTTGACTTTCATTCTTATTTTAGTAAGTAACAAAACCCCACTTTTTATTTGTGCCGTTTGAATTCGTAATTTTCATAATCGTAAAATTCCTCGTGGGAATGATATCCGCTTACCGCTACTACATTAATTTGTTTTAACGGGAGTGAAAATCTTTTATATTTGGTTATAGGCGACAGCATCACCATCAATCTTATTGAGGAATTGAAAATGAATACGAATTTTAAGTTGGAATTGGAAAAGGATATTTTGTGATTGAAATAAGAAGTATGTGTACATGATAAAGATGATTGAGAAAAGAGATTTTTTGGATAAAGTACAAATGGTAACCTATGCTATACATCCTAGTCGAAATATGCCAGAATAGTACTTATGGCTAAGGATGTATAAGCAAGAGACTATATGTATGAGTTACTAATAGTCTTAACTATTAGAGATATGCTTAAAGCTTATATTTGGGAGTTCATAGGAACATGAAGTCAATGTATAGTTTTAACTAACTTTAAGCATATCAATCATTATTATAGTGATTTCATTAGAATACTATATGAGGAGTTATATGATAGAAAGAGTCGTTCGCCTTTATATTGTGATGAATAAGGCCTAAAAAATGGTTGAAGGCCAGAATTGATTGGAAATGTTGTTGATAAGTGAAATTTATCTATATTAGAAATTAAGTGATTTAAGAAAGATGAATGAATTAGGTGGATCAACACAAAAGGTATGGAATACAGTGAGATAGACATAAGAGTTAAGTTTACTAACACTAAAGAGATGTGAAATATGAAGCAAAAGGTGAATTGTTTCTAAAAGTATCACCATGGTAAGGTGTGCTCAGGTTATCAAATAAAAGGTAACTAAGCATGATGTAAATTGGTCCATATAAAATTATTGTGAAAATAGGAGCATGGATTTATGAGTTGGTATCACCAATAAAAGATGTTTCAGATTCATAAAATATTACATGAATATGTTTAGGAAATATCATTATGATCTGATATATGTATTATCGATACTTGAAGTGAAATTATGAGTAATCTAAAATAATTGAGGAAACAATTACGATAGTGTGATATTAGAATAAGTACTAAAGTAATTCCATTGACTATAGTCAAGTGGAAGAAATTATTCAAGTGATGAAACTAAATGGGAAATTAAGGAGTATATGAGGAAACAATACCCCTGCCTTTTTGATCAATCAGATAAGAATTTTGAGGACAAAATTTATTAAGGGGAGAATTGTGACATCCCGTTCCCATACTAAGGGGTAGAACCTTAGATTTTTATAATTGAGAAATATATAAGAGTTTAGAAAAATGCATTTCATGCTCATGCATAATGTTAGCATACACACATATAAATATTGATTTTTGCACACTAAAATGATTGAATATGCTTTCATTGACATTTTTAAGATATAATTGATCTAAAAATATGATTATATCTAGAATTGTGAATTTTATGTGTTAAGAATTGATTTGGAGAGTATAATTATTGATTCAAGATTTGTGTTGAAAATTTGAGAATTTTTTGAAATTTTAAGGGTATTTTTAGGCTGAGAAAAATGTCAACTGGCAGAACAATTGATAAATAGTGGTAGAAATAAATGTCAAATGGTAGTATAAATTTTAAGATGTGACATTAAGATTTAATGACTTATGTCATTGAAAATTGGAGACAAATGGACTAGTAGATTAAAAGACCAAAAGTGGGACCATAGGAAAGTGACAAGTGTCACTACCCTCATCACTTACTATTCTTTTACCCAATTAAAGATTTTACTTGCACATTCACGACATATGCTTCATTTCTCCACCTTCTTCTTCTTTTTCTTCATCTTTCTCTTCTTTACTAACGAAACCCACTCTTACCCTCACCATGCTGATTTTTTGTCTAGCTCTTTCACCCTGTTTCTCTAAGATTTGTTCTCTTCTCCATTTTTTCACTAAAGACCTAACCCTACAACATTTTATTGATGATGTATGTGTAAGAGAAGGAAGCCAGGGTTAAGAGAGATCTTGAAGAGTTTGAAGAATCTTGGAGCTAAATTAAGTTATGCTCTAATCATCATAGGTAGAGTTAAATGAAAATAATATGATTAGTAATTTGAGGTTGATGAATTGATCATTAAATTTTCATGTGTGAGTCGTGAGTGCTGACATGTATATGTAAATGTCTTGCTTTTATATATGTGATGATATAATGTTGGATTAAATTGAGTAAATGGTATTTTGTGTATGATGAACGTGAGTGATGAAAAGTTTAAGTAAATGTCTTGTTTTTGGATTTGTGTGATGAGTCATAATATCATATATTGTTATAGATATGTTTTTGAGGTAGAGTGATCATCATAATGGTGTTAGGATGAGTACATAAAATTGTTGATGAATGGTATATGCACAAGTTCTATTTTTTAGTTAATGAGCAAATATAGACCATGATTTATTTGTGAATGATATTGAGTTGAAATGGATTTGAGAATGAAGAGCAAATGAAGTAGAAAAAGTGATATTTGTACAAATTGTGTTAGGTGTAAAATCTGGAAAATTGGAAGATGAGTCCTGTTTGCTGCTTCTTGTGAAAGTTCACCGCGGCCAACTCCTTGTTTCTCCATGGCCAACTTGCAGGATTTTATGAGGATTCCTCTTAGGATACTTTCGCCGCAGCCAGCCTTCCTACATAGCTTTATTCTTTTTGAATTTTTGTATTTTAATGTTTGATTTTTAATATGGGATTTTGGCTTTGTTTGTGGATGATTTGAGTTAAATGGAAGTCCAAAATGGGGTAGATATAAATTAGAAATGTTAGATTGAGAAAAAGAAAAGAAGAAAATGAACAAAATGCAGAAAAATGAAGGAAAGTGTAGGAAATGAAGAACATGCGTGGAGAATGTTTTGGTTTTTTATATTTCTTGTTAATTATGATTTTTAATTTGTTTAAGAACGTGTTGAGTTGATTGGGAGTTGAAATGGTGAAATGAAAATGGGGAATGTAAAAAAAAATTATGATCTTCTAAGATCATTTGGGAGGATTGATTGATAAATTTAGGACAAAAATGATGAACAATTCTGGAAAATTGATGAATAGAGTATTTTCATTAAACATGCTTTTGTATTTTGGAGATATAGTGATCTGTAGTTGTCCAAATGGAATTATTATTAATTTATATTAAACTAGAGACATAGGGCTACAATGTTTCTAAAGAAATCGAATTTTAATTATATCTCTAGAATTCCAGAATTTGACTTGAAGTTGACACAGAATACTATTTCAGTTTAAGAATAGTCCGAATTATTTGTAGTATAACTTTTGGAGTACTGAACCAAATTGAATGATCTTAGTTTCATTAGAAACTTAAGACAATGGGAAACATTTTTCTAGAAAAAAGTGATGCCAAATTACTTCATTTTCATGGTCAAATTGATCATGTACAGTAGATCTGAAGGTATGTTTCAGGAAAAGTCTGAATTGAGGAAATGAGTTATGAACTTTGATTTTAGTGGTTTTATTGAGGTATAAACTATAAGTATAAATGATAATTATGTGAGTTTGGAAATATGAATGTTTACATGGTGAGAATAATAGAGCGATACTTGGGATTGTCATTGAACATGCATTTTACACAACACATATACTTATGTATATGATTGAGTATTCAAAAGATTGTGCAATTATTAATGTGTGTGCATTGTATGTATTGCATAATGTTAATATGCAGGATAAACGTCTGCATCAAGATGTTTTCAGATTATGGAAGCTAATGCTAATATGGAGCGTACTGTGAGTCGACCTAGACGATCTTACTCTAAGTGTTTGTTCTGTTTAAATTCTGTATCAAATTACTAATGAATGTGAATGTGAATGTGATTGTATTGATTCTAGACATTGAATGTCTGAGGCATATGATGCATGTGATGAAATATTGGAAGTGCTCCTTGTATATGAATTTATCGAAATATGTGTTTTCTCAACTTAAATGTTGAATGCCGAACCAAGTTCTGAAGAAAAGTGTGAATGTGTATATGAATGAAATATGCGTGTTCTCAACCTAAATGTTGAATGTCGGACTAAGGTCCGATGACTTGCGAAAGAAAATATGATTGAGTGATATTGAGCACTTTTAATTGACTGAATATATGTGATGCATTTTATTACATGAATGCATGCAACATAAAGATTGTTGTGACCAAAGTAGCCACCGAAAAAGAGCTTAAAGCTCAGAATATGAAAAAGAGCTTAAAGCTCATAAAGTTCGCTATGTAAAATGAGACTGGTATCTCCAACAAATATGGGACAGTTATCAATGAGCCCGATATTCACAATAGATACGGGAAAGTTATAAGCACTCGGTCATAACAATAACAACTGAAAGTGAGTCTCATGAGCACTGCATATGCATATGATAGTTATTATTGTAAGTAGCTAGCTGATTTCTAAATGTGATATGTGTTGAATGCGAAATAAATGCTCAAGTGATATGCGATGATTCATTATTATCAATGAAATGATGTGAATTATATGATTATATGAATTGTATGTGTTATGTGATCGAATAAGCCATCGAGGATGGTCACTCATCGAGTTTGCAAAACTCACCTAAAATTTGCAATATTTTTCAGGCTCAGAAGAGTAACTCGTTAGGCAAACGATAGTATACCCACTACATTCAAGTAAGAGATAAAGGTTGGGATCAGTTCGGGTCTGCATTTTTATTTCTTATTTCTCTATCAAATTGTGTTTTCCACAATGATTGTATCATGTGTATTTAAATAATTCTATTTTGTAATAACTTCCCAAATTGGAAAGGTTTATAGATGAGATTGATCTCGAGAATAATAATAATAATTTTGACTTTGATGTTACGAAAGAAAAGAATGGGCCCAAGTTGATTATTAATTTCCACATAAGCATACATACCGATGAGTTGTATAATGATTGTAATGTTGCGATTGAAAATGTTTCTGAAAGAAAGTGGATCCAATTTGATTATTGATCTCCGCATACGTGTGCATTGTTTTTGAAACTTTTTTATGAGTTTTACTGACTGACTGTTCTAGTATGTCACCCTTATGGGGCAAGTTCTCAGACATTACTAAGATTGTCAGGTACGTGTCTTATGAGAGTGAGATGCTACAAAAGAGCTATAGGACGAGGAGTTAGGTGAAGAATCAAAATAGGAATCGTTAGTAAGGACGGAAGCACCTATAATACCCTTTATTAAACAACAATCCATTCTAGAGTTAAAAACTGAAGGGTAACAAGAAAAGAGAGTGGTGGAGATAATTAGAAAGAGAATGAGAGCTATGCGATGGAAGATTTGGGACATAAGAAGCATTAGTCATATTGTGATGATGCCTAGGTCCTTAATATTCAAAACATGATTTGGTTGAAAAATTAAGTTAAAATGGCCAAGATAGTGACCTTAAAATTAGCATGTTATGTTTTAAGGTTTTTTATATAATTTTGTGTATGTTTCTTGTCTTATCTTTACAATTTTCTAGTGATTTAAATTGATGTATGTTCATGGCATTAGTATTCTTGCCCTTATTTTCTATTTTTTATGTTCAATTAGTTTTTGTTCGATTATGCTTAAGTTATGTTTTGTTTCCATATTGAGGATAATGTGTTGTACAAGTTTCGAGACGTATATGCAATTGCATATCATTTTTATGTGACTTTGCATTTACACTGTATTAGTTTTTTTAATGTTTAAATTTGCATTTAAATAGAAAGGAACTAGCTTATCTATGAATATGATTACTTAATTTATAAAGAACATTAGAAGTTTTGTCTAAGTATTTTACGGCGAAAATGCACATTGATTAGAATATTGTATTTCTTTCATTTTTATGACACTTTTTTTGATGAACTTATAGTTAATGCATTTAAATTGATAAGCATCATTAGTAGTCTTTCATGGGAATAATTGACAAGGAAGAAATGATGTAGGTTAGAAAACAAATAAAAAATGTATGTTAAATAAATGTCCTATTTCGCTAGTCCTTTTTTTTAAAACAATTCTGTTAAGAATATAGTTGGTAGTCGGTTGTGAGTTATGATGTAGCTAAGTCACCAGTGGCATTTACATTAAAATTTTTATCTTCAAGTCAAAAGGCTAGAGTGACACTCCAACAAGCTAGATAAATTTTAAATTAGTTGAGTAACTAGGGGGACATTCATGACAAAGTATTTACCTTCGCATCAAAGGACTAGGCTACTAAGCTAGATATAATGTAAATTAGTTAAGTAACTAGGGGGGAGACATTCATGACAAAGTATTTGCCTTCGCATCAAAAGACTAGGTTATCGTTAAATAAAATCTAAAAATATGGTGTAATTAATAAAGTGAACCTATAGATCTTCTTGTTAAATGTAAAAAAAAATCAAGCAAGTATTTTGTGATAGCCTACCTTTTTAATTGGTAAATAAAAATGAGTGCATGCTCACAAGTATCGTAGATGTATGAATAGGGTGTCAATATTTTGGTTGATATGTGTATTTAAATTAAAGCACCTAAAAATAGATTGAATAAGTTAATATGTTAAAACTTTTTAAGAGATTAATGTTTGTGGCTAAGTTAATTTCATGAAATTTGACGCTATTGTGTCATTATTTCATTATTCCATTAATAGGTCCTTAATTGATTATGAAATTATTCCATAACACTTTGTGACTATTGACATGAAATCGCTTAAGATACTCACTTTAACTCATATGTGATTTTATGCACAATTAATAAGCAAAGAAGTTAAAGTAAGTTGAAAGCATGATATTTTGGGAAGATTGGAAGAGGGTTGCTAGAAATCAACACTCATGGTGCATGTTTTTGTATGGTTGAATGTCAATTTAATGGAGTGATGGCAAGATGATGAAAGGTGGTCAAGAAAGGAGTAAAATGACAGCACAACAAGGAGCTAAACGGCAACGTCCAAGGAGCAGAAAATGCAAAATGACACAAACATAAGCAAAATCAAATAGCAACTGAAGGAGAAAACGACAACACATGGGAAGGAAGAAAACAAAAACGTCCAAGAGGCAGCCTAGATAAGGAGAAGCAAAATGTAAAAGAAGAAAGCAATGAAGAAGTAGTGCAATAGCCAAAATACAAAAAACAGCACACAGTTGGGGAGGACCAAAACGTAGACTTTAACCTGCGTTAATGCAAAGCATAGACCATGCATTTTGCTTAAAATGCACAATAAAGGGTTAAGTGAGGGTGAATAGTAACGTGGCCAACAAAGTTAAATTATCACATCAGTGAACAGTAGTTGGTAGAGAGTAGCGAACATAGAAGGGAGGCGCAATGAATAGGGCTTTGGCTAGGGTTAATTGAGTGGGGTTATAGCATTTTCTTTAGAGAGACCTGTGGAAGGCTAAGTTCCTAACACCATTTCAGAGGTGATATCGATGTTAACTACCCAGGTTAAGTGTATTTCATATTTTTGTTGTTTCTTTCTCTCCTATTAAATTGAATGTGTTATCCTAGGTTAATTGATTTAGGTTTTGTGTATGGATAATCAAATTTTCGTTATTATTCAGTTATTTGTGTACGATCCCATTGGGTATTATGAAAAGATGATTTTAATGCATTTATTGGATCGTTTATTTGCAAACCTATTACTAAAATTTCGATATAATCTGATGATTATGTTGAAATTCATGTGTAGCAACTAATGATTCATAATCATTAAGGATAGCATGGCCTACATTAAATGACACATCATATGTGGTTATTACATTGATTAATCGATTTTCCTAATTTGTAATGCTATTGTCTAATTAAATTTAGAGATCGTAGCCTTAGTTATTTAGTAGTTAGGTTTAATTAATAATCCTATCTTGATTAAACAATACCTAAGGGAAAACTCAAATTAATTATTAACCCACGATTAATAGTTGCTAGGAGAGGTTAGAAAACAACAAATCAATGAAATATGTTTAATTAGGATGTAGGTTGAGATTGAACCAAAGAACTGGGTCCCTACTAAATTCCCAACTTTTATTATTTTTCACATGTTTTCTTTAATTTATTTTCATTAGGTTAGTTTTATTTTGTTTTCTTATTTTAAAATCCAAAAACCCCCGTTAAACCTAAACACTAGTTACTTTCTTTTTAACAACTTTTCACATACTCTTTGTGGAATCAACCTAGACTTACTAATGCTATAGTAGTAGTCTAGTTATTTTATTTTGACTAGTATTATGACGTGCTGTCAATTTTGGCGTCATTGCCAGGGAGTGCGGTGTTTTAGTTTTTGTTTGTGATTTTAATTGGTTTTGTATATATTTTTTCTTAATCGGTTTC
>JANPWT010000247.1:24754139-24766023 GCA_024678245.1 Erythroxylum densum | reverse complement strand
AATGAATGCAGTGAAATCCTATCAGTCTATCCCAATATTACCATAATACCCTTACTGACAGTAACGGGATGTTACATATAACGAGGGATGGAAGGCAAATCCTAGGTTCAGTCGGAGGAATGAAGAAGGAAGGGGCCCAAATAGATTTTAACAAGGAGGAGGGGCTAGTACTTCCACTAACCAGTTCCTCAACCAACAGCAAGCCCTGACTGTCCCACTAAAGGAGGACACTAGCCTTCTGCACAATATGATCGCACTGATTAAGGGGGAAAGAACTTCGTACAACAACCAGTTCAATGCAATAGCCAATCTCATTCAATAGGATTCCTCTAAAATCGCCGTTCGGTTTAATGCTTTAGAAAAGAGAATGGAACAATGGGAGACAAAAGATGAGAATATCAACTCATACGTCACTCAATTATAGAAAAACATAAGTGAGAACCAAGCGAGAAGCAATGGAATAATCCCCTCCAATACTGTTATGAACCCCAAGAGTTTGAACTCTATAACCCTCCGAAGTGGGAAGCAAGTGAGGTTTAGAAATCAAGATGAGGGAGAAGACGAAGAGGAGATTGAGAGTAGAGAATTGCCTTCAACAAATGAAGAAGTCAAGAAGTTCGAAAGTTCCAAAGAGAGATCACTTTTGATTGAAAAGAAGTCCGAATTAAAGAGTAAGGGGGTGCATTCTAAAACCAACCCAGAATCAAGTAAGCAAGGAGCCCAGGAAGCAAATAACAAGGAGGTAAGCCTTAAGGAACTTCCTTTTCCCAATTCTTATTTGCTTAGCAAAAGGATGACTGATTTTAAACATGAGAAAGATGTCATTGATTTGTTTGGGAAAGTAGAAGTCAACATCCCTTTGCTTGATCTAGTGAAAAAGGTTCCTACATACGCAAAATATCTTAAGGAATTGTGCACAAATAAAAGAAAGTTTAGACCTAATGAAAGAGTACAAGTCAACTCAAACGTGTCCACAGTTTTCAAACCCCAAATACCCGTTAAGTGCCAAGACCTTGGATCTTTCACCATTTTGTGCACAATAGGAAAAGTTACCATAGGAGGAGCCTTCCTAGATCTAGGGGCGACAATCAATGTGACACCTAAGTCTGTCTATGCATCATTAGGAGTTAAGAGTCTAAAGCCTACTTCTATAATGTTGTAATTGGCTGATCGATCTCTTAGGCATCCAGTGGGCATCATAGAGGACATCTTGATCCAGGTAAAGGGTTTGGTCTTTCTAGCTAATTTTTATGTACTTGACACGTTTTCTGAAGTTGTACAGGAAACTATCTTGATTCTCGGTAGACCCTTCATAAAGACTGCTAGTACTATGATTAGCATGAAAGAAGGTACAATCAGCCTGGAGTTAGGAGATTAACAAGTGAGTTTTAACATGTATGAGGCTATGAAATACCCCCATGAGGATTATTCACTTTTATGAGTTAACATGCTTGATATTGTTATTGATCATGCAGGCTTTGAGTTTGAACTCCAACATGTTTACTCTAACTCTGCACTGAACTCATTGAATGCTTTGATTGTAACTGATGGCCCCTTGGAAGAAAGGTTTTTCACTAATGTTTCGGGTTGAGAAATGTGGACGTTAACGCCGAAGTGGCAAGTGGTCAAGTTACCTCACTACAGCATAGCTATCTGCCAAACATCCACCAGGAGACATAGGATCCTCCGTAATCATCAAGTGTTTCTCCTCCTTCACTTGCTTACTTACTTACTTTTGCTCTGTGATTAAATATGACATTGTGGATGCATTATTATGTTAAGTGAGTGTGGGAGAGAAACCAATTCAGTAGGATTTAGACTTAGCTTTTAGTTTATGTAGGTTCTTAATTCAATAATCCCTCTCTCGTTTATATTCGCTGTGCTTTTTGGCTTGATGCATGATTAATCTTCCATGTTTGAAGAATTTGATGTGATTGATTAGGTTGCATTTTAATTTTTGATGCTTAAAGACTTTGTATATGAATTCTAAATGAACTGAGTATATAGTTGTAGTCTTTTGTATATTTGGGAGTCAATTTTCTCATTTTTGTCTTTGTTGATTTCCTTTCGGGTAACTTTCGTTGCGACGTGAAGTCCTCTTCGCGTCGATGATCTTATTTTGTTCTCCTTCATGTTGTTCTCAAGAAAATTTTGCCGCTGCGTGGATTCCGCATCGCCGTGGCGAAAGTTCCTTGCTGCTCGGGTTAATTTCATCGCGGTGTGCATTCCTTGTCACCACGGTGTCGTCGCGGTGAACTGCTCAGCATTCTTATTTATTCCTCTCGAGTTTATTTCGCCATGCGTGTATCCCATGTCACCGCGGCGAAACATCAATATTTCTGTTTTTGCGACTAGGGTTGAGTTTGCCACGGTGAATGTTTAATATGTGCAAAATTGATGTGGAGAAATTACCTTTTCACCCCTATTTTCTATTAACCTTTCGTATTCCCTTTGCCCCTTTCTGTCATTTCACACTTAAACCCTATATAAACCACCTAACCCGCTCCATCGACTCTATCTCTTCTTTGCCGCAACCATCCGAATGTTCTTCACCGAGTCTCTTCCATTCCACGTCACTTCTCCTCGACATCTCTCACACTCGCTAGCCTTTTCTGCGCAGTTTTCCTCCCTCTTCGTAAGTATTTCTAATCTTCTCCTTCGTCCGATTTCTGTCTCGCTGTTCCTGTTATGTTTATAGTACTTTCACTGCGGCGACATATCCCTTTCACCGCGGCTAGACGAATTACTACTTTCACCACGGCAAGGCGAATTACTATTTTTGCTTAGTTGTTTAGGTTGTGATTTTTAATTAGTTTTGTTAATTCACTTAGTTTATTTTTCTGTGTGTTCTCTGTAGGATAATGCCTTTAACCAAGAATGCTAACATTAACCCTCCTAGTGATTTCGATTCCTCTTCTGATAGTTTTACTTTTATGGAACTCTAGGAGAAGGTAGATACTAGGCCTTTCATCAAAGAGCGACCCTTTCAATTAACTCCTTCTGACCATCCCTTTGTCCAGCAACTTATTTCTTCTGAACTCATAGGCTTAGTACAACCCCGTGCTCAAGGCAACGAAAAATTTGTTCACCATTTTTATACTTATGCCAGATTCAATAGTACCATGGAACTTAACTTCCGTGATATTAAAGCTCGCAATGCATTCATCGCTGCTAGTATCCATCGACATTTCAATCTTCCCAACATTTTTCATTGCCACTATGATCAACTCATCCGCCACTACCCTTCGGACGATGTTATTCGCACCCTCTTTCAAGAGGGTGTTGAATGGCATTAGTCACGTTACTACTAGCTCTACCCTAAATGATCCGCTCTCTTATCCGCAGGTCGCCCTTGACTTCATCTAGTTTGCACCAACATCGTCCCAACCACCCATCTCGCCTACATCACTAAACAACAAGCCTCGATATTTACCTCCTAATGACTGGTCGCCTAGTCGATATAGCCGATGCTATTGCTTTCGCCTTACATGATTCCATCAATACCACCAAATTCACCAATGCCATTACCTTTGCCCATCTCATCATCGATATTCTAAGCACACAATATCTCGGAATTAGATATTGATAGCTATTTTGACTTGGCTCCACTCTTTAGGTATACCTGCCTAAAGTAACCCACCATTCATCCACCCCCTCCCTTACCCCATACTCATGATATTGGTGTAACCTCTGCAATTGCAGGCCCAGTTGAGGATGATCCTCCAGATCAGGACATTCCTGAGCTAGTTACTTTGCAGACCCTCACTGGTAGGGTAGACGGACTGTGTGCAGATCTCGCTAATCTCGAAGACACTCTTTTTTAGGAGTTCACCCGATAGAAGGAGAGAGAGGCTTTATATGACTGGGATAGGCGATATCATCGATAGATGGATGCATTGCTCGCCGAGAACTTTCATTTCCAGTTGCCATCTGATGAAGATGACCCCTTGCATCGCGCTGGCACATCTGGAGCAGGCCCATCTAGATCTGGGGTTAACCCTTTGATTGAGTAGTTTGAATCATTTGTCCTTTTTTTGTTTTAGGTAGTCCTATTGTTAGTTTTTAGTTTGCTTGATATTCAGTAACATTGTTTTTATTTATCAAATCAATGCCCATTTGTTTATATGATTCTCATTGTGTTTGTGTTATTATTTAATAGCCTTCCTATTACTTTTTAATGTATCATGGTGTTTTGATTGTAATTCACATTGAGGACAATATGATGTTTTAAGTGTAGGAGAGGTTATTCCATTTTAGTAATTTTGAATTATGCACTATTTTTGACCATTTCATTGCTTGTGCAAGTCATTTGTGTGTCATATGCAAAATTTCAAACTTGGTAATTGAGGTGAATTCCATTTGTATTAAAACATAAAATATTCCAAGGATTTTATCTTTAGTATTAAAACATAAAATATTAATTAAATTAATACATCAAGATAAATAAAGCCTTTTCATTAAATAAAAATAATGTCATACATTAATTTGCATCCAATTGATTAGCTGCAAGAGCATAAACTAACAATTTTAACATCTGTGACGGGAGCAAGCCCGACTTGGGACTAGTCCTTTTTCAAAAATCAAAACTTAGTAAACAAGAATATTTGGAGATGCCGAAGTTAACTCCTACTCACTGCTCGGCCAACAAAAGTAAGCGTCACTCACTTCTTTGCAAAATAACAATAATTAGATTAATTGTTAAGCATGTCTTGTCAGCCAGACATGGAACACCATCTGTGATTATCTACACCAGGCAGTAATACATTGTCTTAACCATATCGCCTATACAAACCGGCGATAGTTTATATTTTATAATCAATGAGATACAATTTCTTTACATAATTATTTAAAGTATTTTTATTATATATTTACTTAATTAAGTGGTGTACAAGAAAAATTAATAAAATACACATTCTTAAATGATATTATGATTATATTATAATTATAAATTTTTTATTAAATTTATATATTATTATAAATTGTTACTAGATAGACATCTTTTGGAAATCTTAGCTATTGTGAACATGATAGTGGGGAATCTCATTGCTATTACTCAAGCAAGCATGAAACGTATGCTTGCATATTCATCCATAGGTACATTATGTTTCTTTCTTATAAAAGAGGTAATTGGTCTCATATATTAAAATATGAAGATACTTAAACAAATAAGCTTATAGAACTAACCCGACAAGAGAATTTAATATAAAACAATATATGTATGTATGTGAAAATTCTTATTATGATAATTGTATAAGTAATTATTCGACTTAAGATCTTTAAAATGTTAAGGACTATTATGTTTTGATACTACTTAGACTTAACCTAGCCAAAAATAGCTCGTTTAATAGTCATTGAATACAATGTGAACTATATGGACCAAGCTAAAAGATCAATATATGATTCATTACATTAAAATGATTAGAAAAAATGTTTCATTCTTTTTAATTAGTAATGAGTTTGAGAATTCTTGGTTAAAATATAATGATATTTTGAAAATAGTTTTCAAATGTTAATAATACAATCAACCATTAACTGTGGAGAAATAATATGATTAGAGTCATAAAGAGTAGAAGCTAATTTTATACTCTATGTCTAACTAAAATATTACATGCTAAAAGGATTAAATTATATAGAAAAATCATGCACAAAAAGTGATATGTAATTTTATATGTCTCGAAAGATAAAACAATACTAAAGGAAATTACTAAGGTAAGTGCATTTATCGTTTTCTTTAGTATAACTTCAATAAGTTCGAGTGATGATTCTACGAGAACTGTAATTCTTAGTACTAATTATTTTCCTATTATCTAGTTTAATAAAGTGAATTATTTATTAAATGATATAATTAAATAAACTAAAATAAAAAATAAGAATAAACAAATCAAAATCATAAATAAGAATAAGAACCAATAAATAAAGAATCTTTCAAAGACCTTTCCTATACTTAAATTTATATGATCTAATGTTTAATCCTAGTTTTTTGGAATGGTAGAACTACAATTATAATCTTTCTCAAAACATATTCCTAGTATCCTCAAGTTGACTGACCAAAAGTTCTCTATAATAAAAAACCCTTCAAAATACATTCATTCTTTATATGTATTCTTATGAAAGTGTTCACTTTAATCCGAAAGAGATATTAGTCCTAGTTCAAGATTTTTATGCAATTCTTATTACTTTTGCTTTAATATAATCATATATATTAATCTTATACATTCACTACTGTTAAGAAATTTTGCAAGGATACGATCCCACAAGCTTGTTTTCTCTAACTTTAAGCCTCTTATCAACAAAATTAAGAGCATAATAGATAGTTGAAGCTCGAAAACTCTATCCCTTGTAAGTAGATGTCAATTGATTAACTTAGTTATTTCCTCACTCACATATTACTAGGCCTTACGTATAGTATTTTATAAAGCAGTCATCAAAGAGTTAAAGAAACTCTTTATAAACTTCGTTTGTAATGCTAATGGCATAATCAGTTAAAAAGTAAAATGTTTTGATGTTTGTATGCTAAGGAAAAATGGTGGATTAGGCATTTTTCCAATCAAAATGCTTAACTCATTTCTCTTTATAAAGAGGCATTGGAGGCTACTAATAGATAAAAATTCCTTATGGGTGAAATGGATACAAACTTACTATATAAAAAAGGCCAGTGTTTATGGAGTTCTAAGACACCTATCATTTCTTCATCACTCTTAAACTCCTTTTTTTTTTAAATTAAAAAATTTCATTAAAATTAGAGAAGATTACGTGGGATAGACCCACTTGGTTCACTGGGTGCATAACGACGTTCAACAAAAAGACATATCGTTTGATAATGATCTTTGCCTTTCTCGAATCTTCAAACTTTTACTCGATTAAAGAGGATGATTGATGATGCTCTAATGGCAATGCTTGGGGTGGCTCCATGGAACAACCTTTTCTCGGTTCTTCGCTCAACTAGTTACTCTTCTTAGGTAACTAACTCCATCGAAGACAACCTTTAGGGATTAGGGTATTTTACGTGTTATTAAGAACTTGCTTTATTTTGGAAGGAGGGAGAAAGCTCTCTAAGGGCTCAACTCTTCGGTGATAAGCTAGTGAGGGAGGTCATGACTCAAGTTAGTAGTGATTCCTACTTTATAACCTTACTCGACTCCTTCCTGTAATCAAACTCTATAATCATATTGGGTATGGCTAATCTAAGTTCCATTCGTCTGGGATTGATTTTCTTAAAGATTTACAGAGACTTTAGAGTCTAGCCAGAAAGGGAGAACGGGGAGGAGATCTCATCTACAAAAAAGGTACATGATTTAAAGATTTATAGATCTTCCTTTCTTTTCCTTGAAAACTCCACTGTTTAAACACTGTTTAAACAATTATTCATTGATGACAGGGATATGGAAGAATAGCATTGATCTTCAAGCATAGTTCAACCCAAAGAAGAGGAGTAATTCTAGGTAAGTTAGTACTAAACAACCTCTCTATTTCCTTATATACTGCAAAGAATAATCTACCAGTATAATCATGGGTACTGTTGTGAACTGTGGTTAGATTTCATTTCTGCATTATGAATTGAGTAACTAGTTTTTAGGAAAGATCTGAATTGGCAATTGCTATATTCTCCATACAAAGGTCATTCTCTTACTACAATGTAGGTTTAAATAATTGATGATCAGTTGCTCCCTTATGCTATCAGTAGTGAGTTCCATAAGAGAGATTATCAAAGTAGATTGATCTTTAAATTGTTTGTTATTCCTCTCTTTCCAGATAACTTGAAAACAAGTAACCACCGAGAGTAGTATAATAGCCTATCATATTTTGAAATATTCAAGTTAGGTAATTCTTATATGATATCTGTGAGTCTGTCATAGTTGAAATTAGGGGCTCATAGAGTAGATATTTTTACCTATATTCCTCTGGAGAAGACACACTCAAAGAAGAGGTGATCTTTGGTTTCATCCTCTAGATTGTATCGAACACATAGCTTAGAGGAGGTTAGGAATTTCAACCTATCCAAGGTACTCAGTCTGTCCCACATTGCTAGCCAGAGCAGAAAACTAACATTAGGTGCAAAGGCCTTATTCTAGATTAAAGCATCCCACCCTACTCGATTTTCAGACCTTTGCCTCATCTTTCTGACTTCCTTAGTAGTAATCACAGAAATAGGAACCCATAAATGTATGTATCTCCCTCACCATGACTTCTAAATTGAGGAATTTGTAGAAGTGAAGTCTCATATGAGGAAAGAGACCAATTCGCATTCCTTATTATTTCTTAGAGCTTAGTATCCTTAGCGAATCGATTTAATAGGGAATTTGCCATCTGATTTTGTATTAAAGGTCCATTCCCTATCTAGTTGTCATGCCATAAGGAAAGTCTATCTCCTGCCCCTATTTAACAAGTAATGTGTTGATACACCTCCTCCCTCATTCTAAGAAGTTGGTTAAAAAACCAGGTGTAGTTGACTTTGGTTTCTAGAGCCCAAAAACTCCTTCCTTTTAATAAATAAGAATGAATCCAGTTAGTCCACATTGATTGTTTATCACTTAGAATTCTCTAAAATCCTCTTGGGTATAAAAAAATTATTTTTAGTAGAGATTGACTCTAGTCCTAATCCACCTTCATCTTTCGGTTGACAAATTATCATCCAACTTACTTTGGCTATTCCTTTCTCTCCATTCCTTTTCCCTATAGAAATCCTTCATCAGTTTTTTTATACTATTTTAATAAGCCCTTTAAAAGAAAAAGGTATAAACGCCATTAAGTATTCATAGACAGAATAACGGAATTTAGTAACTGAAGTTTCCCTTCATAGAATAGTGCTTTATTGGTCCATAACCCCAATTTGTTTTGGATCTTTTCTATCAAAGGAATACATTCATCGAATCCTAGCCTCCTTGATGAGATAGGAATCACCAAGTAGTGTAGAGGAGGAGCTTTAGTTTCCATACCTGTAGCTTGAACTAAAGCATTTGATAGGTGAGAAGCACTCTTGGAGAGTATAATATAGCTCTTGTGCTTATTGACACATATGCCCAACATCTCCGTAAATAAATTGAAAGTTTTCATTAGAAGAGAGGCTGAATGACCATTTGCCTTGTTTAGGAGAATAAGGTCATCTGCAAAACATAAACTAGTTAGAGAACCTTCCTTACATTTGAAGTGAAATCTGAATTTAGGATCAATTGAAGTGTTGTGCTTCAGTAACTGGGTGAGGACTTCCATACAAATTAGGAATAGGTAGGGGGAAAGAGGATCCCCTTGCCTAAGACCTTTTTTTTTTCCTTTGAACACCTTCGTGGGGCTACCATTAATCAATATCCCATAGGAAGCTGTAGAAATGCATTCTTGAATCCACTTGATGAATATTAAGGGAAAGTTCATTATCTCCAAGGTTTTTCACAGAAATCTCTAATTCATACTATCGAAAGCTTTTTGTAAATCAACTTTTATAGTGTAATTCTAGGGGCTTCTCCTGCAGTTATACCCTTTTAAAAGCTCTTGAATGATAAGGATATTGTCCCCTATATCTCTGCTTGTCATAAAAGTCCTTGATTCTTACTGATGAAAAATTTTATGACCTCCTTTAGCTTATTTGCCAAAATCTTGGCGATGATCTTGTAGAGAAAATTAGTACACAAAATAGGCCTGTAGTCACTCCAAGTTTTCGAACTGGAGTTTTTAGGAACCAGGTATAGAAAAGTCTTATTTATCTCTTTTAGTAAAACCCCTTTTAGGAAGAACTCCTGCACTGCCTCCTTGACTATCCCCTAAAACTATTCCAGGTTTCCTGATAAAAAACCGTTCAATCCATCCAGACTTGGAGTTTTAGAGCTATTCATGCTGAAGACTACCTTATTGATTTCCTGATCTATAATAGGTATTATTAACTAAGAAACTTCATGATCAAGAATTCTAGTGGTTATAAACTGTCTAAGATGATAATCCAACTTAGATAGGAGAGCTTCTAATCTAAATAGATTATTATAGAAATTCCTAGCTTCCTTAGCTAAGTTTTCTTGTCTAAAAACATCCACTCTAGCATCTGTTTTAATGGAGGTAATTCAATTAGTATTCTTTTGAGCCATCATAGAATAGAAGAAGAACTTTATACATCCATCTCCCTCTTTTAACCAATTTATTCTAGCTCTCTGCTTTAGTAAAGAACATTAATTATCCACTACTTCTAAGTAATTTTTAAGCACATCCTTCTCTACTATAGTTTGAGCACCATTTAAGGGATTCTCTACCAATGCTTTTTGAATAGAAGAGAGTTTATCCCTAGATATATCAATCTTCTCAATAAGATTCAGACCTCTCTTACAATTAAGAATCTTCAGCTCCTGTTTTATAGCCTTGAGCTTTTGGATACAAATGTACTGCTTAGTTCCATAACATCCATGCTCCAATCCCTTGGCTATTTCTTCTTGAAACCCTCCATGTTGATTAGAAAGTTGTTAAAACTAAAAGGATGATGGACTCTGGAGGTGGTGAATAAATTATCAATCACTATAGGAGTATGATATGAGTTAACAGGGTCTAGGAATTTTGCAGAGCTTTTTGAGAAAGAATGTAGCAATTCCACATTAACAAAAGCTCTATCTAATTTTTTTCCTTATGTGATAAATAGAACTTTGTTTATCTGTCCAAGTAAACTTATGACCTTCATATTTTAGATCTATAAGTTCCACCTCCTGCATACAATCAAACATATTAGGGGAGTAGTTGAGTAGGTTACAATTACCTTCAGCCTCTGATCTGAACAAAGTAGTATTAAAATCTCCGCATACCACCCAAGGGGAATTTACTGAAGTCTTGATCCTTTTTAGGTAATTCTAGAGGTCAGTTCTTTAGAACACAGTGTTGAATCCTTAGACAAAAGTAGCTAAAACCTAAAAATTTTCCATTTTGAAATAAAGCTTAGTGTGAATATATTGCTGACTAGATTCTAGAACTTCTAGTTTCAGATAATCACCATCATAAGCTATAATAATCCTTCTATACGCATGACTTTGATGGTTTGTAATGAACTGCCAGTTGCTACCTAGACAAACAAAGTTATTCAGATTAACTTCTTTAATTTTAGTCTCCAACATACAAAAAACCCAAGGCTTTTCCTTTAGTACAAAATCCTTTAAAGCATTAAACTTTGAAGGATTATTTATTCCATGCACATTCTATACAATCAAAGTCAAATCAATTTGCTTTCCCTTTGGAGCTTTTCCTATCAAATCAATTTGCTTTCCCTTTGGAGCTTTTCCTATTGCTCCTACTACTTTTTTGAGAGGTGACTTGCTCAACCTGCTCCTCTTGATTATTGTCATTTTGCAATTCAGCCCTTGATAGACTTTATTCATTCTGTTGAACACCCGAAAATCCTTCATTTTGAATAGTACCACTAGATTCAAGAACGTTTCCTCCTTTATTCATAGAAGACTTGCAGGAATCTTCTAATAGATCATAAAGAACTTCTTTTAGCTGAACATATTTAGTTTTATTTTCCTTCTAAATGTCCTCCCTTATTTTAAGGGAGACATTTACTGTCTGAGCCATCTCTTGGTTTTCTGCTACTTGTTCTGTCTCCTCAGTCTCTTTGATTTCTTCAGACTCATTTTTTTCCATACCCATCACTTCCCAATAGTCACCTTTAATGAAGACCTCAGTTTCCATTTTTTTGCCTTGAGCTCTAAGGGATAGTTTCCATTGGTAAGTTTGTAGCGCCCCCTTACCGCAGGGTACCTACCGTGACACCCGGAGGTCATTCCGGCACATATCCTACGATGAGGGCACGCTACGATCGATCACTACATTCCCTTCATATAGCATGGTAACATAATTCACTTATAAAGCATCATAAGAAGATCACAATATTTTAAAACCAACTTTTTCCTCATTACAT
>JANPWT010000247.1:24657485-24668382 GCA_024678245.1 Erythroxylum densum | reverse complement strand
AATCATACATTACTCATCATTCTAGTTTCATTTAACCAACCCATAATGATTAATGCCCTACTTACTTGGTTTAGCTCTAAAATCTTCAAGAATATCAAAAATCCCTAGCTTCACCAACAACCCACAATCATCATCTTCCAAAGGTGGTAGGGATAGGTTTATGGTGAGAATGAAAGAGAGAGCAAGGTGAAAAAGAAGCAAGAGATGAGCAAGCTAGGTTTAATGTTGGAGGAGGTTAGCAACCAAATGACATGAAGAAGAAGAGAACCCACGAAGAAGAAGAAGAAGATAGTCACAAAAATGAAGAAGAAGAGAACAAAATGCAAGACCATTTAATTGGTCTTTCAATTTAATGAAGGAATAGTGACCTTAGACTTGGACACTTGTCCATTTTCTACGAATTTCAAGTAGCTCTTTTTAATTAACCAATTCAATCAATTTCGATTTATACTCCAATTGTCCCCCAATTTTCAATGGCACTCATAAATAAATCCTAAAGTCACATATCAAAATTTTCATTGCCATTGGACAGAAGTTTCTACTAGAATTTATTAATAGTTTTGCCACTTAGCAATTTTCCTAGTCTAAAAATACCCAACAATTTCCAAAAATTTCTCCGATGATCTCAAAAATTCTAAATCCACAATTACACTCTCCAAATCAATTTTCAATACAAATAAACCTCAATTCTCAATAACAATCACATTTATAAACGATTATACCCGGAATGTCAATAAATGCATGTATAGTCATTTTTATGTACAAAATTTCACTATTCACGTGTATATGCATATCATATTATGCAGGAACATGGAACGCATTTTCTAATCTCTCATTAATCACTCATATTTACTATCCTAACCTTTCCACAGGTAATGGGATGTTACAATGATGGTGCACTCCATTTTTCCAGATTCACTGTAGAATTTTTCTCTTCTTCTTCCTCTCTTCTACATAATCCATTATTTTTTTACACCATCTCTAACTTATACCCTTTGTATTTCTACTCCCATTCCAATTCAGCTTACTCTAAAACAACTCAAAATTCCATATTAAACATAAATATCAAAAATAAAATTCATGTACGGATTCTCTGCATATTTCTGCACTTCTCATTTTTCTGCATTCTTCATTTTCTGCACTTTTGCATCATTCATTTCAATATAACAACAGAACCTATTTCTAGTTTTCTACACTTGTTTAATTCACATTAAACTTAGATTCTCACGACCTTAAATTCCCTTTTTGCGCAACATCAATTTCACATACTGTTCATATAACTCATCCATTACTCTCATCACCGAATTGCTTCTTCCTACACAACTCATGCATGCATTCAATTCCAACCATTAAAACATCATGAACACAAATCCTTTACAATACTTATAACACTTTCTGTGATGGAGAATAACGAAAATGAAGAGAAACAAAACAAGATTCGGATTGAAGTGCTTACTTGTAAAGTGTAAGAATCAATGGCCAAGTAGTCAAACATGCACTCTAGATGTTTCGGTGATGGATGAACAAATAAAGAGTTTTGGTATTGGTGTTACCGTGAAGAACAACAAAAGCTACAAAAAATTTTGTTTTACCATAAACATAACCACGTGCATGTATAAGACCTCTCCACATGTCACCATTGCATGTAAGTCATTTGTCATATGTATATGCTGCCATATGTCACACTATAAATGGTCCATATTTTTACATTTTTTGGTCCAAATATACTCCAAATTTCTAAAATACCCGAAATATCACCAAAAGTACCAAATCAATTTTAATACACTCCAATTTAATTTTCAATACAATTAATCCACGATTCGCATTTTAATCACTTTTTTAATTTAGTTATATCCGGAAAATGTCAATAAATGCATGTATAATTATTTTAATGTGTCAAAAATAATTAGTATGTGTATACTCAATTATGCATGAGTATGAAATGCACTTCTAATTTCTCAATATACTCTCATATTTTCTATTCTAGGGTTCTAGCCCTTAATATAAAATAATGAGATGTTACATGGATAGTCGTTGTTTTGCACTTTTGTTGTAAAGTGGCTCATGAACTGTTTTTATTAGTTTGGTTATGTTGATATGCTTTATGATTTTATAAATTAACTCTTAGGTGTCTTGCAGTTTTGTAAAAGACCTTATGTATGAACCTGTGGTATTGTCGTTGATATTGTTCTGAGTGGACTTAAAAGTCCAGAAGTTGTAGTGGAATTTTAATGTGAATATAGAAATGCGTTTAAAACTGATTGCAGGTGTTTGATTGAGTTTTGGGATTTTTAAAATATTGTCGTTGTATTGTCCAAATTTTTTTTTAAAAAGATATTCTTTTAGCCTTTCATAGCTAGATTAAGGATACCGTAAGTATCCTTAGCCCAGGTATACGACAGTTATCATATGCCTGATGTGGTACCAGGTCATGAGAGTGTTGCATTTAGTAAAATTATATTGTTATCCATCACACAATAATGGTAAAATGCAAACAAGTATAGTAATACAGCATAATGCATTACAAAAATCTCAATGGATGGTAAAGCATAATGCATAACAAAATTCAATGGGCAGTAGAGCACAATGCCCATACAATCAAAGCAGTAAAAAATATGCGATGGAAGAAGATGGATGCAGTAAGCAACTGCATAACGAGGCAAAACATAAACCAAACGCAATACACCATCCTAACTACATAATGAGGCAAAACACAAAAATAAAATACATAACCTACGATTAAACGAAGAGACAACCGACAATTAAACTCGTACAATCAAATTAAACGAAACACACAACCAATGATTAAACTCATACAATCAAAGTATTACCCAAAACCCAGTAAAATAAAATAAAAAACCTAAATACAACAATGTCACCATCATAAGTAAAACTAGATGAACCATTTACCTTAACCGATGATTAAAAGAAGATGACAACGATGACATGAGATGGAAGAAGATCGACACAGAAAAGGGAAGACAGCGAGGAAACCGAAGAATGCATGATGGATGATGGATGATGGATGACGGATGACGGACAATAGGAAATCACAGAAGGCGACGACGGTAGGGAACTATCGACGACGACAAAAGAGAAAATGAAGATAAGACAGAGAGGAAACCAAAGAGTGAAACACGAGAGGGAGTGGGCTTTGTTAGGTTTAATGTGTACCAAACGACGTCGTTTTTTTATTATTAAAAATGTTGAAGCCGAAGCTAACGACAACTTTTAACTTTCAATTTTACAGACAGAATAGTTATTCCGTCAGTAATTTATCGATGGAAACCATTTCCGTCGATATACTCTGACACTTATTTATGCTACCAAGTATTCCATCCTATTTTACTGACGGATATCGCCCTTCTGTCGATATATTCTGTCAAAAAATTGTCGAGATAATTTTCCTTCACTTTTACCAACAGATATTTTGTCCGTCGCTAAATGCAATTTTTTCCAGCAATGTTATTGATAGAAACTGATTTTTCACCAGTAATTTACTACTGTATTGTTTCTGTCGGTAATTTTTTATCACTAATATGTAATTTTGTTGTAGTGTACTATAAGATTCTTTATTTAAAACTTAAAAATATAATTAAAAATTAAATATATACCATAAATCAAAATCAAAAACTAAAAAAAGGGGACCCGTATTTGACCCCACGGGTTCGGATCCAATAGAATTTACCCACCAATTTAAGCCCTAAAACTACTAGTATCGGATTTAACCTGAATCAAGATAATATCCTCCACACGACCACCGTCCTTCGGCCAAGTGCGGTCGATATTAGATGGATAGCGACGGTGAAGAGTCTTTGAAGAAGAGAAAGAAGAAGAATTCCTTTGCTGCAGACTTCTCTCGCAAGGTCTCTTTCTTAATTCCTTCATCTTCGCCACTGTCTGTGTCTTTCAGGACACCGTATTCAGTGAGTTTCCCCTGTGTTAACTTACAGTTGCTTTTCTTTGTGATTGTGCAACAGTTCGAACCGCTCTCAGGGCGTCCGTATTCACTCATGGGGGAAGTGGTACTTTTCCAGTAGTTGTTCTTTTTTGCTTTCTTCTTCTTCTTCTTCTTCTTCTTTTTCTCGTTTTGCCTTCTGGAATAACTTCGTAATTGTTATCTTAAAGTGAAACCGTAATTGTCAAAGGAGCGTGTAAATTAGTCGAAGTTCGAATACTGATTATTCAAAAATGCTTAGTTGCAAAGTCAAGTAATTAGATTTAGAGTTGTTTCTGTTCTTGTTAGAGTTCTGAAATAGTGAATTGGCTATTTGTCTTATTCCTCGGCTATAACACAGAAGTAGTTATTTGATGTAGCTTGTTATGATTATTATTGACCTTCTACTCTATTCCAATGTGTTTGAACAAAATATCGCCTTTACTTTTTTTTATTTTGAAACTATCCCAGTAATCATAGTTCATGTTGTTGCTTAACAGAATTTTATGCAAGAGGAAGATATTCGATTGGAGACAACACGTGCTAGATGTATTTGTTGTCACTTGCAAGTCATTTTTTATGTTGCGTATTTATGTGTATTCAGTAATACAATGCTCTTGTAGAAGAAATTCAATCTTCTTCTCCTTGTCACAGTTTCTAATGTTCTGAAGAGGCATGCGGAACTGGCAGAGCGTCTCTCTAGGTATGCTTAGTTTATCTTGTTGTTTTTAAGTAATCCAGAGTATTCTTTAGAACCATTGGTGTTTTCACTTGTTGATCAAATGAACATTTATGAGTGAAAAGTAGAAAACAACAATGGTAAAACAAAATTTGGCTTTGACAAGTGAATGATTCTTTTTACCTTGCAAAGACATGGCATCCTTGTCAGTTTATGTGCACACAGCTGGTTCTGGTTGACTGTAAGTGCGTATCAGCATAGCTCAGACTTATTCTTGTTTCCTGTTATGCAATTCTATAGTATTTCACCAAATTGTGCTACATGCAATGATTACCTTTCATGAAGCCAAGGAGGGTTTAATTCTGATCCTTATCAAAAATATAAGAAATTATTCCTTATAATTGCTGACATTTATCTGTGATGTGTTGATTTATTTGAGACACTTTTATCACCTGCAAGCAAGTTTCCTTTTCCTGGTGCTCATTTAAAATCTCTTACAATTGTTGGAATTCTTACTGTGATTTCTTAAACCACATGTCTTTACGGTTTGTAAAAATAGTTCCTTCCAAACCAATACTTGGAATTTCATTATGGGCAACACTGTAAGTTTGATATACGTTTATATTCAGAGCAGTTATTGCTCTGTGAAAGGTTAATAGTTAATATTAAAGATTGCTAAAACAGTTATCTTTAGGTGATTATGTTGTTTTCATTTCATTGGTTAACTAGTTGCTCAATACTGAGCTCTATGTAACCTGAGCTTATATTTTACTTGTTTTGGCCATCATATCAGCACATATTTAGTTTACTTAAAGAATCAGCTTTCTCGCCTTTCTGTATGTTTTGTTTTGGTTGCAATGTAATTGCTGATTTTCATTGCTACAGAGCATCAAAGTGCTAAAATAATTTGGTTTCATGGTTCCACTACATTGCAGGGATTCTGACAAGTCAATATTTGAACGTCTGCAGAAAGAATTTGAAGCTGCACGAGCATCACAATCTAAAGGTTTTCTTCTTGCAATGTGAACAATGATGATATTAATAAATGAACTAACCACATATATGTCTTAAACTATGTTGGATCAATAATTGTTTAATGTGATTTATCTTTCACTTCTTCAAGATCTTTCAAATAACTTGTTTATGATTTAAGATTTGTTGACTAAAAAGTGCTGCTTTTCTCCTACCTCTTCTTCCCCATTTGCAGAAATTCTTTTAGAGGGTGAAGAATGGAATGATGGGCTGCTAGCTACAATGAGAGAAAGGGTACAGCTCTATCTAAATACTTTGAAGTGATTGAATTTCATTATAGTTTTCCTTGTAATTGGACCACATAATTAAGACTCATAATCCACTGGATGTTACACTCTATAACAAAAACTGTGGTGCAGATTTGACGTTGGGTGTTATCCAACCTTTAATTTGTTCATGCTGGATTTTTAACAGGTTCACATGGAAGCGGACAGAAAGGCAATGTCAGGGGACACGAATATGATGCCAAATCAACATTCTGATGAAAAAATTACCTTCAAAGTTGGAAGTAAGGTGAGCATTTTCAGGTTTCTTTGATGATGTAATATTGGATTTTTCATGTACTTGACATGAAGTAATATTGGATAAGGGGCTCATATTTTACACTACTGGGAAACCCTTGAAATTCTTTCTTGTTAGCTATGATTGACGTTGCATTTATATTGAGAAATTGTAAAATTACATATGAGAATGTGATATTCGTTACAAAAAGGTTTCCCCAGAACTAATATTTCTAGTGGGTACAACTTATCAGGCTTAGATTACTTGAAAACAGTATTGTTGAAACTTTTTCAATGTCTTTTGCAATAATATATGCATCTTGGTCTTAGACATATTTTGAGCTGTTATATTATTCAACAGATGATCTGTTGCTTGGAGGGGCCAAGAATTGGCATTCAATATGAGACATCATTTGCAGGTACATCAAGTGATTTCTTGTCATACATCTAACTTGTTTCACAATGCCCTTCATCTCCTCTATACCTCACAGATCCTTGGTGTGTATGTTTGTATATGATTGAGTAGTTTGGGGTTGGTAGCCTTTTCAAATTGGACTAAGCGAAAGCCTAAATTGTCTTTCACCCTTGTATTGTCTTGTCTTTTGAACATTATTCATCAACTTCTTTGTCTCCACAATCTTTGGATTTTGGTACTATCAGTACCTTTGTAGAGGATATTATGTGTTTTAACAAACGGGTTTGTTAATTTGTTGTTAGTCTGAAACATATGCCAGGGCTCGGAGGTTGAGCTGTTGAGTTGTCTTAATAGGCTATCTAAATTCCATAAAAAATATTCATTATGTAACACATGGCCCTATTGAATTTTAAGAACTAGTCAATTTTGTGACATTGAAATTTGACTCAAATATTGATAGCTAAGTCTCTCATGTTGGGTAATCTTATCCTATATTTAGTTTTACACTTTGGTAGAGATAATGCTTTGTTTTATGCAACTGAGAACATGATTCGTCTGTTCTCTTTTCACCTCCAGGAGAGCCTTGTGAGTTGTACCACTGTGTGCTTGAGAGCAAGTCATTTCTTGAAAAAATGACTGTCCTTGAACATACAGTTCCTTTCTTTCTGCCGATACGAGAGGCAGAAAATGATCTTCTCTCTTCCAATGCGATTGTAAGATTTTCCCATTGTTTCTGTTTGATTCCCTTTTGACATCGTGCCATTAAGGAATCATAGGCTCTCTCAAAATTGTTCTTGATAATTTGCTTTCAGAGATTTATAGACTACATTGGAGAACTTCTGCAGGCTTATGTGGATAGAAGGGAACAGGTATGATGTTTGATCTATGCCTCGTGAAAGTGGATATATAATGCCAACTCTTTGGTATAAGACAAAATGTAGGTTCTATATGTAATTGTTGCTATTATATGATTGTTCATAAAATAACACATTATTTACCTGGTTACTGTATGGAAAAATTTTACCATCCTTAACAGTGTGCAGCTTTTCTCCACAGCATAGCCTGCTATGGTGGTTTGGATGCTATAATTGTTCCCCTCATTTGCTTTCTCATTCTCCTGTAGGTTCGACTCATTAAGGAGTTGTATGGAAACCAAATAGGAGAGCTATATCACAGCCTTCCATACCACATGATAGAATTTGTATTGGATGATTTTGAGAGGTCAGTATCTTTTTGAGTGTTGAAGTTAATGAGTGATCGTTCTGATAGTCAATTACGTAACAATCAGATGCAATAATTTGTCTTCTGATGGATGTTTTTCTTATTTGTGGAACTTGATCATAATCATTAAATCTTTGTCTTGTGTGATTGTTCCCGTGGCGCCTTTGGAGGTTTCATAATATGACTAACTAGAAGAGAGTAGGAGTAGCACTGTTGGAATATGCAAAAGGTATTTCTTAGGACTAGAAGAATTACTTAAGGTGAAGAAAGTAGTAGGTGATGTGAGTTTTCGTTAGCATGCTGCGTAGTCTCATAATCATGGGAGATTGTCACATCATTGACAAGCTTGAGTTTCTGTCTGGAACAGGGGCTTAACCATTATTTTGTTTTTGTTCCATGTTCCTAGTTACCTATCAGTCTTACGACTCTATTTCACCTTTTATTTTATCTGTATCCAGAAGGATATTCCAGTTTCTTCCATTTGTTTTGGGTCACAAACAGCACTAGTCCTTTGAAACTCATTTTTGGTCAATTTTGTGATTATTTTTCTGCAATAATTTCCTTGTTTGGAATTTGATTGATTATTGTCCAGATGAGTTGCTTGATAATATAAAGTTTGCTTTCATGGATTAGTGTTGTGCTTTGTGATTGGCTTCAAATATGTTCTTAATTTGGTGGGTTACATTGATTTCCATTTTGCAGTAAAGTGATTGTCAGTCTTCGATATGCCGACCTCATGTCTGTACTTCCAACTCGAGTCAAGGTCTTTGCATGGCCAATGAATCAATTACAGAAAAGTGGATCAGTAGGAACTCACCCAAGTCCTGCTCGTTTATCTTATGCTGAGGATGCTTTGCGAACCATGAGCTTACCAGAAGGTGTTACTATTTTTTCTTTTAATTGTATTATCAGGCATGCATTTGAGATGTTGTGTTATTGTTCTTGTTTCTTCTGTCAGGACATTCCAATTTGATTAGCATCTCAATCAAAAATTTCCAATTTTCTTTTCTAATTGGTGGCATTAACATGTACATGCGTTCCTGACTTTGTTTATTTAAATATTTATGTCTGTTTTATTTGAATCAATCCCCCAGTTTTTCATATGAAACATGCAACTCTATTGCTATTAGAGATCTCGTCAAAGTAACCTTCAAATGATGAAGCAAATAAGTGAAGAGCGTGAAATTAGTTTATGTTAATCGGAGGAAATATTATTCTTTTACATTTGCTCAACTGTTGGCCTGCTTTTATTTGATTGTTCTCATTTTCTGTTGTTTCTCAAATGTTCTTTGCTTCATCTCAGCTTATGCAGAGATTGTATTGAATCTTCCACAAGCCGTTAAGCAAATATGTCAGGAAAGGAGCCCCTGTTAGTGTTACATTCTGAACTATACCGAGACCAGAATATTGCTGGAGCAACTCAACTCTGGACAAATATAACTAGCTCAAGATCTCTGTTCTCCTTGTTAAAATGTCAATGAGGTACGAGCAAAACCTGGAAACGAGTTAGTTTCGCCAACTTGTATAGTAATAGTACCAATCCTTAACTGAAACAACATATTAGGTCTAGAATAGATGTTCTTGTCATCATTCTTTCTTTTGTAATGTTATCTTCTGGTGCACATCTCGCTACTCTTTTATCCCATTAGACACCTTAAAGTTCGTACGATTGAATTGCATTATGAACCTGTATCCTTTGTGCCTAATGCCTTAATGTAAACTTCTATTGTGGTGAATTGAGTTGTTGACCTTTTAATTTATAACCATCAAATGCAGGTGGCTGATCCGTTTGAAGTTGCAATTGTTTTTACTTTTACCAGTTTTGTGGTCGATGTCTCCCATTCATGTTTAGCTGGTTTGAAATGACTGTGTTTCGTGTACAATGGTCCTTGCGAAGTTAATCAAGTGAATTCAGAAAGAGAGGTTAGAAGAAGAAGAGATAAAAGGAGGAGGAGATTTCGTTCCTAAAATTATCTTTGATTGGTTACACAGAGATAAAGACGAGAGACCTAACCAAGCACGCGTCGCCACTGTCGGGTTACAAACGTTCCATCAAAACGAAGGACGTAATTAACCCATACTCTACGCTACACCACACTTCTTATTTTAGCGACTTCGTTTTCGCTATGCGACTTTGTTTCTTCTAGTTTTCACATGCTCCTTTCTTCAGTTCCTTCTCCTTGCTTCCTTTCTTCATAACAAATTCCCTCTCAGGAACCTTGACCACGAGGTTTGCATTAGGAAAGCGTCGTTGCAACTTGAATTGATGCTCCTAAGTCGCTTCTTTGGATGATCCCCCGGCAATTGCACTAGTACTTGACTCACAAGTTTGCATGGTCAAAATTTTGGAGACCTTATTCTGTTTAACTCCGGCCGGTTAATAGAATGTCATTGTTTATGCTTAAATTTTAATCATTTAAACATAACTGTCACACTAGGGTCACATTTTTGACTCTTTATTTTTTACATAAACAGTTAATATTAATTATTTAATTTTATCAAACATTTTTAATAAATAGCTAATATTATCGGTTGGTATCAAACAGGTTTTGTTGTTCAAATTAACTGATATAATCAATTATTAGTTGATTGTCAAATAGGTCTTATTTAATAATTAGTTGATTGTATTAGTTTATAGCTAATTTTATCAGCAGTTAGTTAATAGCTAATTTATTTGACAATTAGCTGATAGTTGATTATATCAATTGATTTGATTAATAGATAACATCAATTTTTTATTAAAGATGTTTGGTAAAATTAGTGATTTAGTATTAGCTGTTTATGTATAAAATATAATTTATAAATTAATTAAACAATTTTAGTAAATTAATCAATTAAAATAAGTTGTTGAAATCAAAATAAATTATTCTACATATATAATATATTGTATAATTTATTTTCATTTCACAAAAAAAATATTATAAATATACAAGATGTTTAATTTTGAATTAATATTTATTCGAGCTAATATAATAATAATTATCATCATCATAATCATCATCATCATCGTCATCATTCTCAATTTTTAATTTAATTTAATATTTTCTATAATTTATAAAATAATTAATCAATTTTAATAAATTAATCACTTTTTAAAACTTAAATTTTTATTT
>JANPWT010000247.1:24639639-24657385 GCA_024678245.1 Erythroxylum densum | reverse complement strand
ATAAATTAATTAAACTATTTTAAAAAATTAATCAATTTTTTAAATTTTAATCTTTTATCTTAAAATTTTTATTTTAAAAAAATAAAATTAAAATAATAAAAAGCAGAAAATAGAAAAATGTGTACAAACCAATTTTTATTTTCTTATCATTTTAATTAATTTTTTATAAAATTGATAGTCACATAATTAAATTTAAAATTTAAACTAATTTTTATTAAACTAATAGTAATATTATTAAAATTAAAATGATACAAAATAAAAAACTAAAAAAGACTCATATGTCATGACACTTATGTGACAGGCGTGCTACCGTATATATAAGTCACGGCTCCGATCAAAATTAGACAGAAGACTTCGTCCTCTAAAATTGTGTTGAAGGGACAACCGTGCCCTCCACGACACATTTCTTTGGTTGCAACACGTCGAGCATGGGATGAATAGTAGTTTCTTTTGGTAGGCGTAACTTGTATGCTACCTTACCAAACTTTTTAGTCAGCTCTTACGGGCCATAATATAGAGATGTTAATTTTTGATGGTATCTTTCCTAAAGAGAGTGCTTCCCATATGGTTGAAACTTCAGAAATACCAAGTCCCCCACCTTGAATTCTCGATATGTTCTCTTGTGGTCTGCCTGTTATTTCTTATGGTTCTAAGCTTGATGGAGATGGAATTTGACCGATGCCATAGCTATCGCCTGATCCCTCATCATCTAATCGACCACCACGTCCTTAGAATCTACAACCAAATAGGGAACGTATGCCCAAGCAGTGTACCCATATTAAAGCTCAAATGGGGTGGAGTTTATAGTTGCGTGGTATGTATTATTATACCACCACTCTGCGAATGATAACCATTCCATCCACTTGGTGAGGGTGTTACTAAAAAAGCTTTGTAAATAAGTCTCGAGCATTGTGTTCATAGCGCTGGGCCAAAGCCGGTGATTAATCCCCCTTCGTTACGTGATACATCCTATATGGGGGTCACAGCTGGCCTAGGAGTTTGTTGTATTCCCAAGGGCAGGGATCGAACCCGGAACTACTTGGTTAAGTGACGAAGGTATACGCCACCTACGCCAACCCACTGGGTTATATGCCATAGAGAAGTTCAAGCTATCTAACAACTTAAAAAACTTTCTAGAACATACTGAGAAATATATAATCACGATCGTTGATAATATTTTTAAGGCATCCCATGTAACTAAACAGATGATCCAAGAATACTTGAGCGACGTCATGAGCTTGGAATGGATGTTTCAGGGAGATAAAATGTTTGTACTTACTAAGCCTATCCACCGCTACCATCACACTGGTTCGTCCCTTAGATGGAGACATTGTCGGCCTTGAGCAAGGGCAGGACACCTGCCTAGGATCTACTCTCACTAGGGGCCCATCATCAATACATTTCAGCAGCATTTATCATTTAGAAGGGTAGTAAATCCTTGGTTTTCAAAGAAGAAAAAGTTAATATTAACTAATAAATAACTTCCTTTATTAGCTATATTACAGAAAAAGTTAGCATTAACTTTTAATCTTAGAAGCTCAATAGCTTTCTTTTTAGCTATATATATTACGGAAAAAGTTAGCATTAACTTTTAATCTTAGAAGCTATATAACTTTAACTTGTTATATTTATAAATACCTTTCAACCATTTAGTGTATTTCTTACACTCTAATTTTTTTATTTTCACTAACATATGAATCTAAGATATTTCAACTAAAAAATTGGTGGAAAAACAATTTCAAGGTTATATGTTCTGAGCTCTGAGTGATAATTTAAAGGTAAAGTTTTTAATTTTTAATTTTTTAACTTATTAAATATTTGAACTTATTATAATTAATTTGTAATTTGTCATTAACATGGACATTATATTAGTATTTAAAATCAAAACATAATAATAATAATATTGTATTTTTTGTGTTTCTCCTTTTTATTTTTAAATTACTTATTATTTATACAAATATAATTAAACATTAAAAATATTTTAATTTTTGTAATTGTAATTTTCATAATTCTTTGCCACATGTAATAATTATTGAATTTGCGTTCTTGTATAGGTTCACATAAGTTTAATTATAATAAGATTAAATCAAATAATTTAAGTTATTCAATTCAAAGACTACATAAACGATTTCATTTATTATAAAAATTTGTATAATTCTATTAAACATATTGTGATAATTAAATAATAATAAAAATTATTTGATAATTAAATAAGATCGTAAATAGTTGGATGTGTTTGATTGGTTTTTTATAAATAGGTTGGTAGCATTACATTACTACACTTACCATTATGTTAATTCCTATAAAAGAAATTTTTATTAAAAAATCACTAATGTTAATTAAATTCAAAAGTTACCAAAAATATTTGATTTAATAATTTAGACCTTTATCTAGTTGCTTGACAAAATAATATTTGCAAGATATTATTAGTTGATGTTATGATCATTTATATTTTGTTAAGTATGTAGACTTATAAATTAGGTCACTTATGTATGAATATTAAATTTTAATAATAAAAATATCCTTTTAAAGTTTACATATTTGTATATTGCCAATTTATTTGGCCTTTTTTTTACTTCACCCAGGGCCTATAAAACGTTAGGAACGGCCCTGGATGGAGGTAACTTTTCTATGAAATCCATGTTAATGTCCTCTCAACATCTGTAAGGCATTGGTAATTTGAAGCTTTCCCAGATGCCCGTTATGACACTCCATCCTTTCCATCTCAACAGATTCTCTTTCCAATTGTAATTATCTGATCCTGTGGTATCTGACTTAAGATGGCGGATAAGATCCTTAATGTTAGAATCTCCTTCCAAATTGTTTTTGATATCTTCCATTAATCCAGTGTGGATTTGAGAAACGGTCATGGTGAGGAGCTCGATACACGTGATCTTAGACAGTGCATACTCCGCCTTATCTTCCTTTCCACTCCGATAAACCATCTCAAACTTGTACTTGAATAGCTTGGGATGCCAGTTCTGTTCGGATGACGTTGAGATAAGCTGCTTTAACAGGTAATTCAAACTCTGATAGTTGGTTTGGACTTAGAATGTACGATAGCTTAAATAATGGTGTCATTGTTTTGTTGTTTTAATGATGGCCAGAAACTCTTTGTCTTTTGTTGACAACCCCAGATGCTTACTAGCCAAAGTCTTGCTGAGATATGTTATGGGGTGTCTATCTTACCAAATGACTATCCCAAGAATAGACCCATTAACGTCTCCCTCGATGACGAAGAGCTGATCAAAGTTGGGCATCGCTAGAATAAGAGTTGAGACTAATGCCTCTTTGAGTCCTTTAAAGGCTTGTTGTTAGGAAGCCCCCCATAACCATTTGCTTGTAAGTTAGGCCTTGAGAAGATTTTTTAAGGGTTGGGCCAAATGGATGTAATTGCTCATGAACCTACGGTAGTAGCTCGTAAAGCCCAAGGAACCCTCTGAGCTCTTTCAACGACTTGGGTAACCAGTTAGTTCTTCACTATTATCACCTTTTTCTCGTCTGTGGTGACACCCTTCTCCAAAATTGAATGCCCTAGATAGTCTCTATGGCCCCGAAGTCACATTTATTCCTATCAATGAATAATTGATGTGTTTCTAATGTAGATAAAGCTTCCCTTAGATGCAACAGATGTTGTGATAGGTCACAACTATAGATGAGAATATCGTTGAAAAATACTAAGATGAACTTTTGGAGGAACAGTCAAACAATATCATTCACGAGACTCTAAAAAGTTGACGGTGCATTCATCAACCCAAATGGCATTATAAGGAACTTGTAATGTCCCTCATTTGTTCGAAAGTTGGTTTTCGCCATATCCTCTTCCCTCATCTGTATTTGGTGGTACCTCGCCTTCATATCCAACTTCAAAAACCAGCTAGAGCCATGCAACTTTTCAATTAATGGAATAGGGAATTTAGCTTTTTATCATATTTGCATTCAATGGAATGGATTAGTTGCATCATATACAATCCTCCCAGCCTGGACTCCTTAAGCATTTTGTTCAAGCCCTTGCCTGTCATTAGTTTAGTTTTCTGTTGCGCTTTCCCTACTAGCGTGACCCATCGTCCTTACTATGGAAATTTTATATTTTAGCCTTCAAGTTGTTGAAAATCTGATTTAAAATCACACACAACAAATCTGTGCAAATGAGTAGGAAAGTGCTTAGCTACAATTTAGAAACTAATTTGTTTTATTATTGTCAACAAAATAAACATAGGTCTAGGTTCTTATTTTTCTGGAAGTAGTTATGCGTCAATCTTTATATATTGAATCTATATAATGCAAGTAGATATGTAATAAAACAGAGCAAAAACAAGTTTACCTTTAAAATTTTGGTCTACTTTTTTTATTTCCTCTACTACCTTTCTTCTCTGTTTTTTGGGTTGTCTCTCCTCCTTGTTCCTTCAAATTGGTATCAAAGCTCGTCCGATCAATCGTGGGCGTATTTGTTATGGTAGCCAACAATGGTAGCCAACAATGGTAATACTGTGAGTGTTTCCCATCCATCCATAGCCATTTTTAAAGGTAAAAACTATGAGTTCTCGAGCATTAACATGAAGATTTTGTTTAAGTCTCACGAAATATATGACTTAGTGGAGAATGGGTACAATGAAAACGATGAGGTGGCGAGATTGAAAGAAAATAAGAAGAGAGACTCAAAGGCGTTGTTCTTCATCCAGTAAGTAGTGGATGATTTGATTTTCTCGAAAATAGTTGCAGCTTCAACAGCAAAGGAGGCTTGGCCAATTTTGCAAACATCCTTCCATGGCTCATCCATAATGGTTCAAGTCAAGTTGCAGACTCTACATTGTGAATTCCAAAACCTACGCATGATCAACGTAGAATCTGTGCAGGAGTATATGACTAAAGTGGCAACAATAGTCAATCAAATGAGATCATTTGGAGAGGAGGTTGCAGAGAAGATGGTGGTGACACAGGTACTAAGAACTCTACCTCCTAAATTTGATCATGTAGTTACAGTTATTGAGGAATCTAAGGATCTATCAGCTTATGCATTTAATGAGTTGATGGGTTCTTTACAATCACATGAGGCAAGAGTTAATAACAATAAGAGAAAAATGAAGAAAAGGCATTCCAAGCAAAAGGTGAAGGCTCAAAGGAGTATGAAAAGCTAGCTGGTCGAGGAAGAGGAAGAGGAGAATCCAGAGGAAAGCATTTTAGTCGTGGTAGAAGTGGAGGCAAATCTAGAAACTATAATAGAAGCAGCTTACAGTGCTATAATTGCAAGAAATTTGGGCACATGAAAGCTAATTGTTGGTTTAAAGACAAACAAGTCAACTATGTAGAAGAAACTAGTACAAAAAACAAGCTATTCATGGCATAAGCAGACACAGCTGAAACACAAGGAGGAATTTGGTCCATGGACAGTAGTTGTTCTAATCATATGATAGGGACAAAGGCTATTTTCGTGCAGCTAGATGAGACTTAAAAGAAGATAGTGAAGCTTGGAGATGATAAAGAGATGAAAGTTGAAGGAAAAGGAACAGTAGCCATCAATATTGCTCCAGGTAAAACAAAACTCTTGGATAATGTTCAAATTATTTCTAACTTGGCAAATAATTTATTGAGTGTAGGCCAAATCATGGAAAGTGGATATTCTATCTTGTTTGATGATGGAGAGTGTTTCATTAGACATAAGCAATCAAATCAAGTGGTTGCAAGAATACCAATGTCCAAGAGCATAATGTTTGCATTTAATGTCAAAACCATGCAAGACTTTGCCTTCACTGTTGGGGAAAAGGATCAATCTAAGCTATGGAATTTACGCTATGGGCACTTAAATATCAATGGGCTACAGTTGTTGGAGAGAAAAGGTATGGTTTACAGCATACCAAAAATATTTGAACTTGAAATATATGAAGGATGCGTTTATGGTAAGCAGAGCAGAAAATCTTTCCCTATTGGAAAGTTATGGAGAGCAAAAGAATGCCTTGAAGTAGTACAAGCTGATCTTTGTGACCCTATGAGTATAGAATAATTAGGTGGCAGTTACTATTTTCTATTGTTTACTAATGATTTCAGCAGGATGAGTTGGGTTTATTTCCTAAAACTCAAATCAAAGAGATTTGAGAAGTTTAGGAAATTCAAAGCTATGGAGGAAAAGCAAAGTGGAGCAAGCATCAAAGTGTTCCGTACAGATAGGGGTGGTGAATTTCTTTCAACAAAATTCAACCAATTTTTTGAAGAAAAAGGCATGAAACATAAGCTGATAACACCATACACCTCAGAATAGAATGATGTAGCTGAACACAAAAATAGAACAATGATGGAAATGATGCAAAGTTTGCTGAAAGGAAAGGTCTACCGAATTCATACTGGGCAAAAGCTATAGCAACAATAGTGTATTTGCTTAATCTCTCTTCAACAAAAGTTGTACAAGACTACACTCCATATGAAGCATAGAAAGGGAGGAAACCTACTGTAAGTCATTTAAGAATATTTGGTTGTATTGCTTATGTCTTAGTAAATTCTCAAAATCACTAAAAGCTTGATGGGAAGTCACGTAAATGTATTTTTATTGGCTATTGTCCCAATTCTAAGGCATATAAAATGCATGATCCTATTGATGAAAAGATAATTGCTAGTAGAAATGTAGTGTTCAATGAAGATGCAGGCTAGAATTGGAAAGACAACAAAATAAACAGTAGGGAAAATCAACCATGGGTACCATTAATTAAAAAAACTAACTCAGCCTCAATTTATACACCTATTCCTTTCACTTCAACAGAAAATAGTCCATCAATTACACCATCAAGAAGTAGTTCAAGTTCAAAAAGTGAATCATCAAAGGAGACACCTTTAAAAAAATTCAGATCATTAAGAGAGATATATGAAAATGATGAATTTGCCCTGATAGCTCCAAATCCAACAACTTCTACACCTTTTACTGAAGCAGCTAAAAATTGATGTGTGGAGGCAGGCAATGAAGGAAGAACTTGCAGCAATAGAGAAGAACTCAATATGGGAATTGACAGATTTTCCAAAAGGAAAGAATGTCATTGGCTTGAAGTGGGTTTTCAAGACAAAGCTTCATACAGATGGAAGTATTCAGAAAAATAAGGCTTGATTAGTGGCAAAGGGTTACTCTCAATAACATGGAGTGGATTTTGATGAGACCTTCTCACTAGTGGCAAGATTTGAAATTGTGAGATTGCTTTTGTCACTAAAAGCCCACCTTGGTTGGAAGGTATATCAATTTGATGTCAAGTCTACACTTCTCAGTGGAGACCTTGTAGAAGAGTTCTATGTTTCCCAACCTAAAGCCACTGTGATTCATAGAAGTGAGGAGAAAGTTTACAAGCTAAAAAAGGCATTCTATGGCCTAAAACAAGCTCCCCGGGGTACAACAAGATTGATTTATACTTTTAGCTTAATGGATTTTCTAGAAGTGAGAATGAGCCTACTATTTATTTAAAGAAGCAAGGTACTAATTTTATTATCTTTGCTTATATGTAGATGACATAATTTATATGGGCTCAACACTGAAATTGTTAGAAGAATTTAAAGTCGGTATGATGAGTAAGTTTGAGATGATAGACTTAGGCTTGTTACTTTTTTTTTTGGGCCTAGAGATCGTGCAAGACAAAGCTGGAATATTTATTTGTCAAAAGAAATATGCAATAGAATTTTTAGAGAGGTTTAGTATGTTAAACTGTAAGGTGAAGGCAACTCCAATGGATGCAAAACAGAAATTACAGCAAGAAGATGAAGCTGAGAAAGCAAATCAAAAATTATACAGAAGCTTGGTCGATGGCTTAATCTACCTAACACACATAAGGTCAGATATCTCTTTTTCAGTAGGTGTTATGTCAAGGTTTATAAGCAATCCCTCAATAAAGCATTATGGTGCAACAAAGAGAATCTTGAGGTATGTTGTTGGTATAGTGAGTTATGGAATTTGGTATACTCATGTAACATATTTCAAGTTGACATGATTTAGTGAAAGTGATTGGGCAAGCTCATTGGATGATAGTCAAAGCACTTCTAGAAATATTTTCAATTTAGGATCAGGAGAAATCATATGGATATCTAAGAAGCAAGTAACTATTGCATTATCAACAACAAAGGCAGAATATATAGTTGCTACTGCAGCAACTTGTCAGTGTGTATAGCTTAGAAGGATGCTGGGTGATTTCTAGTAGAAGCAAGAAAAAGGGAGTGAGTTGTATTGCGATAACAAATCAGCTATTGCAATGTCCAAAAACCCAACATTTCATTAAAAAAAACAAAGCATATAAGTCTAAGATTTCATTTCATTTGAGAATTAGTTGCAGCAGGTGAAATAGATATGAAGTTTTGCAATACTGAAATTCAAGTATCAGACATTTTCACTAAGGCTTTGTCAAGTCAGCGACATGCATACCTCAGAAGCTTGCTTGGAGTAACTGATTTTAAATCAAGGGGGAGTGTTGAAAATTTGATTCAAAATCACACGCAACAAATCTATGCAGAAGAGTAGGAAAGTGATTAGCTACAATTTAGGAACTAATTTGTTTTATTGTTGTCAACAAAATAAATATGGGTAGGTTCCTACTTTCTATGGAAGTTGTTACATGTCAATCTTTATATATTAAATATGTATGTTGCAGTAGACATGTAATAAAATAGAGTAAAAGCATTTTTACCCTTAAAACTTTATTCTATGCTTTATATTTCCTCTACTGCCTTTCTTCTTTATTTTTTGGGTTGTCTCTCCTCCTTGTTCCTTAAAAAGTTGCACAATATGTCATTTAAGGTGATAAGCCAGTGAACACTTACTACTACTTTACAACTTCCTAGCGGAATGATCAATGCATCCACTGTGAGGGATGCACACTGCGTACTCCATGCAAATCCTATGTATTCTTAATGACAACTTAATTTCAACCCTCCACCCATGGTGATTTGGACTTGTGGTATTTCTTTCAATTAGGTTGGGTTTCTTTGAGTTATCGCTTCATAGACAAAATTGTAGGGGCTTTTGATGTCGATTAGGATTTGTATGGGCCATCATAAATCAGATCCAATGACCTGCATCTATTTGTAATCACCCATATCTTCTCCTCCTATCATAGCTTGGTAGGATATGTTCAAAAGCGTTCGCTTGGGGTCATTCACTCCTTCTCTGACTTCTTATTTTTCCTCCACCTTGTAAAACTAAAGTTGCTTCTTCCGACATTTATATCTTGGAAAGTAGCACTTATAACACTAAAAACACATACCTTTTGGTTGTCTTTCATCAAACTCTTTCTTGCTTATCGTACAGGTTATACTATTTGTTAAGATATATGGTATATATCATATTATTGAATTTTGGCTTTTTTTACAATTAGACCTAGCAAATAATTCAGTTTCACATCCAAATTGATTGAATTTAAATTGGGCATAGTTGGCTTGTTGGATTTTTGGATAATGGTTCAGTTGTGATAGAATTTTATTTTAAGTGGGATATGTGAAGAAGATAACGATTTTTTTTAAGTGGGCTGAAATGAATTCATGGGATTTTAGAGATTGTGTGTGTAGTGACTTATCTGAAAGTGAACGTGGGTGTGAAGACTTCTTGGTTATGTAGGAAAAATTATTTTATGGGATCTTGGCTGAATACCGCAATACACGTTCTACTGTGTTCATAAATGTGCAGCTGCAGATATCTCCATTGTTTTCACCTTCATTTATGGTAGGCTACACAATTGATATGGTGAAGGTTGTGAATGTCATGTTTATCGTAAGTGTGTGACTCATCGTGGTGAGGCTTCAGTAAATTATTGTGTGGAGGTTTATTTGCTGGATTTATCTTGCATGAAGTCCTTCTGCCACAACTGTAACTTGGATCTAAAATGTGCATGAATCAGCCGATTTTATGTGAACAGCTTTCCGATCCGTTTTAAAGGAGCTGAACCTATAGGGAAGTTGTTATTTTTGTCTCAAGTGTTTTCTATTTTTGTTCTTAAATAGTTAACCACTTCAATTATTTATTTATTGTCTTTTTATTAAAGGAGTGTTGAAAAATCCTCTATTGAGGTTAACAGGAGTCGGTCATTTTATTCGGTATGAAAATCTTTCATAGGTAGTGAGGATAAGGGATAGTGTCAAAAGATGAGTGGTGCCAGCTCAGTAAAGCCTTGTGTAAATCTATTGTACTTTTATGAAAGTGATTAAGCAGGGTGAGGGCTCGCAGACGTAGGCAAGGTGCACCGAACTGCGTTACCAAATTTAGGTATTGATTTGTTTAATTTCATATTTATTTTTTGTTTTCGTTTGGTACAAAAAATTAACAGTTGCTGATAGAGTTACTTTATATCTAGTAAACGACAGATATAGTTACAAGTAACTACAACAAAACCATACAAGTAACTACAGTCAAATCGAAGTTTTTGTGAAACTACACCCCTATAGTTTTTTCAATTAATATTAGAGCAGGTTACTAAATCAGGACTTGGTAGCAAGTTGGTACAGATCTGAGTTTCACGAACATGGCTACAAAAGAGGGTGCATCGATCACTAGACCACTACTGTTGGATGACTGTAACTATCCTATATGGAAATCATAGATGAGAGTCTTCATCCAATCTCAAGGTACAAAAGCTTGGCATTCGGTAGTACATGGGTAGATGCATCCGATGATTAATGAAGATAAAGAAGTGGCAGTTTAAAAAGATCCATTTGAATGGACAAGAGACGAAGAAGAAAGTGCACTTGGAAACTCACAAGCAAGCATGCAATTTTTAGTGCTATTGATGAAGGACGCTTCTTAATGATATCAGCCTGTGAATTGGCTAAAGAAGTATGAGATACTTCGCAGACTATTCATGAAGGTTCCAATTCTATGATAACGTCAAAACTTCAAATGTTAGTTGTAAGGTTTGAAGAAATAAAGATGAATGAAAATGAGACTGTTGAGGATTTTTATGAAAGATTGTGTAATATAACGAATCAGACACATCAATTCGGAAGAAATATTCCAATATGAAGTTAGAAAGAAGACGATGAGATCACTACCGCCAAGATCTATTCTGAAAATTGCAGCAATCGAGGCTCATGACTTCAATGACTTGTCATTAGTGAAGGTAATTAGAATTCTTACCAATTTTGAAATGAATTTGTTGTAGGGCAAACAACAAAAGAGCAAAGGATTGGCACTACAAGCTGAAACTGGAAAAGACTTAGATGATGTAGAAGATGAATCTGATGAGAATGGGGATATGGAATTATTGATAAGAAACTTCAGCAAGTGGTTAAAGAAAGTGAAGAAGGATAGATCTAAGTTTAGGCAAAATAGTGGGAGTTTATCGAATAACAACTTCAAACAACAAGTCAAAACTCAGAAGGGTGAATGAAAAGCAAGGAGAATTCAATGCCATGAGTGTCAAGGTTTCGAACATGTACAAGTGGAATGTGCTAATAGCTTGAAGAAGAGAAAAGGGAAATCTTTTACTAGCACTTTGAGTGAGAATGAATCTGAAAGTGAATATGGTAGTGAAGAAGAAATTGCAAATGGTGCTACATTAGTTGCTTTGTATAGCAAAAATCTAGTTGCATGCCTAACAGTAACTAAAAAGGAAGTAACTGAAGACGAAAAAGGGGGCAAATCAAAAAATTTCGAGAAAAACATAGACAAATTAGGTCAAGGTTTAATATCAAATTATGACAGTGATAAAAGTGATTCAAATGATGAAAGAAAGAATATTCACGAGGCTTACAAAATGATGTATGAAAAATAGGTTAAAACATGTAGAAAAAAATGAAAGGTTGAAGGAAAAAAATTTCTCTATGAAAAACGATAACCAAGATTTAGAGAAGAAATTGATGGTAGCTTTAGACGAGCTCGGTGAAGCCAAAAAGGGTTTGAAAATGTTGAATAGAGGCATAGAAAAGTTAGAAAATTTGATCAAAATCAATCAGGTTAAAAGGGATCTTTAAGGCATTAGTTCCAAAGGTAAGTGCTCCAAAGTGAATGATGAGAAAATCAATATACCTAGACCTGTCCAAGAAGAAACATCAAGGAAGAATCAAATATTTGTTCCCACATGTCATTTTTGCAGAGTTATCAAGTACATAAGGCCAAAATGCTACAAGTTAAAGCATATGTTGTTTCAAAAAAGTCAAAACTGAAAGACCCTATATTCCTCACATAAATTTCATAATTAACCCATTTTATCGATGCACCCTTAGGTTAGAAAGAGTCAAGTACAAGCACAAAGACGTAGCGAAAGAAAAACAAGAAATTGTCCATATTTACAGTTAGTTATTGCTTTTGAATAAACTGTTCAGATTGAGGATAAGTCAGTTACTTCAGATGAAGAAATCAGTTAGATAGTTGATGACTGAGATAATGTGACAAAGAATAAGCCCAAGTGTAAATTTCTTCGAGGGGTACAGGGACTGCATGCTCTACATTTTTAAAGTATAGTTTGATGTTATTTATTAAAAAAAAGGTTCGAAGGAGTTATCGTTTAGTCTTTTTAAGTTTTTATTTATGGGTTTTCTAAGGTTCAATTGATTAATGTGTACATGAGGCTATGCTTGATGATAGGGTTTATGAATTTGATCAGTTCTATGAAGATGGAATTGAAGTGAGCAATGATATGTTGGCATATGTAATAACTGGTAGTAAATTGTCATTTTGGCTTTCTACTATTGCACTACGTGCTTATGATTCTTTCACTACACCTATTGCTGATTTTTATGCTTCTTTATTTGCTAAGATTGATCACATTGAAGGCATTCTTCGTTTTGGGTATTGTTTTTTTCTAAGGGGAAGACATCAGATTGCTTTTGGTGACTGCTCAATTTAAAGGGAGATTTTAAAATATCTCCGTGACTAATAGTCTTGCTTTTTGACATCTTTTTATCCCAAATGGGAGAAATTTGGATGATTGGATAATTATTCATTATTGTTTCTTTGGATGTTTCTTGAACTTGAAGAATTTGATGGATGTTAGATTAAGGGGAGTTTTTTTCTCGTGTGGATTATTTATCTAATTATTTCATTTAGAGAGAGTTTCATATTTGTGACAAACAATGTCAAAAAGGAGAAGTTGTTAAGATATATGGTATATATCTTATTATTTAATTTTGACATTTTTGATAATTAGATCTCCAAGATAATGAAAGACTTCAAATTCAAATAAAGATAAGGTAGAAGATACATTGAGTTTGACTTGGATAAAGAAAAATCTTCTAAAAGATATGGATGTGTCTACGGTTATGAATATGAAGAATTCTATGATGAGAAGATTACTTGTATGATGTGAGTATCTTGTTCTTGGGTGTATCTACAGATGGTGTACTATCATTGTCCCATCTTTATTATTGCCGTAAAACACATCATTGCCTAAAAAGAGATGATGGCCATATAAGTTGGTAAGTGGCTTACTTTCAATTGAGTTGTTCATACAACCCACTTCGTTGTTCTTGGATAGTAATGTCTTACGTTGGCTACAGTAATTGATAGTATGAGATGCAGTTGACTTGATTGTGAGCGGGTGATGTGTTTTTGTGGACAATTGTATGATTTTCTGCAGCTAGTTTGGTGGTTGTCCAGTATTGGGTTGGTGGCTATTGTGTGTGATTTTGCAGCTAATTTTATGTTGATAATTAATCCATCTTGTTGTTGCATTTCTATTGATTGGGTGACGTAAGTGGGCTGAATAATTATTGATAGCCAGCTGCGTTCTTTCCTATTGTTAAACAAAAATTAAGGGTTGTTTTGAGTAATTTTATGGCTGTCGTTTTGGTTTTGGTGTGCGAAAATTTCAGAAGTATTCGTGACTTTGTAGTTGCTGTCTTTGTTGTTGGGTTGGTGCGAAAAATTTCAGCAATTGTCATGGTTGTTGCAACTCTATTGGGTTAACATTTTGGTGATGAAATGTTTGCTGATTTGAGACGTTTTGTGGCTGCTGTGCATAGAATGTTTCAGTGACTATATCGAAGATTCATAGTAGATTTCTTTGTTGATAACTTACTGTTCTTTCGTTGATGAAGCGATATATTTCGAGTAGTTTCTTTTTTATCTCAAGTGTTGTCTTTGTGTATGTTAGTTATTGTTTAATCACTTGAGTTGTATATTTCATAATGTTATCATTAAACATTGTTTGAGAAAATCCTCTATTGAGGTTAGTACGAGGTGATCGTACTATTGGATGTGAAATTCTTTAATGGGTATTGAGGAAGAGGGATATTTCAAGGGTTGAGTGGTGTCAGCTCAGTAAAATCTTGTATAAAACTATTGCTGTTAGTGAAAGAATTAAGCTGGTGAGGGCCCCACAGACATCAACAAGGTGTGTTGAATTGCATTACCAAATTTCAATGTTGATTTATATTTATGTGTTTGATTTTTCTAGTTTTTAATTGTGCTAGAAACGATTGCGGCAAAATTTGAAAGTTTGCGAAATAAATACACCCCAACAGTTTTTTTCACCATCAACTTTTCTACATATTATACTGGACATGCTACAAAGCTACCATATTAAAGCAATTTTCACACTGCATATTTTTTGTGGACACTATGTACAACATAGTGCTACCTTGTAATCATTAAACACATAATGCATTGATGAGAATGGTAAAAGTTTAATTTTTCTGCAAAGGCGAAACACATCCCTTTAATTTTCAAGGAAGCTTACTTCTCACGCTAGAACGATGAAGTGGAAAAATTCATACGTGGGTTCATTTCACAGTAGGAACCAATATTTGTACAGTCGATAAACATCAACAGATGTAATTATTGATATACGATTTAGAATTGATAAGCTTGCATATTTTGACTAATAAGAAACACAATATTTAGAATAAGCTAATTTTTTATAACTAAGCATTTAAATTGTTGAATATCTAAAATTAAAGATATTGGTCACCTATATACAAATTACAATTTCAACAGCTAAATTAAGGCACAACACATAAAATCTTTATGCATCCCTTTAAGATTAGTTGTGGAAAGAAAGGCCAATCTTGATTTAATAGACTAAAATTGATAATAGAATAGTAACTTTATAAGTGCATTTGCTAGTTGATTAGTAGAAGAGCTGTAAGCCACACAAAGAGCATCGAATTAAACTTGATCTCGAATGAAGTGAAAGACAATGACAACATGTTTCATTCTTGAATGGAACACATGATTTAAACACAAATGTGTAGCATCAAAATTTTTGAAATAAATGACAGATATGTGAGAAAGAGTGAGACTAAGATTAGATGAGAGATAACACAACCAGATGAATTCAACAGTAATGGTAGCAATAGAGAGATATTTAGCCTCTCGCAACAATTTTTTTGTTTCTTCAAACTACAGGCGATAAAAAAACATCTAAGATAAATGATGTATGCATATGATTGCTGTTGGATTAAATCCAACTTCTGGGTATATATATATATATATATGAATTAATTGTATATTATGAGCTATCAAAGGTTAAGCTCGGTTGATGTGATCTATTAAGGTTAAAGGCTTTGAGCTCTAAGACATCTAATAAAGTATGAACCTTAATGTGTAGACCCGATAGTCTGATTTCTATTTTATGATGAGACAAAATAGAAATAAGATAAACCATACAAAGCATCAAGGTTATGATCCCCAAGTCATATGAACAAATTTGATTTTTGATCACTCATCAGTTAGAAAAGAGACGGTTCTTGAGAGAAAATAGTTTCTTGAGAGAGAACAGACGTACATATTAACTTGGAAGACAAATAACCGCAAGATTCAGGAATCATGTTGTTCTCATGGATTCAGGTATGCTTACGCGATAGATTTAAGTATTTTTGATGATTTGACATGATTGTTTATATGATTGGTGATGATTTTCAACTTAAGGAATTAAATTATATCAAGTGGTATCAGAGCCTCTTTCATGTTAGATCATTGAGAATTTTTTAATTATCTATCTTCCATATTTATAGTGCAAATCGATGAACATATAAAGGCTAAAAGTTAGTGGACATCTTTTTGATTCATCTATTCAATGCTTTGTATACGGTTAAACCTAAACAGGAAAAAAATGAAACCATCGAAACAATTGATGGTCGTGGTTTTCAATGGGTGTTTTCAAAGGGTTGGAGCACCTTGTTCCCGTTAGGGTGTTCCAACCCTGTGCCATTTAATTTTTTTTCACACATTTATATGTATCCTACATAAATGTGAGGATGAGATTTAATATAATAGAGTAGGAACTGGTTAACCAAAGCAGAGTATCTGTTCCAGCTTTCAAAAGTCTTTGCACTTTATCCAAGGTCTGTCAACGTTCCTTTTGTTTTTAATAAAAGGCTTGACTATTTTGTTTTAATGAAGTCTTGACCATTGGATAATAACCAGAAACTAATGCATTTGGATTTATACTTTAACTGTTAGATAAAGACCAGAATTGACCTTACACCTTTAGCATCTTGGAACCAAATATTTTTGAAGTCTGTTTTAGAAACAAATGGAATATTTGGTCAACTAGTACATTCGGTTATTTCTACAAATTTTATATTTGATTCATATATGATATTTCGGTATATGCAATTTTGACATAAATCAATTACACATGCTTTTAGTTTATTATATTCTTATGAAAATTGAATTCAGTTAACTAAGGTTAATATAATCGATGTTCAAATTGATTGTTCAAGGTATGCTCAAATATTGGTATAATTGATCTTTTATTAATATTGTGAAATAAATTGATTGAAACAACATGCTACCAAAGTAGTCTCTCTTTTGTAAATTAATTAATTTTATAATATTAAGATGGTTGTCTATGTGTAATTCATGCAAGTATTGACTAGCCTAAAAGAAGGTCAATATTTTGGCCGAAATACTTATACAACTGTAGTGATAAATATGTGACAATTATTAGGTTAGCCATGTGAACAATTAATCAGTCCAAAAAAAGGTTAATTGTTTGACATTTTTGTTATTGTCAATATTTGATTACTGCACTAAGAGTACCACTTACAAGTTAATATTTCTGTCCAAAGACTAAATATTAATGTTTAGTGCTAGGTATCTTGTGATGAGCTTTACCATTATTTGATTTTATATGATTATGTGGAATTTATGTGAGCTTGTTTGTTGGTTGTTTTTGTTCTGTGAAAGTACTACACAAGAAAAAGGATTGTACTAAATATCACACAAGGCACATTTTTGGCTTTGGTTTGTTCTAAGGATAAATTAACTTTGGTACCTATACACACTTGGTGGCTAGATTCTGGTGCTACTATTACACATCAGTGTGTTTATGCACAGTTGTCTGAGCTACCGAAAGACAATTGATGGTGAAAGATACATCTATGTGGTCGATGGTAAAGCAGTAGAAGTTGAGGCTATTGGAATTTTTAGGTTATTTTTAAAGACCTGTTATTATTTGGATTTGAATGAGACTTATGTTGTACCATTTTTTAAACGTAATTTAGTTTCTATTTCTTTATTAGACAAATTTGGTTACTCTTGTTCATTTAAAAATGGTCAATTTAGTCTTTTTCAAGATTCAATGCTTGTTGGTATCATTCGTTGGTAATCTATATTTAATTAATATGGTTGCCTCATATAATGAAACTTTGCATGTATGTAGAGGTATAAAACGAAAATTAACGAATGAGAATTCTGCTTCATTATGGAACAAGCATTTAGGGCATATCTGTAACACCCAAATACCCCCTGGGAGGATAAATGGATGCCACCCAAAACAGGACAAACAAATCAAAACGTTTCACACATGCATTTTTAAAAACTAAACGTAACACACATATAATACATCTCATA
>JANPWT010000247.1:24593697-24604033 GCA_024678245.1 Erythroxylum densum | reverse complement strand
CCGGGAGATGTGTCAACATTTATCCCAATTTCTCTATCATTTATTTAGATTCAATATTATTAATATCAAACAAGTTAATTTTATATACAGCAGTTTTGGTGAATGTGGAGCCATCTAAATAGTTTCAAGGGAAGAAAGGCATACATTAAGGGGACCCCTTATCTCCCTATATTTTCATCCTATGCATGGAAGTGTTCTCCAGATTATCGAATTATAATGTCTAACAGGATCCAACATTCCAATATTACCATCGTTGTAAGAAGTTGAAGATTACCCACCTTCATTTTGCTGACCTCCTGGTCTTTGCTAAAGCACATGATAAGTCCATTTACTCGATTAAGCAAACCTTGAAAATATTCAAGGTCCTATCTGGTTTAGGTGTCATCAAGATGAAGAGTTTCCTAATTTAATCTAAGAGAGCTAGTGATCTGGCGCCATGTCCTGAGGCTATCATGGGTAGACAAGTTAAATTCCCCCTTAACAAGGAACTATTTTTGCTTTATTAAAGGTCTGATCAAAACTCTTAAGAAGGTGATGAGGACAAACAATTCAAGAAAGGTAGTGTGGAAACATATTTGTAAGAGCAAGAATTCAAGTGGGCTATCCTCTCACTAAAGTTTTGTAATAAAATCTCGATGGGCAAAAGAATTGGGAGGATACTTTCCCAAGAAAATCGTTATGGGTTAACAGGATCCAAAACTTCTATATCAAAGGTAAAAGTTTACGGGAACTCCAAGTTCATCTAATCAAATCCTATTATTTCACTCAACTTTTGAAGAAGGGGATTCATATGGAAGGTCATATTACAAGTAAGATTAAAGGACAACTATCTCCATACTATATGACTATTGGTCTAATATGGAAAATTAGCTCACTGATTATTTGGAATTCTTAATAACATCCAGGTTTCATCAAAGGCTTTAGCCCAAATTTTTAGAGATGACATTGAGCTAGTCCTTGCTAATTTTTTTTAAATTAAAAACATATAACAACTTTTTTTTAATTGGATTCAAATCTGTACTGCCGGCCCAGTTTTACCCAAAGTCCAACTTTTTTAAGTAAAACGATATTGTCTCGCTTAGAATAATCAGCTATCGAGTCAATCTAAGCTTAAGTCTAACCTACGAGCTAATCTATTGAAAATAACTAAATTTAAGGCTAGAAGCTAAAATTTATCATCCCTACAAATTTCGTATGAAGCTAAAATTAGTACATGAATAGAGGATAATAAGTGAGCTAATTTTCCCTAAGAGCTACCACATATCATATCTATCATCTTAAAAGTTAATCAGGTTGATGTCTATATTTGGATTACCCATTCTTTCAAAATTTTACCAATGAATCTTCCAGCAAAATTCTCACAGGGGAGGAAGTTATGCTGGATTGATGTAGATTGGTGTAGAGCTAGAGCCTTCTAGAGTTTCATTCTTCCTCTGGTTAGTATTTCTGGAGTCATCCTACCCTGGATAAGCTTGCTTTCATGAATACGGCAAATAGGTGTGCTACCTTTGTAAAACAACGCAGGAGAGCATAAATCATCTATTCCTTGAATGCAAATATTCTGACGAGATTTGGCCGTATATTCTGGAATTGCTTAACGTGGATATGGATGCTAGGCACTAGAAGACATTTGCAAAATGGTTTATGAGAAAAAGTGAGTTTCTGTCAAGGTGATAAAATCATTATAATTACAGCTTTCGACACGTGCATGTTTATAATATACAAAGTAGGATGCAACAGAGTGCTTAGAAGAGATGGAAAATCAAGCTTATCCTTCACAAAGAAATCACTAACCGGACCAGAGAATTGATGATGAACAATGGCAATGCCAGGCGTGGGGACTTTTAATTTTGTACCACATTTAGACATATCCTACTAGATGGACTGAATTCTCGTAGCTAAAGCTGTTTCTATAGCCTTGTAATCCAAATGTAAATGTTGTTTTGAATATAATTTTCTTCATCTTTTTCAAAAAAAAAGAAAAACTGTATTTAACCAAGCTTATAATTCTGGAAGTTAAAACTGTGAGGACATGAAACTACAGAAGAGAACAAGAAGTTTGTTGTGACCTATTAATATGCATGGTCATCAACCCATCGCATTGTCATCCATTTTGTATGAAATGAAGGTAGTATTTCTTCTTTTCTGCAAAACTCACAAGACACTCCCTCACTATATTTTAGCACGAGTTATGTTAGCCACCAAAAGGAACTGTGATCATGAAAATGTTACATCATAAATACCGAGTCATGCTGTATGTCATCTTAATCCTGATCCTCAACTATTCGTGTTACAAGGCCTAGAGCAACAGTCCTCCCTAATGCCCTCAAAAATGCCCTTCCAAGAGCTCTGCAACTTTGAAATTCTTCTACACAAACTGGTTCATTCAGAACCACCTGAAATTTGAGTGAAAAGATGAGATTCATATTTACTGCTCAATGTTTCCCTTGAGCAGAAAATTGAGATCAGATCATCATACATTTATCATAATTACCTCAAGTACAGCATTCTGCTTTGATATTATACAGCGTGGTGCCTTTTTGGTCACCTTACCAGTCTTTGGGTCAACCAATGATATTATGTTTGCAACTGTTGCAGCTGCCTTTGCATGGTGTATATGAATTTCCAACTGCTCATTTCTCAGAAAATTAGTTGGCTATATATAAAGGGAACGCTGAATAAGATACCAAGAATAAATGTAAAAGTGAGGAGCGTACTTGAGTGCCTTTCAGAATTGGGGTTGCACCCTCTAAGACAAGTACCCTTAACTCCAAATGTTTTGCAACTGTAGTTGGGAAGTCAGGGTGGCATAGAACACCTCCAGCTATCACATGACTTCCATCAATACCCAATAGAGTGACAATTACATTGTCGCCAGCTCTTGCAATGTCACAAGCCTTTGAATTCCGCTCCATAGAACGTACTGTTCCTACATCTCCAAATGGCATAACTAAAACCTGCATCACCACACATTAAACATGTTGATATAAAATATCATTATGGAGCAGGGTTAAGGAGATGAACAAATCAATACACTTGTATCTAAAAAACTCAAAAACCAACAAGCTGCAAGCATCAGCACTGTACTTTGTACATGAAGTACCCAATATATGCCAGATGGCTCAGATCCTAAATGCCAACAGAAAAATGAACTCTGTGCACTCGTGGAATGGTTATAATAATCAAATCAGATTCCAGTCACATTTTAATTCTTCTGCAGCATTAAGCTTTATATTAAAGAAAGTCAAAAGACAAACTTCTATGGAAAGAAATGTAAAAGCATGACTAATTCTATGGAAATTTATCATGTCCATACTTGATACATTCAACAAACGACAAGAAAGAAAATATATCCACAATATCATGTTCATACTCCATACGTTCAACAATTTGATATTGCTAAATGCTTGTATGTTTGATGATAAATGAAAAACCCTGTAAAGTATCCTTTGAGACTCTTCCCAATATCCTTGACATGAACTCACATTTCCAAGATTAATAAACAAACTATTGATGTCGGGAGAGAGGCTAGGGAAGCTATTTTCATCAAAGTAGGGCAAGAATGGAGATGATAGTTCGTAGGAAAGAAAAATAAGAAAGCTAACTAAGGAGAACTTGATAAAAATTAGAAGTCTAAAGTACTCCTGGATCACTAATCCATACCTTTGAACCACTTCGGAGAGCTCCAGCCTCCAATTTACCAGATGCTGACACCTGACCTTGCGAAGTAGTTTTAACAACATCACATATGGGCATAAGAAGAGGTTTCGAGAACTCTCTTGAGGGAGGATGGAAGGAATCAATTGCATCCAACAAGTGAGGCCCGGAATACCTGCAATTCCACAATATATTGGTCAATTTTGAAAACCCTAGTTCCCATTTCTAATATTTAGTTTTATAAAAGGCAATTCATTTAAGAACCTACTCATCTCAAAGAATGCAAAAGCCGAACAACAGTGATCAAAATTGTAATCTTCTTTTTCTATGAGAGCAGACTCACCAGGATGACAAACGAACATCAGAAGGAGAAGCTACTAAATTCTGATTTTCCATAGCACTCAACGGAATCCAGAACACAGAGGAATCTTTGAAACTACAAGCACGAAGAAAATTTCCAAGTTGACCTTTAATCATATCAAAACGATCCTTGGAGTATTCCACTGCATCCATTTTGTTAATTGCTACAATGATCTGATCAACTCCAAAACTCCTAATAAGCTGGGCATGCTCCCTTGTTTGCCCCTTAGAGCCATCCATACCAGCCTCAAAAGCACCAAGACTGGCATCTATCACTAGTATTGCTGCATCAGCTTGTGTTGCTCCTGAAATCATGTTTGGAACAAAATCTTTATGGCCTGGCGAGTCAAGCACAACCACATGAAACTTTTTGGAATCAAAATACGCAACAGCCACTGTCATTGTTATTCCTCTTTCTCTTTCTTCAGGACTCTCATCCAATGCCCAAGCATAAGCAAAAGACCCCTTGCCCTGCTTGAATTAGAATTCAAATTAAACCAATACCACAATTCCGTTAGAAAAAAGATCAGGTCATGATAATTTTACCTGTACTTTTGCCTCTTTTTCATATTTGTGCATTTCTTTTTGTGTTATACGCCCCAAAAGATGCAGCAGTCTGCCTGAAAGTGTCGATTTTCCAGAATCAACATGGCCAACCTATAAAAAACAAAAAAGATCAAATTACTTACCACCAATACCCTGGAACGTATGACTAAAAGCATGTATCTGACTTACAACTGCAAGATTCAACTGAGTCAATCTATCTTCTGCTTTATCAGGGAGCATCCACTTATCAGGTTGATACTGAGTAGGTGGCTTGGCTATTTTAGTAACCTCAGATTGATTAGTCAAAGAAATGTTGCCCAAGTTACTGGCAAGACCAAGGGTATTGCCTTCATTTACTGATGAAGTGCTATCCCCAACAATTTTCTGTTTGCCTTTTAGCGTTGATGCAAGTGAACGATCAGATATTTCTTTGCTGAACTTAAGATCGGGTTTATTCTTTGAAAGATTGTCATCTTTCTTGAACTTTGTTCTACCTTTCGATGTTGTCAATAAGCCTTCTTTGTGTTTGGAACTTTCATGTGCATAAGCCACTCCATTAATTGAGTGATCGCTCTCGTCAGGGTTGAACCCTTGTTCTTTTGATAACTGAGATATGCCATCTGACCTTTTAATATTAGATGTGTTAGTTGCATCTTTGTTCTCACTATCTCCTGAAGGAACTGTAGCAATTGAAGTTTGAGAACGTTAGCTGCCAGCAGCAAGGAATTAAGAAAAATTACAAAGAATTGATATTGTATAGAAGATCCAACAATTTTCACCAAATCAACACTAACCTAAATAAAAATTTGTGGAAAAGAAAAGATTAGAATGTTTCATATGCATACACATGCCCGTTATATAATTGTATAAATCCATAGTCATAATCCTTTAGAAAATCTAGGTTAATGACAATTGTACAAACAGGAAGCTGGAATTTATTTATATTACTCTCAATAAAAAGAAAATTAAATTATGATCTTCGTGACAAGAACAAATCAAACTAGAGCAATGTTATCCAAAACTATATATTTATTCTCCCTTAAGAAAACAAAATACCCAATGTAAAAACAACACTTCTAGCAAAGGGTATGATTAAGATTATGCTTGCACAACAGTGATTCCTAATTCACCATATCAGTTATGAATTCATTGGCACAACATAATTTGATCTATCAAAAGGCACAACAAAAGAAGGGGACCTTTGAAACCCATTTTGGAGGAATGAAGTCCACTAGCAACAATATCATCTGGAGATGGCACATCAAACTTGAAAGGAACTGTATAATAAACATATCAAGGTTAAACTATGCTGGACAGTTGTAGTGGCATTTAAGACAAATACAATTCAAAGCTGACTCAGAAACAGCCATTGGCTGTAATACAGATAGCTGAATGGACCAAAGATTTCTAGAAGAATTAGCTTTACATATCATATAATTTACATTCACCAGTCAGACATGTTCAGACCTACGTTAACATGTGAATGGTTCTTAGAACTAAAAACTTTAAGGAGTTCATGAAAATTTCCTCGGAAATTCCCATGCCTCAGGAAGTTATTGCCCCCTTCTGCCACAATATCATCATTCTGCAGTTGACCTATTACAGCATTATCAGGTGCTCGATGTGGCAACTGTGTAAAAAGAGACTTGGCCATTATGGATACTCCAGTGTGTTTGCCGATACCATCAGCTGCATGAAAGAGATCTATTCTATAAACTGACAACCAACTTCAGAGGAAACCTAAACAACAAGAGCAGGAAAAAAGCCGTCTGTATGCTGATAACAAGATAAGTATTTGACATTGATATTATTGGTAAAAACTATGACTAGATCTATGCCTCCTTTACAAAAACAATACAGAATCAATTAGTATGGAATCAAACAAAAATCATGGTACATGAAGCTCAACCGACATCATTGCTCACTCTTCATATTAAAGGTTGGATAGGGATGATAATAGAAGGGATATAAGAACCACTTACGCACTCTCTTTTCACCAATACTGTAGTTTCCTGACACAGGATTACGAATAACCCCACAAATATCACACATGGGCATGCTTTCATCATTGTCATATGTGCAAATCGAGCAACGCCATACCGTGGGCCTACTGGTTTCTTGCTTAGGCTTAGGCACTTCTGCAGTTACAGGAATAAGAATGAAGAAAGTAGGTTATCAGAAACTCTGTAGAGAATCAACAGCACATTCAGAAACATAGAAAAGCTGGCCTTCACAATAGGAATGTAAGCTTGTGAAGACTATATCATCAAGATCACACATATAAACTATGACAGGAAAAGAATGTAAAAAGAACAGATGAATGACCATCTCTTATCCAGCAGTGTCCAGAAAAGGCCAAGATAATATGTAAACTAGAGAGTTGTTGGAAAATAGCTCAAGTAAGTCCCTCATAAGTCTAGAACCTTTCTATAGAGAACATTGCAGAAAAATGAGTGTGTTGAGAGTGAGCTTCTATGATTGTTCAAATTAATAATCCAGGCAAAGAATATAATTCTTAAAAAGTTTTTTTTTTTATCCATATCAAAAGATACCAGGCTTAATAGGATGGGAACCAACTTATAAACTGGAATCAGCATGAGTAGAACGCAACAAGAAGAAAGACCATTATTACAGAAAGGGAAGTGATGATTAGTCGCTCAAAGCATGAAGTGCATACATCATCAACCAAATCAATGCATGTATTCATTCCTACTGACCATTATCCTCTACGTCATAGCCATCGTCATAGTCATAGTCATAATCTTCGTAGTCATCAAAGTCAACCCCATATTTCCCTTTATGAGGCATTGTCCTGATGAACAAAAGCAAGAAAAGCAGTACTAAGTTACAGAAACTAACAACTTCTGCCCTTAACTCTGACTCATATTTCAATAGAAATATACAAGTTGCCAGAAGCTGACCTGTGGGATGAAATTGCCAGACAAGAGTAGTCACTCAAGAAGCATGCATTCTGAGAATTCCACCTGCTGGGTGATATTGCCAGACAAGAGTATTTAACAAACAAGTACGCATTCTGAGCATCCCACCTGCTAGATGATATTGCTGGGCAATAGTACTTAAGCAGCAGGCATAATAAGAGCCCTTTACTTGGAAAAGTTAAAACTCAAGAGCTCAACAATTCAAAGGGCCAGTAGGTCGAGTCTTAGTTCACAAAAGCCAACAAGAAAGATGTCTGAGTGAATGAAGGGCTACGTCACGATGTGAGAAATACAACTTCCTTTCTTCTCTCTTCATGAATGAGGAAAGTAATTCAGCTTCTGGTTAAAGCTAAAGTCAGTATTCACTCTTGGTCCCACGAACATAGGCTTCCTGCTGTCCTGCATTGCATTCCTAACAAAGTTGACCATACGTAAAACGCCTTCTCATTGAACAGTATGTAGTACATCTTATTAACCTACTTTGAAAGAGAATTGTATGTATGGGAATTACTACAGTTTATCGAAATTTGCAAAACAAGGAGAGAAAACAAACTAATTAGAAACCCTAACCAATAGTGAAAAAGATTGGCGGAGCTTCGTGAACAAGGTCAGATAGATTTCATAAGAATCCCTTGCAGTAAGTAAAGTCTTGTGATAAGAGATCAGTAATCAATAAAAAGAATATCAGGAAACTCTGGATAGAGCTGAGTTGGGTTACCTACACAAAGGGCAGTGAAGAAGCAGAAGAAGGTCCAGATGCTTCTGTGCTCTCTCTCTGCTGGATGAGGACGAGGATGAGCAATGCCAATAAAATTTCTCAAATATTGGGTTTTTGTTTTATATTTACCCAACTATAGGTCTGTAATCTTTTCTTTTTTTTTTCACGAGATGTTTTAACTTTTAAGCAGGATTTAATTATGAAAATTTAAGTCATTTATATTTAGATTAATCCCTACTCGAGTTAGATAGGTCTCTTGTAAAAGATAAAACTCAAATTTTAAATTTTAAACGACTGCATATATAAAAAGAGTTTGAACTCACAACTTTACTTAAATCAGGAGAGTCTTTTACTAACTCACTTACACCTATAATTAAGCCTGTAACCTTTTTATAATTTTATGTGTTTTTCTGGTTCGCTTTAAGTTTAGGCTGGTTGACCTTTTCTTTCTACCTCTTCTCTGTTTTTTGACATCTTAAAAGCACAAATTTTTTTTTATTAAAAGGAAATGAACAGTTCAAATTATATGACTAAGCAAGGAAAATAGGTTCCTCAAAGATCCTCTATAAGGATCAAGTGACACTCTATAAGTGTGGAATTAAAATAAGTAACTCTGTCGGCCAGCTGCTCCGCATAATTGGCCATCCAATCGGCGCCTTTGTTATCGTCTTGATAGACAAACCGATGAACAACGATCTAGTTCCTTGTAAACAGTAGATATATGCGGCGAATTATGAAATTGAGAGCCCGGACCTCCTATCTGTAGAGAAGAGAATATCAAATATCATCTTGAAATCAACCTCCAGTTCGGTGCGGTTCCATACTTCCATTCAACGTCAAGCTCCGAGGCAGAATCAAGTCTGCGAAGCCAAACCCACTTAGAAGGAACTAATGGAGAAATTATATCTACTTCGTAATTGAAAGCTTGGAACACATCTCCAAAGATAGGTTCGGAGCTGTTTTCTTGGCTAGTGCGTAGAATAATAAGCTGACGTCGGGAATAATCGTGTAGCATTTTCTTCAACAGCAGTTTAATGTTTGTTGAATATCCTAGCATTAAAAAATAACTCAACTATTTTCTTGATTGTCTCATTTTTTAAGTCTAATTAGGAATAATAGAAACCAAACCCCTAAGAATGTTACTTATGAGGATTATGAGATGACGAAAAAGACTTCATTAGTTAGAAGAATGAACCTTATCATCAAGGTATTCCAATGGCTCCCCACAATAATCATATTAGATCTAACAAATTTATTGAGAAAATCAAGCTTATAATAAGATCACGAACATTAATTACGGACCATATGCCTTTATTTGATCCAAATTTGAAATTAAAATAAATAATTAAAATCACGTATGTAAAAATTTTAAAATAATCTTATTTGGGCAAAATTAATTCAGATTTAACTTCTTTGAAAATATTTTAAGAACACTCGATTATGTCAAAGTTTGTGAGCTATTTTTAAAAATATATTAGTATAAAGAATATATTATAATTAACATACAATTATACATAATCACAATCATAAATAACTCACAAACAAAACTCTATGATATAATACTAGTATAGTGTGAGTTGCTTTTCATCATCAACATCATCACCCAGTTTGAAATCTCGCAATGAAGCAGGGTCTAGGGAAGTCCGATAGTACACAGCCTTATCCCTACATAGTAGAGAGACTATTTCCGGTGGATCCACATGCAAATGAGACAATATAAGAATGATGTAGAGAGATAAAATTAAGAAAATAAAATAACAATATAAGAAAATAGGTAATACGAAAATCAATAAAAGGATAAAAGTAGTGGATTATTATTATTATTATTATTAGTGAAAATATTGATAAAAGAGAAGATAAAAATAAAAATAATTAAAAATATCATTAAAAAAATACTGCTAATATAATCGATAAAAAAAATCAAACCAGTACCCGACAATAGTGATAGTAGCTTCAACAGTTGTGAGCAATTCATACATGAAAGGCAGAAATGTAAATGGGAAGGTAACGTAGGAAAACAATTAGAATACTCAATGCCCGTGCAAGTACTTTGGACCAATAGGAAAAGGAAAAAAAAACAACCAACCACATGAAATAATTATGTAAATAAAATTAT
>JANPWT010000247.1:24493228-24507389 GCA_024678245.1 Erythroxylum densum | reverse complement strand
CAACCTGAAATCTTTACCTTTCTCATACATTAAGCAAAGATCAGTAGTACCTGATAGATATCTCAAAATTCTTTTGATAGCAATATAATGAGATTCTCTAGGATATGTAACATCCCGTTACTGATGTGATGGGCATATTAGTAATTCGGATGGTTTAGAATCGAGTGCATGCATTTTTTGACTTGCGCATGCATTATAGCCCTTATATTTATTGATAAATGTTTATTGTTGCACAAGCATATGAGTGTACATGCATGTATGACATATTCCCGATAAAATTGTGCGAATTGGAAATTTTGAGATTTGTTTTATAGATTGTGCTTTGATTAGTGAGTTGGAGTGAAAATTGAATTCTAGAGGTTTGAAAAATGGAATCGGAGTATAGGATCATGTGTTTTATATTTTTGAGGATTTATAGGAATTTTTCTGGGATTTTTAGGAGTGAATGTCCGGACCGGAAGTTTTCCGAGTGACAGACCGATTGACTGTTTAGTACCGAAATAACTGTTCAATGGCGATGGAAAATTAGAATTGTGATTTTAGGAATGAAATTTTTGAGCTATTGAAATTTAGAGAATGAAATTAAAAATAATTTGAGGATTTATGTCTTATAAGCTTTAGGTTAAAATCAACCTTTATATATCTTAGGTTTTGAAAATTATAGAAAGGAAAGCTTATTTCTTCTCCTAGGGCACGAATTCTCCTTCCTTCTTCAGTGATTTTCGTTCCTTCCTCCTTCACGATCTTGGCTGGTTGCTTGTTTCTCCTTGTGCAAATCCTAGTTTAATCCCTGAGGAAGATGAAGATTGTTAAGTTCTGAGGGTGAAACTCGTAGGCGTTGGAGGTAATTTTTGAAGACTTGAGATTTGAGGTTCGATTGGTAAGTTTAATGGTTTTAATGTTGTTATTGTTAGTTAGAATGTATTTATTGTGTTTAACATGAAAGATTGTGGGTGTTTAGAGTGATTTAGGATTGGTTTTAGAGAGAGAAAGGTAAAATGGGAATCGGAGAAAACAAACCAGGGTTTGCACGTCGCGACGTAGGAATAAGTGGACGTCACGACGAGTGACGAATTAGACGTCGTGGCGAGCAGTGAGTTGTACGTCGCGACGAGGCACTGTGTAGACGCCGCGGCGAGCAATCCTTCGCCGCGACGAGGATGAATTTCTGAATTGATTTAGTTTAGTTTTTGGGTCATAACTTATGGTGTAGACCTCCAATTGAGGTGATTCTTAATTCGTTATGATCTAGAGAAAGAGGTCTACAACTGAGGAAAGGAATAAAAGTTAGAATTTAATTTAGTATGATCGAAATCATAGAGAGAAAGTCAATTATGGTTGCCTATTGCAACCTAAGGAGTGCATTATGATAATTGGAGCATAGCTTGGGGTCTTCAGAGGATGAATTTGATCAAATTGAATAGTGAATGTGATTTATAATTAGAGTGTGTTTTTAGAGAGTTCGGAACTTAGTTAATTGAATTGTGGTATTAGGCTTAGTTAATTGAATTGTGGTATTAGGAATTGCTATCTTTTAGAGTGAAAGAGTTGAATTGGAAAGATTCGGGTATAGGATCGGGAATGTCATAAACATGTATAGTACATAATTCAATCGCTGCATGTGCATTATTGAATATTGGAAATTGTACAATTAGTAATGTTTGATTTTTCTGATTGTTATAGAGGCTCAAGTGGAACGTCGAGCTTCCGACATAGGTGAGACTTCCCAGCAGTAGCTCGGAAGTTAGAGGTGAGTAACCTAGTTGGTTTCTCAACCCTTATATATTTAAGATTGTGCACTTATGCCATGTGGAGATAAAAGGATGATTATATGTGATTACTTTTGATTGATTTCGGACCACAGGTTTCCGAAATATTTGGAATGTACTATGAAGTGTTATTTGTGCATTAATCGAAATTAATTGGTTTTAATGCGGAATTAGGTATATCGTGTTTTATTGTGACATGATGATGGTAAACCGATACATGTGCATTTATGCATAATGGTATGATCAGATAAAGACAGTTGTGACCGGTGCAGCCACCGTATTTTAGAGCTTTAAGCTCAACGCAACAGGGCCTCGAGCCCAACGAAATTTTTAGAGCCATAGGCTCAACGTATCAAGGCTTCAAGCCCAATGTAATTCAGAGCCACAGGCTCAACGTAAATGAGTATATGAATAATGAATTGTGAACTGTGTGCAAGGTGAAATGCCTCATATTGTGAAATAATGAATACGCTATTGTGTGATATTATGTGAAAATTGTGAACTATTTGTATATGCATGAGTTGGGTAAACCATCGATGATGGTTTCTCGCTGAGTTCGCAAACTCACCCAACATTGCAATATTTTTCAGGACAGAGATAGTAGACTCCTAGCTCCAGTTAGCGAGACTTTTCCTGCTGTGTGCGCGGTGATAAGAGTCGTATGGCTCACAAGTCGGTCAGCTGGGAACTTTTGTGGATGACCTAGTTAGGAGTTGTTTTAGTTCTTTTGGAGTTGTATAGTATGTAATCAGAACAGAATTGTGTATTTATGGTTTTAGGAAATGAAATGAGAAGTATCTTTTGGTTTTAAAATTTAGTGATTTTGATAGTACGATTTTATTATATTGATGCCATGTGGATTATGGAAATGATCGAATAGTAGTGCACCCGTATCGTGGGTTATGTATCGGAATGACCTACGGGCGTCCCGGTGCGTACCCTACGGTAAGGGGGAGCTACAGGATCTACCTGAAATCTTGCACACAAACAAACACTAAACAAAATGTCAGGTCTGCTTGCTGTAAGGTAAAATAAGGAACCAATGATCCCTCTATACAGAGTTTGATCAACCTTTTTGCCAGATTCATTTTTGGACAAATGGTTTAAAGGATGCATCGGAGTTGACATTGATTTTACTTTTCCTATATCATACTTTATCAATAGTTCCTTCACATTCTTCTGTTGATGAGTAAAAATCTTTTCTTCGATTTGTTTAACTTGTAACCAAAGAAAATTTTTTAATTCACTCATCATGCTCATCTCAAATTTATTTTTCATCAAAATTTTAAAATTAGCACATAACAATTCAGAGGTAGCACCAAAAATAATATCATTAACATAAATTTGAACAATAATAAAATCATTCTTTATGCACTTTCTAAATAAGGTTTTATCCACCTGACCTCTAGTGAACTTATTCTCAATAAGAAAAGAACTCAGACGATCATACCAAGCTCGAGGAGCTTGTTTCAAACCATACAAAGCCTTATAAAATCTATAGACATGATCCGATTTCTTGACATCTTCGAAACCTGGAAGTTGCTTCACATAAACTTCTTCATCTATAAAGCCATTTAGAAAGGCACTCTTCGCGCTCATTTGAAATAGCTTTATATCGTGACAGACAACATATGCAAGCAATATCCTAATAGCTTCCCTTCATCTTTGCTATTCTTCTTGAAGTAGGATTCTTTTTTTCCTTTAGACTTTTTCTTCCACATGTGTATGATCTTTCTTGAGATAAAGGATAGTTCATCATCTTCCTCGCTTGAAGTATGATCTGAGTTACTAGAATCATCATCCTTGACTGCCTCAATCTTCAGCGCTTTTGACGATGAGCTTTTCTTCCTTTGATTCTTCTGATTCTTTTGTCCAGCCTTCAATGCTATGGATTTATCCCGTCTGGGCTTATCTTCAGCATCGAGTTCAACTTCATGTATTTTTAGAGATTCAAGTAATTCATCAAGCTTTAATACACTTAAATCCTTGGCTTCTTATACAACTGTAACTTTTGGTCTCTATCTCTTCGATAGGCTTTTTAAGATCTTTCTAATGTGATCTTGATTGTCGTACATTCTACCGAGAGCTTTAAATCCATTGATGATAGTTTGAAATCTTCCAAACATCTGATCGATAGATTCTTCGTCCTTCATTTTGAACAGCTCATACTGATGTACAAGAATGCTTATCTTGGACTCCTTTACTTGATTTGTGCCTTCATGTGCGATGGATAGCGCATCCCACATCTCCTTCGCAGTATCACATCTGTGAACTTTATCGTACTCACTTCTGCTTAGGGCACAGCTCAAGAAGAACTTGGTCTTTGAATTCAGTTGGAATCTTGTTTTATGTTCTGCTGACCATTTGATTCATGGAATGACATTTCCTTCTTCATCTACCGGTGTGTAAAGTCCATTTTCTATTATCTACCAAAGATTGATATGAGTAGATTTAATGAAGAGCCGCATCCTGTCTTTCCAGTAATGATAGTCTTCTCCATTGAACGCCGGAGGTCTAGTTATCGAGGCACCTTCAGCTACGTATATATATGACTCTGCCATGGATCTTTATCCACACTTTGTTACGGTGGTTCTTGGACGCCGAGCTCTAATACCAATTGAAGTGAATCACACGTTAGTATACGATATACAAAGTGCACAAGAAGGGGGGTTGAATTGTGTATTTGGATTTTTTAATACAATCCCTTTTTAAAAATTTGCTTTCTCAAAACGATTGATAAACAATATTAAAAAGTATTTATGTCAGCAATAGAAACAGGAGTTAAGAGTTGAGAGAGAATCGACATAGCAATTTTATACTGGTTCATCCCAAACCGTGGGCTACATCCATTCCTCAGAATTCCTTCTGAGATTTCACTATACTTCATAACAGTACAAGTATTCTTTTCACCGAGCCTCTTCAGGTCTCGTACAATAATTATTCTTTTTCTCACTTAGCCTCTTCAGGCTCTCAGCTATTCTTCTTTCTTACAAAAAGATATTGCGAGCTTTGTTACAAAAAATATAACTCTCGTGTTTTCACCAAAATACAGTGTTTAGCTTTTGAATATTACTAAGAAAAAAAATCACTAACTCTTTCAGTCTTCGACTTCAACTCATATTTATAGTCTTCGTCTTAATCTGCTTCTTGATAACTGCTTCTTTGTTCTTGATTCTTGATCTTTAAAGAAATGGTTAATTAGTTGAGTTCTGTAACTAACTCAAACTAATTTGATTCTGCATCTACGACTCCTTCGTCTCATTTTTGCTTCGCTTCCATCTCATTTTGCTTCCGTCTCGTTTTGCTTTAACTTCCGTCTCATTTTTCTTTAACTTCTATCTCATTTTGCTTCCATCTAATTTTTCTTTAGCTTCCATATCATTTTTCTTGCGTCTCATTTTTGACTTCCGTCTCATTTTTGCTTTCGTCTCATATTGCTTTTGCTTCCGTCTCATTTTGTTTTAGCTTCCGTCTTATTTTTGGCTTCTGTCTCATTTTGCTTCCGTCTTACTTTGCTTTTGTCTCCGTCTCATTTTTCTTCAGCTTCATCATTATTTGGTTTTCATCAAAATTACTTAACACTGACTTCCTAAAACTAATAATGGAGAGATAATTCAAAGTGAAAAGGAGATAGATAAAACTAGAAATGCTAGAGAGGATGAGAATGATACCTGACTTGGAGACACTTCTCCCTATTACCATAACTTTAATATAAGAATACCAGGGAACCCAAGTCTAGGGTGGCCCTACAACCCTATCAAACAATACAAGCAACAAGAAATTTGGAAAATACCAATTAGGTAGTGTAGGAACCAAATCTAACCTCAAACTATCCTAACAATGCCAATAAAACTAGTGAAACAATGGTTACATCCCATAAGTAGACCACAAACTCTTTTTTCACTACCCTCTTGATCTTTATAGAGGAAGGCAAGTCCTAAGCTCCTGGAAATTCTATGAATAAATCTAAGATTAGGTTGAAAACCAAAAGAAAGAATGTGGATGCTTCACCCATTCAATGAAGATCTTGATTTGAAATATTAGGGGTATTAATTCCCTAAATCAACAATTGGCCCTTAGTGACCTTTTACAACTGAGGAAGCCTAGTTTTTTTAGTTAATTGAAACAAGTATAAAGTTGGAGGAATTTAGGAAGGGTCTTTGATTCCTCAATAAGCATTGCAATACAATTAGCAATCATCTGGCTCATCCTAATGATAAAATCATTATGTCTTTTGATCTTAAAATATGGAATCTAAACAAATGGACCTGCTATGATCAATACTTGCATTATGAACTACTCTTGAGAGGCTTTTAGAAACAAATATACATCACTATGGTTTATGCAACTAATTGGGAATGTGATAAGACTCAACCTATGGAATGATATGGAAGCTTTAAGGTATTATTTGTAGGCACTTTTGATTGTTCTAAGGGATTATAAATGCATCTTAAACCTAATAAAGCTTAGGTTAATACTTAAAGTCTTGCAATAGTACTAGACTCCTATAATCTAGGTTTCATAAGCTAAGCTCCTTTTGTTAGCTCCTCAGGAATGGTGGCTCTAAAATACTTTTCACCAATTTAACTGAACTAATAAGCAATTTGATTCTAAAGTTATTTAGAATTAATATAAATGATAAGGCTAGCAGGATGCAATCACCTTTTAAATTTTATAATAGCTTCCTTAAGCACCTTTGCTCCAACCCAATAATTCTAAAAGGTACGAGTTTGCATGTTGTAGGACCTCTAACCTTTCAACTTGTGCATTATCTAAAGAAACTAAGAAAGGAACTAACAATCCTGCGGAAGTTTCAGATGATATAGCAGAGCTATGGGTCAATCTTGAATTTGTTCCTATTAGAATTGAAGAAGACATAGAAGGCAATGCTGAGACACAGGTGAGTTTTAAAACCTCTCACAACGAGAATTCTAGTGTGGGGAGTAATGAGCTAATCTTAGAGACCATATCAAAGGATAATTGTATCCCTCTTGCCAATACTTCTACTTTAGCATATGAGGAATTTAAGATGATGTCTAACTCTTCCAAAAGAAGATTAACTAGGAGAAAAGGGAAGCAAATTACAAAAAAAGGGAAATCCCTTTTGAATGGTAGTTCTAATATGGAACATGAGAGGGCTTAATGACCCTCTAAAGAAGTTATTGGTGAAAGAGATGGTGAGGGACAAGAAATCTATACATATAGGTCTTTTTGAAACTAAAATAAAAGACAACCTTAACCTTACGGGCTCAAAATTTTTAGGCACTCTTGGGGACTTATTTTTGATCATTGCTGACATTACAATGGTTGAATAGTTTGCCTATATAATGCTAAACTAGTTAGTGTGATATAAGTTCAAGTCACCAATCACATGTGAATTATGTTTGGCTGAATCAATTTCCTCATTCCTTTGTTCATTTTGGGGAGAATTTGCTGTTTGATCACTCTTACATATTTATATAGAGATTGAAAAATACTAGAATAGTGAGTGCTCCATTTAGATTCTTCATTACTCTCACTAATTTGGAATATTTTCTTGAAATAATCATACGATGTTAAAGTTCAATAGTTAAAGGTTATAAATCATTTCAGCTAATAGTTAAACTACAATTGGTAAAGAAGGATACAAAGTCTCTCATGCGTAGTCGAAACACTAAACTCACAACTCTTAAGGAGCAGCTTGCCTTAAAGCAAAAAGATTGTTATGAATCTCCTCATAACTCTGTTTTAAGATTAACAAAAGTTCAAAAGGTCCAAGAGTACTAAGATGCCCGCAAATTTCAAAACCCAGTCCTCCATTAGAAGGCTCAAATCAATTAAATCAAGGTTGGTGACACTAATACGAAATTCTTCTACTCTTCTTTACTAGCTGGAAGGAATGTTAATACTATCTCAATGCTTTAAGATCATTCGGGGAGGGATAAAACAAACCTGGAGAATCTTAAAGAAATTGTAAGAACCTACTTTATTGAACTGATGGGAGCAATAGATTCTTCCACTCCGAGTCCCAATATGCAAAGACTATTTGAGTGTCTAATTAATCATGAAAACATAGAGATAATGATATCCCTAATATATAAACAAGACGTCAAAATAGTCTTTTTTAATCTTCACCCTTCTAAGGCTCCGGGACCTAACAGTTTCACTACGTTGTTCTTTAAAAGTATTTGGCCATCTCGATTAGGCTATTTATTGAAATAGTTTAAGAGTTATTTCACTCCTCTTATCTACTTCATCAAATCAATCATACATTTATTTTTCTAATGCCTAAAAAACTTCGTCCATTGAACATGAAAGACTTATGACCTATGACTTGTTGAAATACTATATAGAAAGTGATATCAAAACACCTAGTCGAAAAACTTAAGCTAGCAATCTCAGATATTACAAGTACTACAAAAAGAGCCTTTCTTCCTAACCGAAGCATTGGGAACAACGTCATATTATTGCAAGAATTGTTGAAAGACTACAACTTTAATAAAAAAACTTAATTGTTGTGTTATGAAAATTGATTTTTCTATGCATTTGATAATATTAGTTGGATTTTCATTTGGATTTTCCTTAATGCTTTGAATCTTCCTTAAAAATTTGTCAATTAGATCATAGATTATATCCAAACTCCTTATTTGGGTGTGCTTATAAATGGTAGCTTATTAAACTATTCAAAATAGCAAAAGGGCTTGGGCAAGGTGATCCATTGTCTCCTTATTTGTTTACATTGGCTATGAAGGGCTTATGAAGGTTACTACATAATATAATCTTGTACCAGTGAAGATTCCAATTTCATATCAATGTAATCACCTAAATCCCACTCATTTGATGTACGCTGATGATTTGATACTCATGTGTGGTGTTGATGTTCATTCAATTAGCATAATGATGCATGCACTTAAGATATTTGTTAAATGGTTAAGGCTACATTTAATTTCTGAGAAGAGCTGTCTCTTTCTATCAGCTGATGTGAGGAATTTAGCAGAGATTAGAAGAATTACTAATCTTTAGGTTCACCCTACCCCCCTTCTGCTATCTAGGAGTACCTATCATTGCATGTAAGCCTAAGTACAATGATTGCTTGCTTATCATTAAAAGAATAAAATCTAAAGTTAATGCATGACAGAAAAAATTCCTCTCATATGTTGCTAGATTTACACTCATTAGACAACCTATATTGCTTTGCCAAAGCAAACTATTAAGGATGTTGATATAACACTTAAAGCCTTCTTATGGATAGGCAAAATAGATTACTCCAAGAAGTTTTAAGATAAAATAGAATGAAGTGACTAATCCGAAGAAGCATGGAGGACTTGGTATTATTTCCATCATAATAATGCAGAAGGTTTTCATGTGTAAAAGAATTTGGAGACTCTATGTAAATCAATAAGCATTATAGATCAAATGGACGCATGAGTAACACCTTAAAAATGTAAATTTCTGGTAGGCTGATTATACAAGAGATGGCCCATGGATTCTCAAGTAGATGATGAAGATGAGGGTTACTAGCTACCCTTACATTAAACAACTTATTGGGAATGGAGAAGCAATGTGGTTGTGGTATGATAATTGGATTGAGGTTATCCCTCTTATAGTCAACTCTGAATTTCTTAACTTAAGGAATTGATTGCCTTTTGATCTTAAAGTATCTTTACTGTTCTATAATGGAGATTGAGTGGGTAATTTCGGAGGATTTAACTCTCTAGTTACACATCTACCCCAATTGAACAATGTAAGATCTCCATATACTATCATTTGGTAATTTTAAGCTTGTTTAAGAACCTTGGAAGTTAAGGACCTAAGATATAATGGGAATTATTGTATCTAGTTTAGCAAACAATATAGGAAGTGGCATCTCAAAAGGAAACTAGATAGGGCATTGTTAAACCAAGCTTGGCTGGTTGAGTTTCATGGTAGTAAATCTAACTTCAATATTCCTATAATCTCAGATCATTCCCTAATCGAAATACACAGCCTAGTTAATGCAATAATTACTCCATTAAGATTTCATAACATTTTAGCCAAGCATGAGGGATTTCATGAGTTGTTGTTTTGGGATCTAAACACTGAGGTGTAAGGATATGAGTAGTTTAAATGTGTAAGAAAGCCGTAAGTTGTGAAGGAAACACAAAAAATTTTCTATAGGACTTTGACAAAAAGCAAAAACTTAAATACCAAAGAGTCTAAAAGAAAGTTAGATTTGGCACAAATCAACATCTATATAGATTCTGGGAATAATAAACTAAGAATAGATGAGAGATAAATGTAAGAGAACTACATAAAAACATTAAATGCTCACAACTTAACTCTAAAATAGAATTTAAAGATCTTTTGAATTAAACAAAGGGATAAATTCAAATCCTTCTATTTTAAAAATATTCTAACTAAAAGAAAAGAAATCTCATTCCTAACTAATGATGTTGGAGACAGAGTATAGGGACAAAAGAATATCAAGCATATGACTCTAATGTACTTCAGAGAATTTTTAGGCTCTAATAAAGACTGAATATTATGTATAAACATAAAGAGTTTATTTCTTCTATTATCTCCATTAATCAAGCTCATAATCGCACCAAGCCAATTACATTTGAAAAACTAGATTCAAAATTAAGGAATCTGGTCCAAATGGATTTAAAGCATACTTGTTGGGCCCCAAATTTTTATTGATGTTATTAAGTAAGAATTGATTTGATTATGTGGTTTTTCTAGATAAATTATTTTTTTAAAAGTTTAATTAGCATGTCAATGATTGGAGGATTTATTGTTTAGATTGATGGAATTGGAAGTATTAAATGGAGAAATTAAGATTAAGTTGAGTATATTATGGTGTAAGTGAAAATGAACAAGTAAAAAGATATAAGGGCAAAATGGGAAGATCACTTAAGGGTAAGAGGTATAAGGCTTACATGGAGGGGCATAATGGTCTTTGCTCATTCATTTAAGGCCTAAGTGAAAGAAATTAGAAGAAGAAGTATATGTTGTCTTATTTGAGAAGTGAGTGTCGTGGGAGACTAAAGGAGAAGAAGAGAAAAGTAGGGTTTGGCAATCCTTGAAGATTTTGAAGGAATTGAAGCATCAACAAGTAAGAATGGGTTTATTCCATCTTGTTTTGGTTAGATGAAACCCTAGTATAGCTTAGCATGTGTAGGAAATGGTTGATGAGTGGTATTTGAAAAATGGTTTAATCTTTTAGGGTTGATGATCATGTTGTGTTTTGTTGATGATATTGGGTTGGAATGAGCTTAGAAATGAAGTATAAGAGATGATTTAGGGTTTAGATGTGCTATATTTGTAAGATGGGAGGATTATGGTTGAAGAATGTTGAAAAATCAAGTTTGGGGAGAGGTTTTTGGGCTAGCACATCACGACGTGCTCATGTGCTCGTCACGGCACGTACAAGTGTGCACGCCGTGACACACATAAGCATTCGCACCGCGGCACGCACAAGCAATTCGGCTCGGCGAGCTCAACCTTGGCCGCAACGAGCTTAAGCCTCCAGCACAGATATGTATTGGTATTTTGATGTAGATGTCCAAATGAGGTGATTTTTAATTCGTTATGAACTAGAGACATGGCACTACAAGTTTTGTGAAGAAATGAAGTTCTTAATCAGTCTATAAGAATATCAAATTTTGGATGGAAGTTAAGCATAGAATTTCTATTTCAGCTTTGGTTATAGTTTGAATTGCTTATGACTTTCCGATTTCTACACCAAATTGATTAGAATTTTGGTTATTGGTTAAGGAAATCAAGTGAGGCAAGAGGAGCAAGAGGAACAAGAGGAAAGACATTCCTAAGCAAGTTTATAAGCAAGGAACTCAAGGTGGGTACACGTTTATAATAGAGTAAATAAGCCACTCATTGTTTTGTTCAAAGCAAGAAAGATTTAATGATTTAAATTGCATCATCAATGTTGCCTTATTTGCTTTTTCAGTAAATTGTGAAATTGTTATATGTTTGCTATGTGATTTGTATTGATGATTGATGAAAAGACTTTGAAAAGGGGTTCTCTTTAAAAGAGTACATGTTTATGAAATTATGTTTGCGGAAATAACTTTTACAAGGATATCAAGTTTATGAAAAGCAAGTTTACAAGAAAGTGGCATTTTGGCAAAAAGTTTACAAGATTTTGAACTATGTGTGTTATGTGGGTTTGTGGTAGTCCCTCAAAAACCTTCACGTGCATGTTGACCCATGTATAGGCTTCTCTCGCCTGCCCGCTAGTGGCATGGAGCTCCCTCAAGGACTCCCTCAAGAATTTTACGACTGCACAGGACCATTATATGGGAATGTGCAGTGTGTCATGAACTTGGACTTACCCAAACCATTCTGATGTGCTTATATACTTACGATCTGTTAACATGTTTGATGCATACATGTTTTAAAATTGCTCATGAATTGTTTGAAAATCAAGCATTTTGAGATAATGATATCTATATGTGAAATTACTATAGTTTCAAAAGTGTACCACGACAATGAGTTATCTTTTTGAAAATAGTTTTGCTTGTTTCTTTATTATAAATATGTTACCAACGAGCTTTATAGCTCACCCCCATTATCCTCCCTCTATTCAGGTGATGAGCAAGAGATTGAGTAAGTCAAGAGTTATGGCATCACTCCGATTTGTCATATTTTTGGAATTCAAGACTTTAGTCACATTTCAAGTTTTATTGGTTCAAGTGTATTTTGTATTTTTGGTTCTTGAACTCAAACGATGTATTATGGTTTGAAATGCCATTAAAGCTTTGTAAAACTATTCTTTGGTTATCAATGAGATATGGTTGATGTTGATTTTAGTTTCAAACCTTTTGCATTAAATCGTTTTATCATGAGGATAAGTTTTGGAAGGTTATGTTTATGTTCAAGTTTATTTTGGGTTGGGTTGTTTTGATGAAAATGGATGAAAGTTTTAAGTTTTGGTTTCTGTGGGATAATGCTTTCGCCACGACGAGACCGTTTGCTCGTCGCGGCGAAGTTATATTCGCGGGTTCACCGCGACGAGAGTTCTTTCGCTCGCCGCGACGAGGATTAGTTCGCTCTTCGCGGCGTAGCTTCCTGAAAGTTTTCACCGCAGCGAGACAACACACGCCGCAACGCCCGCCTTTGCTTTCGAGGGATATTTTCTTTTAAATTTTCAACTTCAAGGTCTCCCCTCCACGCGCAAGCATCACACTTCTGTGTCCGATGTTGGGCTCCAAAAATGGGGTCCAACATCAATGGTGGAAGACTGTCCCAGGTAGTACAACCAGGCCTTGTCAATTGAAGTGGGAAGACTTTCTGACGTTCTTCAGAGACAACTATATGCCTAAGATCTATCTAGACATGAAGATGTGGGAGTTCTTGGAATTGAAGCAAGGCAGGATGTCAGTGGCTGAGTATGAGGTTAGATTCAATAAATTGATGGGTTATGCTACTGCTCTGATTCCTACAGAAGAAGACAAGTATAGGAGGTTTGAGAATGGACTTAATATGGAGATCAGAAGAAGATTGGCACGGTCATATATGGGTACTTTCATTGAGCAACTGATGAGGGAGAAACAAGCTAAGACTAGGCGAAGGTCTAGAGGAAAGAGGCCTAGTGAGAGTTAGAGCAGTTCTGGCAGAAGCTATAGTAAGTGCCAGAACAGAGCATTCAGATCATCAAGTGGAGCCAGGCAGTCGGGAACTGGGCAGAGGGGTAGATTTTCACATATTGACAGTGGAAGGGATACGGCTCTAAATCAATTTCCAATTTGTGAGCACTGTGATAAGAGGCATGGTGGTGAGTGTTGGAGATTAACTGGAGCTTGCCTTAAATGCGACTCCATGGACCACCAAATTAGGGATTGTCCTGTTACTTTGAGGGCTCAGTTTGCTGTCAGTGGGTGATCTGGAAGTAATACTATAGTCCAACAGAGCGAAGGTGGTGGGTATGGATAGAGAGACAGAGGTAGAGCCAGAGGGAGAGCTGGGAGTTCTTCAATGAGGACTGAGGGGCGGGGCAACCGATCACAATCCTAAGCCAGGTTCTATGCCATGACTAGGCAGGAGGCCTAAGACTCACCAGATGTGGTAGTAGGTGCGCTCCTTGTTTATGACTTTGAGGCTTTTTCACTACTAAATCTAGGATCCACACACTCTTTTATCGCACTGCATTTGACATGTAGGTTACATTGTGATTGTTGGCCCCTGAATTTTTCTTATTAAATAAAGCATGATTTAAATAAATTATGAGGTTTGATGGATAAAGTTTTGGAGCTACTTGATGGATAAAGTTTTAGGGAAGTCACTTAAGCATATAAGACATAAGGCTTTTATTGAAGGTCAAGAAGGACATTTGTATGCTTATTAAGAGTAGAAATTAGAAGAAGAAGAATTGTGAATGAGGGAGAGAAGAAGAGAGTGTCGTGGGAATAGGAGAA
>JANPWT010000247.1:24417826-24433507 GCA_024678245.1 Erythroxylum densum | reverse complement strand
TGGTGCAATCGCGGTCACCGATGCCTTGGTGGATTTTCAGATGGAAAAAGACTCTAAGGCAAGCTCCTCAAATTCTTCCAAGGGTAAAGGCCACGACCAAGAGGAGAAGGCTGAGGGGAAGAAGAAGAAAGACTTCAAGAAGGATTTCAAGGGAAAAGGCAAACAGAATGGTGGCTCGCAGAATAGGGAGATGTCCTCGAAGAAGGGCAAGATTGCTTATTCCTTGTGTGGCGATCCACACTTTGCCAGAGAGTGCCTAAGGAAAGAGAAGTTGAACACCCTAATTGTCAAAAAAGAAGGTGATTCTTTGGATGGTGCAGCACTAAATCTGATCGCTTTGCTTAATATGGTTAATGGTGAGTTAGTTTCCTTTGAGAGACTAAGTTTCCTAGTAGAAAAGATGGTTCAAAAGTTGGGTATAAGGGTGTCCAAGGCCCCGATGAGAATTAAAACCCCTGCAGGGAAGGCATAAGCAGTTGCGGGAATTGCTTACAAGTTCCAGTTATCATTGGGAGTTGGCATGCCAAGATGAACTTCATCATCATACCATTGGAGGATTTCGAGATGATATTGGAAGTCAATTTCCTTAAAGCAACAAAGATGGTGCTGTATCCGAGTTTGAGAGGTATGATGTTGATTAATGAATAAAATTCCTTCTATGTGAATTGTTGTAAGTTTAGTGGTGGAACGATAGATGCTACAACTTCGGTAGGACATGTTTCGGCCTTGAGCATTGAGAAAGGGTTGAAGAAAGGTATGGAGAGCTATCTCGCTACCATATGGGAAGTCAGTGAAGACCACGTGGTGGAAGTCCCTGATGCGGTTGCAAGTTTGTTGAGGGAGTTTTGGGAGGTGAAGTCAAAAGAGTTGTTGAAAACTCTTCCCCCTTGTCGAGAGATAGATCACAGGATCGAGTTGGTTCCTATAGCAATCCCACCTGTGCATGCCTTATATAAGATGTCCTCGATGGAATTGGAAAAACTTCGAAAACAACTTGGTGAGTTGTTAAAGGTAGGGTTCATCCAACCATCCAAAACTCCATATGACAACCCGGTATTGTTTCAGAAGAAGCAAGACGGTACACTTCTAATGTGTGTGGACTATCAAGTGCTGAACAAGGTAACGATAAAAAATAAGTTTTTGGTACCTTTGGTTCAGGATTTGATGGACAAGTTGTTAAGGGCTGAGGTATTTGTTAAGTTGGATCTTTAGAGTGGGTGTTGACAAGTGCGAATAGTCGAGGGTGATGAGCAAAAGACAACGTGCGTAACTCGGTATGAATCTTATGAATTTTTCATTATACCGTTTGGATTAATTAATGCCCTTGCGACATTTTACAGTCTTATGAATGATGTGTTGTACGAGTTTTTGATGAGTTCATTATGGTCTGCTTAGACAACATTAGCACTAACATGGCAGAACATGTAAAACACTTGAGGCGAGTGTTCGAAAGACTAAGGTAACACAAACTCTACGTGAAGATGGAGAAGTGTGAGTTTGCTCAGTTAGAGATCAGATTCTTGGGTCACATGGTGAACAAGGGTTAGGTCAGAATGGATCCAAGAAAGGTGAAAGCAATATTTGAGTGGAAAGAGCCCACAACAGTATGAGAATTGCGAAGTTTTCTCGACCTGGCAAACTATTATAAGTGGTTTATTGTGGGATACTCCAAGAAAGCAGTGCCATTAACAGACTTGCTAAAGAAGAAGCAAAAGTGGTATTGATCGAATGCATGTGAGGAAGCATTCAAAAAAATTAAAGCTGCTATCTCAACCGAGCGTGTGCTGAAGTTGCCCGTGTTCGATCTTCCATTTGAGGTGAATAATGATGCTTCAGACAAAGCCATTGGTGGAGTCCTTGTACAAGAGGGTCATTTGGTAGCATTTGAGAGCTCAATGGTATGGAGCAGCATTACTCGATGCATGAAAAGGAGATGCTTATTGTGGTGCATTGTCTTAAGACATGGTGAGTATATTTGCTAGGAACCAGGTTCGTTGTCCGAACGGATAATGTAGCTAACACATTTTTCAGGATTCAAAAGAAGTTGTCCACAAAACAAGCCCGATGGTAGAAGTTTCTTGCCGAATATGACTTTGTGTGTGAGCATAAATCGGGGAGGCATAACAACGTGGCAGATGCCTTAAATAGAAAGGAGGTATTTGCGGACCTTTATTCAGTCATGAGGGTGGAGTCCAACCTGTTGAAGCAAATTAAGGCGGCAGCTCCATTAGACACAATATACTATAAGTTGATTTCTCAAGTTAAAGACGGTGTCGTACGCAGGTTTTGGCTCAACGATGATGGGATTTTGATGACTAATAGTAGTCAAGTGTATGTGTCAAGCTTTGGTGGATTGCGGAAACAATTGCTAAAGAAGACGTATGACTCGTAGTGGGCTGGCCACTCAGGAGTCCAAAAAATGCTAGCGCTCCTGTCTCGTTTATACTTTTAGTCGAAGAAGGAGAATGGTATGAATGTTACGTCAAGACGTGCTTCGTGTGTCAATTGGATAAGGTACAGAGGAAGAAGAAAGTTGGTTTGCTATAACCCTTATCTATCCCTGAGAGACCGTGGATGTCGGTTTCAATGGATTTCATTAGTGGGTTTCCAAAGGTGGACAATATGGCATCAATCATGGTAGTGGTTGACATATTCTCTAAGTATGCAATCTTCATGTCGACTCCTATAACTTGTCCTTCGGATGCTGCAACCGAGTTGTTCTACAAGAACATGGTCAAAAATTTCGGAGTTCCTGCAAATATTGTGAGCGATTGAGACGTCATATTTACAGGTCGATTCTGGATGTCCCTTTTTAATATGATGAGTTGTGATTTGATGTTTTCAACGGCGAATCACCCACAAACGAATGACCAAATAGAACGAATCAGTGGTTTGTTGGAGGAGTACCTGCGGCATTATATAAGTGCAAGTCAATGTAAATGGTTAAGTTTACTTGATACTGCACAGTTTTGCTATAACTTGCATAGATCTTCGGCTACAAAGAAAAATCCCTTTGAGATTGTGTTGGGACAATAGTCTCTTACATCATCGGAGATTGCTCAACAAAGGATAGGTGGAAAATGTCCTATAGCACATAAGTTTGCAATGGAGAAACAAGAACTATTTGAGGAGACAAGAGACAGTCTTCGTAAAGCTTCTTGACAAATGAAGAAGCAAGCGGATCTTTGGAGGAGACCGTTAGAGTTTGACGTAAGTATCAAAGTTTTTTTGAAACTAACCCCACATATTTGGAAGAAGATCTCGAGTAAGCAAGTTCATAAGGGTTTGGTGCCGAAGTATGATGGATCGTTTGAAGTGCTACACAAAGTGAAAAACGTGGCGTACCAATTGAAGTTGCCCGAGTAGTTAAAGGTACACCTTATTTTTCATGTTAGTTTTCTCAAGCCTTACTATAAGGATGCATCAAATCTGAATAGGAGTCAGGTGAAGCGAGCTCTACCGGTTATGAGGAAACAATTCGAGGATCAAGTGGAGAAGATCCTAGATCACCGAACGATGGGTCAGTATAAGAAGAACCAACGGACCGAGTTCTTAATCCTGTGGAAAGGTAAACCTGTCGTGGAAGCCAATTCGAGGATTAGGTGAACATCTACCTTCAGACTAATCCGAAAAAGGCGTCAAATCTATCTGGTGGGGGTGGTTTGTTAGACCCTTAAGTTTCAGAGCACTTCTCAGTAACCTTTGCGGAGGGCCTTAGGAGGAAAGTTAGCTGGATTCACTGTAACATCCCATCACAGATGGAAATTTATGTTGAGTTTTAAAAAAAATTATACTGAGTTTTGACGGAGTGATGTAGCACACCATCCTCGCAGGGCACGGACTCGGATATCACCATCGATGTCAGGTTCGGGTCATACGAGAGTGAGGTGTTACATTCACGCATAAGGGAGGCACGTGAAAACACTTAGGCAAATAAGGGTGAGTGGGATCGAATTTGGTGCAAATTTTGGTAGAGACTCAAACCTTGTAGAGATTGACTCAACCCAGACTAAGGACTTGGCCCAACTTGGTTGAATGGATCACGAATAGTGGACTTATTGTGAGGAGCATTGGATCAGACCAATGTGTTACATGGGCTTCGGCGAAATCACATTATATCTTCAACGAATAGAGATTGTGGGGTGATCTTGGATGATGTGGCGATAACTGGGAATTAGAGTTACAGTGGAACTAAACATCTAAAGATAGTGGAGATCTTCGAGGATAAAGATGCTAGTTTCTTACTCGAATGTGAACTCTATCTTTCTGTTATCTTATCTTATCACTTAGAGTCCTATTTAGATGAAAGTGTCATCTAATTGATCCACATGATGTAATATGATAAAGATAGACATAATCTTAGGTAGTTCAGATTGAGTGAAATTCTAAATGTAACTTGACTTCCAAGTTAAAAAGCTTATATATATAGCTCATTCGAGCTTTGCTCTTCTCATTCAATCAGAGAAAGCATTCCTTGTATTCTTTTGGGGGAAAGTAATATAAAGGTTGGTTTAACCGTATCTCTGTGCTTCCTTGTTGCCTTTGTTTCTTATTGCTTTCGTAGCATAGTTTCTTCGAGTATGCAAAATAAGTACTTTGAGAATCGTTGAAGGCTGAGTCTTGCTTAAGTGGACCTAAGTGAGACTATAGCAATCAACTTTAGTAAAAGTCTTGTCCCAAAGGTGACCTTTGTATCACCAACTATTATGATAACCAAGTACAAATGAATTTACATTATATAAGTAAAAACATTTTAGATATACTTGCCAAAAATTGAATCAATTTAAAGCTATAATTGAGGTTTAATTTATTGCTTAAGACAATCAATAAATTACATGACAATCAATAAATTACATATCCACGGATATAGTTGCATTCAATTCCCATTCCTTACGTTATATCCTTTTTCCTATCTCCTTCCATAATTGGTTTGTCTTCTGGGGATGGTTTTGTTGTGGCCTTGGTGCCTATTTAGGTTTCCAAACTTTAGGGGCACGATAGGCTCAAGATATTGTTTTCCTGGGAAATTTCTCTTGTCTTTGGGCAGGTTCTGCAGTCGTGGTAACCAGAAGGATACATACTCTCCTTCAGGATCATACACTTGAGCCTGAAAAACATCAAGGGAAAATGTCTTAGGTTGAAATGTGTACCTGAAAAGAGCATTATTTTAATGTGCAATTGGTTGTTCTATTTACGATCACTATTATTGCAAAATTGTTTCTATTCAAAAAGTTCAAAATGAATTTTCAGTTTTGATTCATTTTGTAAAACGTTTAATCTCAACAGATACAAAACATTTGTACAGTTATAAGAAATCAAGTATTTGACGTGGACTTACTTGCTTGGGGATGCTGAAGTAACGATCCTCCCTTGGATCATTCCCGACTCCTGCGGAGGAAAGGACAATGAATGTCAAAAGCACTGATGTACTATTCTATCAAGGCTTTCCGAAATTTCATTAAAAAAAAAAGACAAATCTTTAATCATGCAGACAGAGAGAGACTCTCCCCTAACTCTAAAAAACGCCCCCTTGTTTTCCCGACTGAACCCTCGCTTTCCCGGTTCGGTTACTTCTTTTGGTAATTCGCTTATAACACTCTTTGTCCCACCCGCAACTTTACCCTGGCAGTTTCCTGTTAATGGCAAACTACAGCCAGACTCCAACCTTACCCTCTCATGGAGTCCAACCTTCCCTCGTAACAGACCAGAAAAACCACACAAACTCATCCCTCCCTGCAACTCCAAACACTGAACAACCACTCACGATACAAAGGAAGACTTCTCTCCCCTACCAGAAGCTCAGCCCAGGCAAACTCCAAACCAGACGCAAAAACTCTTATGGATTAAGGTTGCAGGAGACTCTGATGCATTTTGAAGGCTTCACTACATCCTGCCTTCTACCGGCCAAGTTGCACCACCGACATAAGTTCTTAACCAAGGAGCAAAAAATGGAATGCCTCTCCAATTGGAGGGTTTATGGACAAGAGACTGCCTTAGCCAGTTGTTAATCACTAGGCTAACACAAATTGGAGGAAACTGGGGGCTGGAAAATTGCCTTATCACTGAAGATGAACTCTTCATTTTCATATTTGCCAATGTGAATATGACAAGAAGGATTCTTGACATGGGCACATCCAAAGAAGGCCAATGATAATTCGAAAATGGGAACCAAGTTTCCATCTTGAAAGATCTAAGCAGCACTCAATACAGATCGTACCAATACAAGCTTAAAGGAGAAGGAAAAGATGGAGTTATTTAATTATTATACAGCTAGAGGAATAAAACTCACAACTTAGGCAAAAGGCAAGAACACACTGGTTGAAACAAGGAGATAAGAACTACAATTTCTTCCATAGAAAAGATATACAGCTGATACTTAGAAATTATGGCAGATTCTTAGGACTTGATGAGTTGTAATTTATGCATAAATTAGTCAACTCCATAAAATAGGAAAATTAGTTGTATGATTTTTTTTCCTTTTCTAGCATCTTGTACTGCCTATAAGATCTGTACATATACATTATTCAAAATATAGAATACTATCTTTTATCCATATGGTATCAGAGCAGGAACTTAATTCTTCCAGGACTTATTCTGTGGAAAGATTGAAACCCCAAACGCTCACAATGTCAAAAGTTACTTCTGAACCAACCCCTATTTCCTCTAGGGTTGCTGAAAATCGTAGCCTCACCTCTGACTCCCATTCTGTCCAGATAATCACCATAGGTCTCAATGGAGACAATTTCCTGCACTGGTCCCAATCAATGCGGATGTATATTCGGGCGAGAAGTAAGATTGGGTATTTGACTGGTGATAATAAGGCGCCAGATGTGAAGGACCCGTCCTTTGCTACTTGGGATGCAGAAAATTCCATGGTTATGGCGTGACTTGTTAATTCCATGGATGAAGACATTGCTCCAAATTATATGTGTTATTCAACTATCAAAGAACTCTGGGATAATAGTCACTAGATGTATTCAGACATTGGTAAACAATCTCAGGTGTATGAATTGAAACTTAAACTTGGAGAAATTAAACAAGGGGGGAGGCAATGTCACCAAATACTTCAATATCTTGAAAAGACTATGATAGAAACCTCTAGTTTAGAATACTAGAGATGAGTATATTATTGAGTGAAATCAGTGTTTTAGCACTGATACTTACAGATATAACCCACCGATATATTTGTTCCAGAGCTATAGCAGCTCCTCAGGGAGAATGCTCGATTCTCACTGCCTACAATCTTACTATTTTTCTTCCCTACTTCTCGTCTTCTTGTCCCCCCCTTTATAGCCACCCTAGGTAACGGATTCTGTTACAACCAAATGATTGTTGTCAGTACCCCTTAGCTAACTAACCACCCGAATATTCCTCTACCGATTATTCCCCTGCTCTCTGCTTATTCTTTCTATCATCTAATCCTAACAGACTATGGCAGGATCTAGATGTTTTCAACGACTATGAAAGGAAATCTTCGGATGATTACAACCACCACAAGAAAATGGTAGAAAATGATCGCATCTAAAAATTTCTTGCTGGGCTGAATATAGAATTTGACGAATTAAGGGGAAATGTAATTGGTCGTGATCCTCTTCCTTCACTTGGAGAAGTATTTGCTGAAGTCCGAAGGGAGGAAAGCCGTCGGAGTGTTATGCTTGGTAAGAAGTCTGGGGCATCAATTGAAAATTCTGCCCTAGTTGTAGCAGATGCAAACGCAAGCAGAACAACCCACAAGCAGGAAACAACCAAGAACTGGCATAGAGCAGAGGACAAGCCACGAGTATGGCGTGATTTTTTCAATAAACCTCGTCATACACATGAGATTTTTTGGATAATTGATGGTAAACCTGCCAACTGGAAGAGTAACAAGTCTAGAAATAGAATTGCTCGTGCAAATGAGGCTAATTCAAGTCCCTTTAGCAGAGAACAGATGGATCATCTTCTTAGGCTGCTAAAGACCAATTCCCTCTCTAGTATTCCTAGTGTTTCTCTGGATCAAACAGGTTGAGAATCTAATGCTTTTTCTTGCCATTCCACTTCCCACCTTGGATTATTGATTTAGGTGCTTCAGACCACATGACAAACCTTTCTCATGTTTTTCTTTCGTACTCACCTTGCTTAAAAAGGTCAGAATTGCAGATGGAAATTTCTCATCTATTGCAGGGAAAGGATCTGTAAAAATTCTGAAAAAAATCACCCTTGAATCTGTTATTTGCGTCCCTAATCTTGCTTATAATCTCTTATCAGTGAGTCAACTATCTAAATGGCTCATTAGTATACCTAAGGACTCTAGATGGCTCATTAGTTAATGTCCAGGAGAATCTAAAATCAATGGCTTAAATGTACTATGCAAAGTTGCTTGCAATAAGTCCCAAGGTTAATTCAATTCCATAAGACATTTGAGAATCCTTGCGGGAAACTATCACAATTCTACAAACTGTAGAACTAACAAGGAGAGTCACTCCAGAAGAGATCAGATCCACTCTTTTTTCTTTCAACCCTAGCAAAGCCCCAATTCCAGACGACTTCAACGTAAAATTATTTCAATCCTCTTGGAGCACTACTAGTCCTTTATTCATTAAAACAATAACAACAACAATAATAACCAGTATGAATCCCGCTGATACGCAGGGTCTAGGAAAGTCCAGTAGTACGCAGCCTTACCCCTAACTAATAGAGTTATTCATCAAAACAGTCCAAGAATTCTTTGAATCCAATTATATGTTTCTTGAGTTAAACAAAACATACACCAACCTGATTCCCAAAGTTTCTAATCCAAAAAACTTGAACGAATACAAACCAATTTCGTGTTGCAATGTCATTTACAAGGTAGTCTCCAAGGTTTTTAGCTAAGAAACTTAAGGAAATTCTCCAAAGTTTCATCAATCCAAGTCAGGGAGCATATATAAAAGGTAAAAAACATTGGTGATAACATCTACCTAGCTCAAGAGCTCTTTAGGGGATATTCCAACAATAAACATATCAAAAGTTGTGCAATAAAATCAACTTCACCAAGGCATTTGATACAGTTAGTTGGGAATTTCTACCAAATACTCTCCAAACTCTCGGATACCCTCAAAGGTTTGTAGACTAGACCACTCAATGCCCAACAACAGTCTTGTATGCACTTGTCATTAATGTTGAACCATCCAATCTATTTAAAGTAGGAAGGGTACTAAGGTATGGGGCTCCCTTATCCCCATTCCTTTTCACTATTATAATGGAGATACTAAATAGAATTACCAGCCTTAAAAACAAGGGGGAATTTGAGTTTTAAGTCCCATTATAGATGTAAGAAACTCAAGATTTCGCAACTTGCTTTTGCTTATGATTTGCTAATGTTGTGTGGAGCAAATAAAAGTTAATTGACATAATGAAAAACTCCTTAAACTCCTTCAAAGAGATCTCCGGGATGGAGTACAAACCCGATAAGAGCTCAATTTATCTTTCATGCAATACAGGATTTTAGATTCTTGAAATTAGAAGTCGGAAGCTAGAATCACTTCCTTTCAAGTATCTAGGAGTTTCTATCTCCTCATTGAAAATTACTTCTAAGGATTCCAAGCCTCTTATCAATTCCATAGAAAGAAGAATCAATTCATGGGACAATAAATGGCTTTGCTATGGAGGAAGAATCCAATTATCACTCAATGTGCTTAATAGCTTAATTGCATATTGGTTATCCCATGTGGTTCTACCTAGAGTTCTGCTGAAAAGTATAGACAAGCTGATAAGACAATTCATATGGAAGGGCTCAACAAATTCTTCTAAAGTCCCTAATGTAAAGTGGAGCACATTTTGTCTTCCTAAGAAAAACCAGAACAAGATCCAAAACATTATTGGCTAAGAGACTTTAGCTCATCTGTAAAGCAAAAGACAACCTGTGGGTCAAGTGGATCAAATGAATATTACACAAGGAATGAAAGCATCTGGTCCCTCAAAGTGAAAACAAATATATCTCACACAGTGTAGGGAATCCTCACAACTAGAAGATTTATGCAGGATCATGTTAAAAACAGCATTAGAGATGGTTTGGAAACAAGTTTTTGGTATGATAATTGGCTCTTAATTGGCCCATTATACAAATTGCACAACCTTAGTACACTACAATCCATTATTCCTCCCCCAAAAAAAGTAGCTCACATGATCTCTAATGGTAAGTGGCATTGGCCATTCTGTAGTTCTCAAGGCTCTTCTAGAGTTATAATGCTGCTGAATGAGTGCTCTCCCTACAAAAGGGGAATGGTTGGATCATATGGACAAAGGACTCCACCAAGTTATTCACCACCCTTCATGTAGGGGACTCATACAGGATTATGGTCAGAGAATTAACTGGACAAATCTAGTATGGGATACAAGAACTCCACCATCAATCTCCTTCCTCTTATGGCTTGCAGTGCTCCAGAAACTTAACACTAGAGACATCATTAAGTTTGAAATAGAAAACAGAATGTGTGTGTTGTGCAGACTATAGTGCGGACTATCTGAGGAAAACCATTACCACTTGCTACTTAAATGCTTTTACTCAAAATGTTTCTGGCTCACCCATTTGGATCTGTTCAGTATTTCTTCACCATCTGTAGACTGCCCACAGATCATCAACTGGGCTATTGCACTCAAACTAGACACTAAATGGGACAAGAAGGTGTTCATTCACAATTATACAGCTAATATGGAGGACCAAGAACAACATGATATGTAAACAGGAGCAACAAAAGTCAATAGATGAAGCAAAAGGTAAATGGTTCCATAAGATGAGACAATTGGTTACAACAAATGACTTGAGGGACATAATTTCGTTAATTGTAAAATTAAAGCTCTTTTAGATGATTTAGTGACTAGCATTCTGCTATTGGTTATCTAGATTCCTTTCCATTGTTATGTTTGGCAATTTGTATTACTTAGTCTACTTTAAATGAATTAATTACCTTCCAAAAAGAAAATCTTTAATCATGCCTATATGTGCATGCAGGGTCATAAATTCAAGTCTAAATTTGAACTACAAACACAAGTCTTAAAAAAGCATGAACAAACAACCATATGCATCACCTGCACCATAGGTCCAGTTCCCATAATTGGAACAAGGGTCATAATCCAAAAGGCATGTCTCAAACCATTCAGCTCCCATCCTCCAGTCAATGCCCATATCTCGAACGAGAAAGGAGCAAACAATCTGTGAAACGTTAGAGACGCATGTTCGTGGTAGATGATTAACGACCATGAACATAGTCACTTGTTGATAGCTAAGTTGTCCAGATAAAACATAATAGACCAGAATACTGCACATGTTAGTTGTGGATAGTCATGTATACCTGCCTTCCTCGATTAGACATGAAGCCAGTAGAGGCTAATTCTTTCATATTGGCATCTATGAGAGGGTACCTACAAGTTCAAAAAGCTGACCATATTTAGACAGCTTAGGAAAAGATCAGATTGTGCTATTGTAAATTCAAAGTTATATCTCTTCAAGGCAGTTGGATGTAAATGAGAATGTAAAGGAGTTAACAGATAACGAAGAATGTGATAAATCATACCCTGTACAGCCATCTCTCCAGGAGTCGAACAATTTCTGGTCTAGACTCCACGGACGTTCCACTTTTCTTGGTCCACCTACAGACAGAAATTGAATTCAGGAAATGAAATAGGAGAACTTCTGGATTCACTTTTATGCTATACGTTCTACTTCAATGCTTATCTGATCACTGCTTTTATTATTTTCAACAAGGCAAATTTAGTTTATAGTTGAGGTTTTAATAATCCGTATGTGAATTGAATTCAAAGGAGAACTTGTACCTAAATAGAAAAGAGAATTCCTATATTTGACCGAGAGAAATCTGAAGTAATCCCTCCATATCAATTCAAACAAGACCCTGAAACATAAACTGATTTCAGACATTGTAAAAGGATACAGTGTGATGATGGAGAGTGCCAGCAAACAAAAGAAAACGCATTTATGATTTCTGGAGATGAGAGATAAAAACCAGTATGTGGAGTCATTAGCATGCCTTTCTTTCTCGTATCTCCTTACCTAAAGAAAGTCAATCAAAAAATCTTATTAAACAATACACAGAATATAAAGGTAAAAGCTACTAAGCAGCAGTATGGATCAGAAGTCATGAACCTCTTCATATACAAAACGGGGCGAAAGGCTTCCCGAAGCCAACCATGGAGAAAATTTTGTCGAGTAATCAGGTCCCAACATCCCATTTCTTGTCTCCTTGTATACCTTTAGCAAATCCTGTTACACAAATACAAGATTCTGGAAATTACCAATTGCTTCAGAAAAAGCATGCTGGTCCAAAACATTCAACTCCAAAGGAAAGTAAATACTACACACCCTCAATGGTTGTCATCTAATCAAGCACTAAAAGAGATAGTAGTGAGCAATTTCCACTTTACCTTCTCCCAAAAGTACTCGTATACTCTGCTCAGAGCCGCACTTTCGCCTCCCAAAAATTTCATTCCTCTGCTAACCTTTAAAAGGAGAAGCAAGATACGGAAAGAACTGAATCCCTTTCTATGTATTTAAGATCCATATCACATTTGATCAACGTTCTAGATTTTGTTCGTAAGTGTAAAGTAACCCTTGCCTTCTGAGGTTGAAGACCAAGCTGATCAACTGATGGAACACCTCCCCAGTCCTCAACAGGGGGAGGCGGTGCAAGACACACTGGAGCTTTAACACACCCTCGCGGAGCTCCTTTCGCTTCCACAGACTGCAAAGTTTGGTAAGGTAGCACCATCCATAAACTAAATATAAAGAGTAAAGACCTTCGAAGAAAAGTTGAAATCGAATTAGAAGAGGCATGCCTTACGAAACTGAGTATACACATCAGGTACATTCTTGGCGCTGAATGGAAGGTCATCTATGTGGTACATTGTGCTGCCCCACACCAGCTGAAGTATAGGAATCCTTGTACCAGTCTGACTGCTTGACTTCTCTGGAATAGGTGGTAAATGTACTCGTTGAAGTGCTTTATTCACCAATTTCTCGACCATTAGCTCTTCACTACACGTTTCTTTTTGCGCAAACACCTAAATAGATTGTACTTTGTGCATCAAATAACAGAGTTATGGATGCAGTAACATAAAATTCATATAAAGGAATACATTAACAGATTGATGAAACAACACATGTATTGAACTGCTCAACTGTGTGGGCTGCAAAAGCTTTGGCAAGAGAAGGGAGGACTTCCTCTGGTTTTCCTTGTTGAATGAGCAGGTTGAGTCCTTTCTTTATCAGATTCTTCCTCAAGTCAGCTAAACTCTCCATGAGAAACTGTGCTCGCAAAGCTGTTCAACCATGAAAGCAGAACGTCACACTTAAGATAGTGCGCGCCCAATTACAAGAAAACCAAATCCGAAATTCAAACAGAACAGGGACAGCCACATTTCATTCTTATAAGCGTCAAAACCCATCCCGCCGAGAAGATCTAAATACAGTAAAAACAGGTTTAGTGTGGATGCGAATGTCATGCGTATACCTCCTGTTTTAGGGAATCCAAAATGGTAAGTCGTTTGGAAAAGTCGAGGGTCTACACAGTAAACAGGTAAAACCATCTCAGATGAAACCCAAGCCTTGAACAAAGCCTCATTGTCCAATACTCTTAAATCATTCCTGAACCAGACAATGGCAGTCCCTACACCATTCCTCTTCATCGTCTTCGATGTGTATCTTTCAAAGGTTTGTTCAACAACATGGTCTATCTCTTCAACGTCTAGCCCCGGTACCTCATACATTACGGTACCAGATGATGTAGAATGCAAGCTCATGATCTTGAAGCAAGCACAAGGCTTGTATTGGGTAAGGAACAAAAGCGTTAAAGCGCGGTTAGAAGGCTGTAATAGCTTTTCCCCACGAAGAGAAAAGGAAATTAAAGAGAGACTGGCCATTCTTCCAAGTTGTTAAGAGTCAGAGATTTAAGCAGTTGAGAAGATGACACGTGGCATATGTTTACTGGTGATGACGTGGCTTATTCATAGCCCTGTAGCTGGCAGTTGGGTGGGATGGGCTTGGGCCTCGTGTCTTTTCGTTACCTGTGTACAATCTCTAGCTGACAGCAACATAAAAAGTTCAAACTCAATTCGGATTGATTCCATGTAAAATTTTCTCAAATTGTAACATTACTGCCTCTGCACCATAATACTAACATCTTCAATTCTAAGGTTTTGATTTATGATGATATAATGAAGAACTTTCCTCTCTCTTTTGAGTGTGATTTTTACTTCCTTTTCAAAGTTTTCACTTGGATGATATTTTTCCTTTCATTTGATAATAGTTACTTCTGTTTCTTGCATTCCTCTCTTTCGGTTTTAAAATAAAGATTCTCATATCTTTGTTCCTTGAGTTTCTATCCGTTTACAAGAAAACTTGAGAAAATCATAAATGAAAAGGTCAAGCTTTTATGATTTTTACGTAGTATAGTGATGATGAGGAAGGTATTGAGTCAACTTGAGTTGGAATTTTCAAACCTAGCCTAGCATGATTGGGCTTCAAAATAGGAGTAACTCAATTAAGCTTAGGCTTGGGCAAATTTATTTGTTCCTAGTTGGAATTTAGTCTATCCAAAGTCCTATTAGGCTTGGACTTAGGGATGGCAAAAAGCTCCGCCCCGATAGGGATCCGACATTCCCCGACCTGAACGGGGCGGGTATGGGGGCATATTTTGCCCCGAATAAACGGGACAGGGGATGGGGATTTTTCCCCATTTATATTCGGGGCGGGGATGGAGATTATAGTCTCCATCCCTAATGGGGACCCGCCCCGACCCAATGAAAACCCGACCCGACCCAATGGAGACCTGACCCGACCCAATGAAGATAACCCGTATAATGTTAAGTGTTAACCCTAAAAATCTACCCCCCCCCCGTATATCGCCTCTCTCTTCTCTCTGCCTCGCATCCGTCATCGCCTCTCTCTTCTCTCTACGGCTCTGCCTCGCGTCCGTCTCCGTCTACTCTCCGTCCTCCGTCCATCTCCGCCGCCTGCTCCTTGCCGTCCGTCTCTCTCCCGCCGCTTCACCGCCCTCCCTGGTCTGGATCTGCACGGTGGTGGTCTGCTCGAGTCTTCCTCTTCTCCTCCGTCCGTCTGTCGAGTGTTCTCCGTCGCGTCGTCGCTCGTCCACGCCGGCTTCAGCCTTCTCTTCATCCTCCTCGAGTCTTCGACGCACCGGACGACCGCAGGACCACCGCAGCTCACCACCGCAGGACCACCGCAGCCTCTCTCTTCTCTCTGCCTCGCTGTCCTCCGTCCATCGCTGTCGTCTCCGTCTACTCTCGCCTCTCTCTTCTCTCTGCCTAGCTGTCCTCCGTCCATCTCCGCCGCCTGCTCCTTGCCGTCCGTCTCTCTCCCGCCGCGTCACCGCCCTCCCTGGTCTGGATCTGCACGGTGGTGGTCTGCTCGAGTCTTCCTCTTCGCCTCCGTCCGTCTGTCGAGTCTTCTCCGTCGCGTCGTCGCTCGTCCACGCCGGCTTTAGCCTTCTCTTCATCCTCCTCGAGTCTTCGACGCACCGGACGACCGCAGGACCACCGCAGCTCAGCCGGCGCACACGACCCGACGTCGACCCAGATTGGCACCGAAGACCCGATTATATTTGGGGTGTATGTTTTGGATTTTTGCTCCATTTTTCATGCATATTGAAAATGATTTCTTCTGTTAGTGTGTTGGTTGTTGGATTTGGG
>JANPWT010000247.1:24311825-24322373 GCA_024678245.1 Erythroxylum densum | reverse complement strand
CTATAACTTTTAACGACCATTTTCTTACTTTTAGCAACCATTAATAATAGTTGCTGAAACTAATTTTTCTTGTAGTGTCATATCAGGTTAGTTTAGTGAACTTGTTCTTTAACAAACACCAGTATGTTCGTTTAAATATCTTTATACTATAGTCTATGAAATTGACTACTACTTTCATAAGGAAGAAATATAACATGTGATAGTTCTTTTACGCTTTATTAATGTCCTACCTCAATAAAGCAATGACCATGAACAATTTAGGGATAATACATAAATACAATATGAATCTCATAATTATGATCTTAATATAATTTCATTTTTAATATATGTTTATATTATAGACTTTATCTTATACATAAATTATTTAAGTAAATATGCATAAGATAAAGAATGCATTTAAATAATTATGCCACTAATACTACAACCAACCAATTAACTGTAGGGCATGAACCAATAGGTTTAAAAATACTATCATCTAAACCTAACCAAAGTGGGATTGTCTATACTCATTATTGTTTCTAGGCTTTTCCAACCTCTTTCCTTTGACAATCTTTTTCAATTATTATAAAGAAGTATATTCTTCCCAAAAAATTGCTAGAATGCAAGGTTTGTTTATTCTAAGTCCACATATTATTTTAGGTGATTGTACTAAGAATTTAGAAGAAGACTTCACAAGACTTGATTGCTAAAAGATCAAGGTTCCATTTATTTTTTACTTGGTGCTCATCTCAATGTTTTATGCTAGAGGATATGAAGCTAACATAAGCTCTCTCATAGCTATTAGGTTGATTTCTTTGAAATTATGCTTGCCCTTGGATTCACTAGGAAAATATCATGACCAACACAAACATAAATTTAGTTGGTGAAGATTGAAGAAACTTTGCTAGATACCCATTTCAGTTAATCTTGATTTTACCACTTAGATCCCTCTCAAAGGATTCAGTTAACCTTGATTTTACCACTTAGATCCCTTTCAAAGGAATTAAGATTTTGTAAATCAAATATCACATAATTTTTTATTTCTTGTATTGTTTTGTCCCTCAATGGCTCAATATTGTTATTAATCTGTGACCATTCTTGGACCTGCTATCCACTTTTCTAAGAATATCTCACTTGTGATTTACCAAGGAGAAAGATATCATTGTAAATTGTTTGCAGTTGTTCTGAAGTATGTATAATATACATCTCAATTCTGTTCATTGCCAATAGCAATAGGGCAGATATTCCTTTAACAATTCAGGCTTAGTTCAAATGACATCACATGAACATGAGCAAATTGTAAACAGGAAGTGCTGTTCTTTCTACTTGTAGTAGTAATGTGAAGCTGCTTAGAGGTAATTATAGTACATAATATCTAATGATCGGTTTTTTTTAATGCATTCAGCAGGCTGAGTGGGTTTGTTGTTCATGTTTTCCAAAAGAGTATCAAAGCCAAAAAGTTTCCTCATCAATCACGTGGATTAAACACCTATCACCTTGACTAGGCCCCAAGTAAATTATCCCTACCTGGAATGGAATCCCAAGTAAATTACCCTGTTGATGGCGGAGATTGCTTCACAATATGAGGGTTAAACTTGAATCTCAGAGGAGCTGCCACCAAATCATCCGATCATGAACCAACTAGACGTAACTTCTTTTACGATGACTAATGGAAGTTCATTATAGTGTAGAAATAATTAATTCATATGAATCAAGAAGGTCGATTGGGGGGTCGATCATTGCATGGACTTAGATAACTAATGGCCAGTGTACTAAATAATCAAGCGGAGGAGATTCAGATGTGCAAAGTACTTAAAAATTTTATCGATATAGATTACAACAAATTGAGTATTTTTAGCTCCAGGAGCTTTTGTTTTGATATATAAGCAAGTACCCTGTTAGGTGGCAGCCATCCAAAGTTGATTAGCCTGCACTATGAGGCAGTGGACTCTCCGCCTGGTTGAGCAGTTTTATATTTCTTTCACTCTTCAAATTATAACAACTTATATGTAATTTGTGATAATTATTCATGTTTTATCTTTCTAGGGATTCTTATTGGTAGGATAGGCATGAAAACCTCTTTTGTATCTCACAAAAGGGAAGTATTTTTGTCTCAGAAATAGTTGAATCCTATTATCTTTTGCCATGCACTCTTGAAACTATCCGCGCAATCTTGTGGGCGATTCAATTCTAGCGGATAGGATTGATTATTATCGATTCATAATTATATATTACACACCTCAAGAAATAGGTTTTGACAATCCTTTAAAATATAAGATATGGTTAACACTACAAGAATTTCTCTTATAATTGAACTCCTTTTCACTTTGTCTCCTAAAATTTAAGAATTATCACAATTCCTCTTATATTTAATTATGGATTTCAAAAGCCACCTTACTATCAATGCTAGTTTAAGTATTTAAGGATGGTAATGGACTGGCTCATTAATCCAAATTCAGGTGTTTTCAATGCGTCGACTTGGGCTCAGTCGTTTTGTTTAGAAAAATTATGCCTCAAATAAACCGGAGCCTGAACAATCCTGGTTTGGATTTAATTAAAAAAAGACATTTTTACACTTTTAATTTTAAAAAAGGTTATTTTACAAAGATTTGCGGGGTTGGCCCGTGGACCAGACCATTGTCATCCCTACAAGCATTTATGAAAATTAGCAGTTTAAAATAAAAATAAAACGATTCCCTATATGACATTATTGTATGGTAATCCAAGTGTATTCCCTATATGACACTAAATAATCCAAGTGTATTCCCTATACAACAAAAGGTACCTTTATACCTTGAAAAATAGCTTCATTAAATCCTTCCAATTCTATAAGAAAGTTGTGAAATGAAATCACTCTCTTAAAAGCTCTGTAGATTTCTTATATAAGAATAGGTGAATGATTATGGAATCTTAGTTCCATAAAACGTGCCCCACTCTCAATGAATCTTGAACTATTCATTATTAACTAGGACTCTATCTGGTTTCTTGCTTATTAATCATCTGAAACTTTGCTTATTACTCTATTAACAAAGCCATCCTTTAGACCTCATATTTGTATAGACTAACGGCTCCCTATCCTAACCTTTATCCACATACCTTATCTAGCTTAACGTTAACCACTGTTGTATCCTATTTAAGGATCTACCTACCAATTCTACCTTACGTACATATCTATTTTATCTCCACCTTTCTCTCAATCAATATTAGTTACTGCCATCTTTTTTAACACACGTCTCTAAAATCTTCTGTATGGTTTCTGTCACTCACATTTCCTTCAGTTTTAGATATGTAAAAGCTGCTATTGAAGTACCCAATGATAATCCAAATTACCCTATGAATAATCATCTCAATAATCCCTTTCTCCTATGAAAGTTCCTCTCCTTTCCTCCTCATTAGCCCTGTTTCTTTGACCATCTCCTTTTCATTGCTCCTCTCTCCCAAACAATTCTTTGAAATAACCTCTTATCAAATTTTCTGCCTGTTGGCCTCCACTGTTTCCCCCTGCTATTTTAAGGAAGGTTTCTATGAGAGAAAGCTATACTCTTCAAACATTGTATAAATCCTTCTCTAGCTATCACAAACACATTCTTGCATACTCCACCCCCTTTCTTTTTGCAGTGGTTTCGTTACTTATGAAAACTTGCAACATTAGTTGACCAATATTCCAAAGCCACGTTATGTAAATTTATGCAAATTGGAACACTCCAATTTGACATTTTTCAGGCTTATCCCTGGTTTCCATTGGGGGTTAAAAAAAAAAAAAACTCGTTGCTATACTCGATTTCAGCGTGCAGAGCAACGAATATAGTTCTAAGAACGCAGTTTTCAAAAGAAGTACAAAAGCAGAGGGCGAAGAGAGGACAGACGCCAGACAAAATGAACAAAATTGTAGGAAAAACAAACTATTGTTGAAACGAACAATTTCGGTGTAAAAAAGGCACAAGAAATATGGCTCTAATAACTTTTTTGATATATCAAAAAGAAAATTGGTCTAGCAGTGGCCTTAGCATATAATTTATGGTTCATGGTCTACTTCAAATTTGAATCGTGATAAACAAAAGATAAACTAGATTACAACTCGTAACTACTTTGTAACAGAAATGCCCTTCACACATCTAAAACTCAGGGTTTCTAATTCAGCAGCGTGAAAAAGTTTTCTATTTCACATAGACCAAAAACATTTTTAAAAAAAAATTGGTGTGCCAAAGCTTCATGAACAACAATGAAGAGACCTGAACCTGAGTGGGACTTCCGAGCCCCAAAAGCCAAGCAAAGAACACTAGTAATATCTGCAAGAAATAGAAACGAACATTTGTGGAATTAATATTTAGCCAGCAACAGAACCTAATGTGCAACTAGAACGACCATATGAGCTAATACTGGCACAACCTTTGCACTGCACTGCAGTTTACATGCTTAATAGAAAGAAGTGAAAAACCAAACTGCATGACAGTTCACGAGAACACCAGTACCTCCATCTTGACCATTCTTAGCCTGCTTGCTTAGTGCACCTTTTCCTTCTTAATTTGTTATTGTCATTTTCATAAAACATTTCAAAGAAAAACCCCATGGAAGCTTAATCAGATAATGCAAGTTAATACACTTCCCCAGAAAAACTAAAAAATTAGTAGTTGGTCAAAGAGGTTCAATTTTTCAAATAAACTGCTCATTTGCAGAAGGTATCAATGCTTGCTCTATAAAGATGATGCATGAAAGTAATAATTGCATTTATATGATTATCAAGCATACCTCAAATATTTTCTAAAAGAAAAGGAGGAAGTAGACAACCTCATGGCATGTTACTTTTCCGGATGACCCCGTTTAGCCTTGCGACGTGGGTGGTTATTAGCATTTCGTGTGGGTTTCTTTGCCTTTTTGCTGGACCAGAAGAAAACCATACAAATGAAAGCATGAATGAAAACACATATTTTGTGGAAGTATAGCTTTCGTAAAAAGTGGAAGGAATTTCTCATTAAATTTGATAATTCCTAGGAATACTGACCAGAAAATAGCTGAACAAATTCTAGACAAAATGATGACAGGTAAGGCTAATAAAGCAGACGCCTGTAGAATTCAAAAATCAAAATGTTAAAAATTCTATAAGATATATGTTAGTGTCCGTACAAGTAAATGGTAAAATAGACGACAAAGTAAACCTACCGCAAACCAAACCAACTCTTTAGTTGCAAATGCTCTTGTAAGCTCGTGTCTTTTCAGTGTTTCTTGAACAGTACCTTGCATCTTAGCCAAAATTGTAGATGATAAGGTCTTTAGCATGCAAAGTAAAGTTCTTCAAATGCAGAATTCAGATTACTTCTCATAAACGCAAAGAAACAAAGAAAACAATTCAAGTTATCAATATTCAAGCATCACAGCAATGACATGAACCAGAATTGATACCTGATGGTGGTACATGGTTGCAGATTCTAGAAATTTCCCATAAACACGAATTGCCTCTTTTGTGTAGGGCTTCAATGCCACCCTAACCTTATCAACATGAGGTTTTGTCACTGTGGCAACCTGATCAATGTATGGCTTACTAAACTTTTTAGCTTCCTGTAATAATATAAGCTTTTCAGAAGAATATTAAACAACCAATGAAAAAGTGCAGAACATAACAACAGTCAGATTACCTGAAAGTAAGGATCAACTACTTCGTGTGCTCTAATAACATGAGGAGTTATGGCAGTTTTTGAAGCCTTGTATGCTTCAAATGTTTTTGTTTTAAGTGAATGCACATGTGGCTTAACATGAGTTGATACCACCAGCCATTGCTCCTTTGCAGCAGGGATCCATCTCTTCAGAAAAAGAACAAAGATCAAATAGAAGCAGTTTCCAAAAATTTTAGAGCATTAAGCAAGATAACAATGATCAATTTGAAACCAAAATGTGTGGATAGAAATCCTGCTGTACTAATAGTCTAGAACCACTAATCCACTCAAAGAATAGATTTCATTAAGACTATCCCCCTTCAATATATTTGGGCTTAAATCTCTACCCAGTTGCACGGAAAAGAGTACGTAGATATCTAGATAGCCCTATAAAAATAGGCCTTACCTTTTAATAAAGTAACTAAGCCACATAACATGAGTCAGGGAAAGGAGAAAGAGAACTTACACTTTTGATTGTTTCCACATGTGGCTCAGCCCACTTTTCAGCTTGGGCCTTCTTCTCCAGGGCCTAAAACAAATTCAAACACAGTGCTTTTACTACTAAATCACTTTTATGGCTAGAAGAGAAAGGTGTGATCCAGAACATCTAGCATTCATCATACATCCATGCTCTAGAAGTAAAGAGAGCTCTCTAGGAGGAGCCACTGAAAAAGAACAGAAAGAAAATACCTTTTGCATCACCAACTCCATGGCAGGTTTTCCATGCTTATGCCAATGTACCTGTGCTGAAGACTGCAAAATTAATATGATCAATAAAACAAGATTTTTTGTTTGAGAAAAGATACCAATTTTCCTAATCATATTACCTGCAAGTAAAGAAGTCTGACAGCAAGCCAAGGTGGGAGCCATGCACCATGAACCTGACAATATAACAATACTGAATCGGAACCTAATATCTAATCTGTTAATTAGTCAAGAAAAAAGATAACCATGATATCTGATCTTTTGTTGAATCTCAACCAATCTGTTACCCACAGTTATATAAATAAAACGGGGCACAATGAAGGACAAATCCTATGAAACTCATAAAGAGCAATACAAGAAGCAAAGCATATGAAACGTCCTTAGATGAAGCCACTGCCTCAATTATCAAGGCTAAACTGGAAGTCATTTGATGTCTTAAGAAAGCTTGATTTGTTGTCAAGAGTGTCAAATCCAACTTTTAATTCAATATCGAGTTACAAGGCAATAAACGGTACAAATTGCTTAAGTGTACGATTGAGTTGCCTACTCAATCTATTAGCTATAAAATACTAACTCTATGTGTATCCCTAGCTCTATGTGTGATTTGTAAACTTCCTTGGTATTTTCATATATGAACCAGATCTTTCAGCAAGCTAGATCATAGCTAAAAAAAGAAATATAAGAAACATATATGAGAACTGCTTCAGAATGAAATACATAAAATAATTACCTCCATTAACTCTTTAGTTTTTGAAGTAGCCTCAAACTTTGCCTTCATGATTTCTTCCTAAAGAAGCAGATGATAAAAAAATAAATAAAAATCTGCATCTGAGAACCATAAATCTCAGACTCAGTGTAAAATGATGCTTGCAAGTTAACAAATACCTCAGCATCCTTAAGAGCACGCTCCGTTTTACGAAGTTTGCTCTTTTGTTCCTCGTTAGTCTCTTGAAGCTGTAAAAAGTACATAATCACATCATTATGTCTTCTACGTAACACATTGTTCAATCATTATAAACAAGAAAAAATAGAAATGCACACGACCTAGCCTGAGCAGAATGTAGTACTGCCAAAAGAAATCAATCACTAAGTCGTAATATTGAAAAAATCAGAAAAGAAGACATGAACACGGCCCAAGCGCAAAGTTAAAAGGTTCATTTGCCTTGGGGTTCACCAATTACACGCTACATCATAAATGGTCAACATGTAATTTGAAAAGTCCTGTCCACGAATCCATCAACTGATGGCAGAAATACTTGATCAGGAAAATTATAATGATAGAAACTAAAAGAAATTAATTTTAGTTCTCCCTAATTTCTAGTAGGGTATTGGGCTTACACTGTCAATTTTTAAGAGCAATACATCTACTTTCTTCTCGGCTGCAAGAATCCGGGATTCCAGTGCTTCTTTCTCCCTTTGATGTGTTTCTACTTCCTTTTTAAGTTTATCAATCTGCATGGAGAAGTGGCATCAGAAAGCTGCATAGTTCTTCCAAAATCGAAAGATCACCATGCTAGATGTGTCATAACCTGCTTCTCTAGTTCACCAGCCCTGGCATGTGCTTTTCCAACTTGCTCTGCAGCATCTAGCTTCCCCTTTTTCTGCTTCATAACAGGAACCGACATCATTTCATGTTTAATATGAAAGTTGAGACAAGGCTCTTTACACATGCAAATTCAAATACCAGACCTGTAGTGATGCGACCTCATCTTGCAAGGATGCAATGGTATCCAACTTATCTTGAATGATTTTCTCTTTCTGTTTTATGGCCTCATCTTTGGTTTTCAGTTCTTTGGCTTTGTTATCAATGCTGGATTCTTCATCACACAAACAATACCAAACACATGATAAAATCAGTGGCCTTTCCCACAAAATAAAATAAAAATGGTAATAAGTGTATAATTCAAGTAAAAGTGAGGGTAAATCGATAAGGCAGGATCAGTTTCCACCAACAGATCAGATATGAGTTTCTCTGCTCTATCAAAAGCAAATGCTTTCTTGATATAGTACTTAGTTGACTAACAATAAGTTGCTCAACATAAGCACTAAACTGACGAATTTACAGAATTCAACTTCAGATTAATGCAATTCAATCTGTAACACATTAAACAGGAACAGATATTCAATTTCGGATTCATAAACTACATACATATTAACAACGACCAAGCTAGAAGCATACGTTTGGGATCAATAAATACAGTTTCAGCAACATTAAGAAGTATAATGTGGAAAACTTTAAACTTTGCTTGAGCAACTCAATTTTCAATGGCCCATAAGTCCAATCTAAAGTTGAAACGCAGAACAAAAAAAGAGAAATTCAAGGTTTGGATAACTTTCTAAGTCAAGGCCGAACTAATTTAGCAAAACAGAAAGTAAAAAGAGCAAAGTTGAGAAAATTAACCTAGGACATGGATCTTAGACTTGAGTTGCTCAAGTTCGCTCTTCAAGACGGAGGTATCGACGCCGTCAGGAACACCGACTTGCAAAGCCGGCTCATCGTGAGAGCCGTCAACGGCAACGTCAGCCCTCACGACAGTTAAAATTAGCGGAAGAAGGAGAGAGAAGACCGCGAGCTTCGAGGCCGCCATGGAAAGCACCGAAACTCTCAAAGCGGCAGAAAGAGAGAGAGAGAGAGAGAGGGGTGTACGATCTTACTTGAATACGATATTTTTTTTCTGATTCAAGACGTGGAAGGGAAGTGGGTGATTATTCGTTTTTTTTCAATACATATATAGATTTGATATCGGAGATACAGATACAGACACGTGTCTAGAGGGACAGGGACAGGGACTAGGTGTGGAGTGGACAGACAGCAGTTTTGCAGAGACGGGTAGGGTAGGTGATTTGGTTGAGACCAAATCTTCTATCCAATTTTATGGTGTCTTATTCTTTTCAGTGAATCTCAGCTATTTATTTATGTGAACTCCACGTTTATTTATATGGGTCCTATGTGAGATCCACATAAATAAATGGCTGAAATTTACTTGATACAATAAGACACCATAAAATTGGACAAAAGATCTGGACTCGATTGGTAAAGAATGGAATTTGATATTAGTAAAACAATTGGACAGGTGGCTTGACCAGGACACACTTATTCTAACGAATACACCGTCACATTTTCTAGAATAACCTTCTCGGTTGAACGGAACCGCAAGCTAAAACTGAAAAAATATGCTTACTTTTGGTGTTTGTAGTGGACTGGAATCGCTATAAGCAAAAGCTGGAATTGCTATCTTTCTTTCCTTTTAAAAATTAATTGAAGATAGAAATAACAAAGGGGGAAGACAAGACATGATAGCTCATTATTGGGTTTGTCCATAATTATGAGTTGGATCAATATTTGAATTATTTAATTGGGAATTCCAAAACATTGAAAATATCCATCATTGATGGAAAAGTTTTGAAAGACACGAGAGACCCTTTCCTGACAGAGGGGAAGATGTATTTCATCCTCTCTTTTGAAAATTAGATCGGATCGGTCAGTTCGACCGATTTAATTACCGATCCGATCTAATTAGTAACCGATCGACTATTTGGTCTGATTTATCTTTAAAAATCGGTTCTTAATTGAACCAATAAGAACTTGTTAAAATCGGTCAATTAATCTGTCGGACTAGTCAGATTGGACCGATCTGACCACTGGTTTAATAAAATTTTTATTTTTTGTTTTTATTTTTAGTATATTTTTTATTTTTAATATTTTTAATATTATATATAATTAAATATAATTATTGTGTAATTATAACGTCACACCGATTTGACTGGTAATTGAATCGGTCGAACCGATCGAACCAATAACTAATAAAATTTCTTAATCGGTGATTGAATCGATCGAACCAATCAAGCTGATGACTAATAAAACTTCTGGTTTGACGTCTGATCTAGGTTTGAAAACCTTGTCCTCCATCATAGGTTGAGAAGGAAATTGGAAAGAAAAGAGTGATCTCCTTCCATGAATCTAGCTTATCAATTTCACCAAAAGTCAGTTTCACCGAAATTGCTGCTAGTTTTAGAAGTCCTAACGAGGCAAAGGAAGCTTACTCACGTTTTCTGACAATTTTGCGAATAAGCAATTGCTTATATCAAAGCAAGAAAATGGTCAACCACGTACAATACGCAGTTGGTGATGTGCCAGCCCACATTGGAACAAACGATCTCGTGTGGGTTTATTTCTATACAACTTCAGCTGGAGGAAGTCCATTTATATTCA
>JANPWT010000247.1:24266328-24294189 GCA_024678245.1 Erythroxylum densum | reverse complement strand
TCGGGAAGGTCCCGGCGACAAAAATTTTTGTTTTCCGCACCTGGTACATGTGATGTACCTCTCGGGATTTTCCTACATCTGCCGTCCATCTTCTGGCGGCGCTTCGACGAACAAAGTTTCAACTTTGTCTCTCAAAACTTTTTTTAAGAATGTTGTATTCAACAAAGTTTTTTTTAGCATTGCCATTATTTCTTGCTGTTATTGATCAGCCTAATCTCTTAAATGACCATGTAAATCTAAAGTCCTAAGCTTCTTTTCTTCAATTTGTAAAAGAAACACTAGAACCATTTTTGTTGAAGAAAGAAAGAATAAACGACAAGTATAGAAGTTAAAGAGAAAAAAAAGAGAGAAAGAGGGGAGAGGGGGAAAATTTTATTGCATTTAATTTTTTATTTTCTGGGCCCCACTTAACATATAGGATACACCTCTAGCAATGAGTTCAAAAGAATAATAGATATATATACATTACTTTTTACAAGAGAGGATTGATTCAATTCAAATTACGTGTTTATGAAATATTAGGGTTCTTTTTAAACATGCCAACATATTTAGATTTAAATTGAATTATGGTAAAAAATGTTAAGATCTAATTTAACTTTCTCATAGTAGCTATCTTCTTACCTAATGTCAGCGTGGTTATTAGCTGTTCAAAAGAAAGATGTTTAAATAAAAAAAGTAAAATTATTGCTCTATCCTATTTGCAATAGTCACCTTAAGCTTTAATAGATCATTGAGTATTTGGCTGAACACATTAATATATTCATAAGATATATATTTTCCGTTATTCATCTTTAGCTTGTATAATTTTTGATTTATATATAACTTATTTGTGAGAGATTTTGATCTTTGACTCTCTAACTTCTTCCATATCTCCATACAAGATACAAGCTTTATGAGGTAGTATATGACCTTATCTGTCAAACATGGTTGAAAGGTTCCAGCTGCTCGTGCCCATAACTCCTTCCGTCGAGCTCTTCCATGTTTCCCAACTTACTTATCCTCCTTTAACATGCGTTATTATGCCAATAAAATTTTCACACTCCAATGCCACAGTTTGAAATTTTTAGTTCTATTAGATTTCTTCACTTCAAACCTTTTAACCCAAGTCATTATTCTCTCAACTTTTCTCTAACACTATTTACAGAGAAACAAACAAAAACATAATAAGATTTTTAACAAGATTTGGTCAATTGGGTATGTTTACGTTCTCCAGAGCTAATAATGACTGAAGAAAAATACAATTGAAGAAAGAAAAATACAATTGAAGAAAGATGCATTGTCGCTGATATGAAGCACAAAAGCAATTCTCGAAATAGCGGAAAGTTTTGGAAATGAAAATCATAATACTAGGTCAATAATGAACTACTTCTTCGGTATTTTCATAACCATTATAATTTATATCGATTAAATTGTTCTTATATATCTTAAATTATTTATTACCATGTAATAATAATTTAATTTGTGTAAGTTATGAACTTATGATGGCTAGGAAATCTTCCTAAAATTTTTATTCGTGTAAATGTGTTAGATTTTAAAGTCACTAAAAAAATAAATTTCATGGAAAAGCGAATGCCTCCAAACTTAGCAGTCATCTAGCTGAAGAGTTCAACATTGTTTACGATGTGCACATTTATTAGTTGTCGGGTTGTCGAAGCACCCAAAATAATACCAATTCTCCAAACTTTTGTAATAATCGTGGAACTAGGTTGAATCCCTAAATAACTGAACACTAGTTTCTTAATTTCAAGCAATAAATTAAATGGGAGGTTTTGATTAAGAAACTAATTAACTAAAAATAAGGCAAAAGAAAATTAAATCAATTGAATTTAAATACGAGAAATTCAAGATTACCAAACTCCAATTCAAGGGAAAGATCTCATCTAATTATAACACTAATCATCGATTCAAAAAGAATATTTTTACCATTCAAGCAATTAGTCTGAAACATAATAGGATAGCCGTAATAAGTCTCAAATTTTCCTAAATTAATTGGTTCAAACCCAACATCCAAACCAAAACTTATCATTTATTAACTGGGTGTGATAGCATTCCATATCAGGTAAATGATAGCGATAAGCTCTGTGAAAAAGACTAAACCCTAAATTAAATAATCGAGATAACTACAACTATTCAATTTAGTTTTCTTGTTTATCATCAGTTAAATATGGAAATTCATAAACAATATATTTTCTACTTGTATCATTCCTTCATGACAATTACAGATCACTAAATTCCTAGAAAGCGATAGTGTTGGGCCCTAATTTCAGAACCCAACCCTTAATCGGAACCATATAACGTGAGCGTAAACCAATGAAGTCTCCTTAACCATCATTGATTTCCTCTTCTTGCTCTGATACCATCAATGGTTGGGTCCTGCTTGAATCTGGAAACCAAACCTTGCGAACTCTTGATATTGAGAAAAAAATTTCTATAGGGTTATTTCTATGAACCCTTATTAGGCATCATCCCACAAGGGTGGCGTGCCCATGACAATCAAACGTCAAAACAAACTTATTACTTCAACTCAACCATATTACGAGGAAATCAATATAAACGTACATACATAACTGGACTACTTCAATCTATCATTTCATTTCTAAAGCAATAGAGTTTGAAAAACTTTATTTACATATAAAAAGGCACACCATTGGCTTATTACAAAATACAAATAACAAATTTACGAAAGTTTCCTTAGGCTCTTGATCACTTGCTCTCTTAATTATCAACTGAAGAGGGGACATAAAGTGGGTAACAATTTATAACGAAACAATAAGCAAAATCTATTGAAAACATTTACTTGTCATAGAAAATTTTCGTATGGTTCCAAAATTCACAAGTTGCAAAATATGAATGCATCAAACTTGTTAATATAACATGAGCGCATAAATACATCAGAAATGTTTGGGTTATATAAACTATGTATGCATCACTCTTGTCATGAGCACATAAGCATATCAAAATAGTTCGAGTGGATCCAAAACAGAACGTATTATGCATTTCTACATAATGGTCTTGCGTAGCCGTGAACTTATGGGAGTCCATGAAGGAACTTCATGTCATTAGCGGGCAGGTGGAAAAAACCTTTAACTTGGTCAACGTGAACGTGACTTAACTTAGGGGATCACCACAAACCCACATATCACATATTTCATAACTTATAAACATGTTGCTCAAAATGACACTTTTCTGAGACTTGATTTTTCATAAACATGAGATATTTCGAAAATCATTTCTAAAAACCTGATTTCGTAAATTTGTACCTTTTCAAAAGAATCATTTTCAAAACCTTTTCATAAATTATCAACACAATTCATATAACAAACACATAACAATAAATGCAACACTTATGATGCAATTGGAAACATTAAACTTCTTTGATTCAAAGAAAACATTAGTGGCTTATTTACTCTATTATAAACATGTACCCACCTTGATTTCCTCGCTTAAAGACTTGATCAAAATGTCTCTACTCTTTCTTCTCTTACCTTTCTTGATTTCCTTCTTGATTCTTCACCAAATGAAGAGATCTTTGGCTCAAATGGAAGATCTTCTCTTCCTTTACCTTTTTCTCTTCTTGAACCACTTCAAAATCTCTCTCAAAATCTAAGAAATGAAGAAATCCTAGCTCAACTCTCTTCTTTTCTCTCGACCACCGAAATCTCTCTTCTTTCTCTCTTTGATTTGTTATTTCTCTTCTTTCTCTCCTATTTTTGTTTTCCCCCTTCTTAAAATAGCAAGCCAACATTTCTTCTTCCATTTCTACCCTTAATGCATCCAAAAAGTCCATTTTACCTTTTCTTATAAGCTTAGGTTCCTTTAACCTTAAGTGTCTTGCCAAAACCACTCTTGAACATTCTTATAACCTTAGCACTTTAGTTCAATCAAACCATATCATGCGATCTTTCTAACATCAACATAATAATTAACCCCAAAAACTTTCATAAAGATCTCATAATTAATGTAAATCATACTTATTCATCTAGAAAAAATTTTGGGGGCCAATAGATATTATAAGACCTGAGAGATGACTTAGTAAGAGTTCTAGAGAGAGTTCAGAGATAAATACACCCCGCAGATATATCAGGATCGAAAGAAGATGAAGTTCATAAGTTTTGTTCAAACAGAGGAGATGTCAGTGGCTGATTATAAGGCTTGCTTTGCAACCTTGTCTAAGTATGCATTGGAAGCTATGGCAAATCCTGAAAATAGATTGTATCGATTTGAGCAGAGTCTGAGAATGAATATTCATTTGGGTTTGGGAGCCACTACTTCTGATTTTAAGAAGTTACTAGAGATTGCACTCAAAGTGGAGGATGTAATCAAACAAGTTGAAGGGAGAAGAGAGCAAAAAGGAGATCAGAGAGTCATTAAGGAGAGGGGAGTCGGTTTGTTAAGAGGAGAGTTACTCATATTGGTGTAGGGATCTAGCAGAGCCAATGGCATATCGAGTGAAAGTGGTAGTTTCTACCAATATGTTGGAGATCGAGGATCTGGCAAGGTTTTAGGACAATATAACACTGCTAGTGCACCATCAACTGGATCCAAAAGGTAGAGGATCTTTTAATAGAGGAGTTGGAGGATTTCAGAGTTGTGCTACCTGTGGGAGATTTAATAGAGGACCATATTGGGGACCTATTATGATTAGTTAGGCATGTTATATTTATGAAGAGCGGGGGCACTTATAGAGGAGTTGTTCGACAGTAGGGAGGAGTTCAGAAGTAAGGGCAGAGGAGATAATATAGGGTCAGAGTGGCTCCTCTAGTTCAAGCAGAGGTTTTGGTAGAACTAGTAACAGAGGCAGTGGTAGAGGAGTTGGATGTGGACTAGCAGTGGGTACAGGTACTAGTGAGACATCCTCAGCTTATAGTCAAAATCAAGCAAGGATATACCATATGAAGAGGGAGGAGGCACATGCAGCCAACGATGTCATTTCTGTTACAATTTTATTATTTGATGTTAAAACTTATGTGTTAGTAGACCCATGACTTACACACTTTATAGTTTGCCTTTAAAGTTCCGTGGGAGGTTAGTTCCTTAGGATATGACCTAAGAGTGTCGTTACTAGTAAGAGACTGTGTGATAGTAAATAATGTAAGGAGGGGAATGCCAGTGAGGATTGGTGGAGCGAAGCTACCAGCTGACTTGATAATGATGAATTTAAGGGATTTTGATGTGATTCTTAAGATGAATTAGAGTTTTTGGGTAAATAGAGAGTGATATTTATGGGGGATCACAGAGTGGTCCCAGCATGTATGATCTCAGCTGCGACTACTAGACAATAGAAATTAGATGGGTGCGAGGCATATCTAGCTCATATTATAGATACAAGGGAGATGAGTCCTGGATTAAAGAATGTTCTTGTGGTGAGAAAATTTTTAGAGGTATTCTTTGATGATTTACCAAGTTTACCACTTCAATGAGATATATATTTCACTATTAAGACTATGGCTAGGGTTGCATCAATTTTTATTGCACCTTATAGGATGGCTGTTGTTGAGTTACATGAGTTTAAAAGGTAGTTAAAGGAGTTTTTGAAAAAGGGTTTTATTAGACCGAGCACATTACCAAAGGGAGCTCCAGTGTTGTTTATGAAGAAAAAGGATGGTAGTTTGAGACTATGCATGGATTATCGACAGCTAAACAAGGTGACAATAAAGAATAAGTACCTGTTGTCGAGGATAGATGATCTTTTGGATCGGCTGAAGGGAGCTATCATATGTTCCAAATTGACTTAAGATTGTGATATTGGTAGTTAAGGATAGCTAAGTTAACTATTCGTAAGACAACTTTTCATACTTGATATGGCCATTATGGGTTCCTAGTGATGCCTTTCGAGTTGACTAATGTACTAGCCACATTCATGGAATTGATGAACAAGACTTTTAGCAGTATTTAGATCAATTTATGATAGAGTTCATTGATGATATATTGGTGTATTCGAGAAGTAAAGAGGAGCATAAGCAACATTTGTGGATTGTGTTATAGATTGTAAATGAGGGAAAGTTGTATGCAAAGTTGAGTAAGTGTGAGTTTTGGATGGAACAAATAGTTTTCCTTAAACATATGGTTCCCAAAAGGGAGTGATGCCTAATCCTGCTAAGGTTAAGGCAATTATGGAGTAGGAACTGCCTAGAAATATATGAAAGATAAGGAGTTTTCTAGGAATTTTTAGGTATTATTTTGAAGGATTTTTGACAATAACTAGCCCATCGCTAAAGAAAAGAGTTCAGTTTGAGTGGACCAATTAGTGTTAGGAGATTTTTGAGGAGCTTAAGTAAATATTAACTTCTAGCCTAATTTTAGTGTTACCATCGGGTGTTGGAGATTTTGAGTTATATATTGATGCTTTGAGGATAAGTTTGGGATGTATATTGATGCAACATAGAAAGGTGATAGCTTATGCCTCTCGTTAGTTGAGATCACATGAGTTAAATTATGCCCCCATGATCTGGAGTTAGCAGCAACTGTGCATGCTCTTAAGATTTAGAGACATTATTTGTATGGGGAGACATTTCGAATCCTTACAGATCATAAGTGCCTTAAGTATATCTTAACTTAGAGGGAGTTAAATTTAAGACAGAGAAGGTGGATTGAGTTTTTGAAGGATTACGATTGTTTTACTGATTACCATCAGGGGAAGGTTAATATAGTGGTTGATGCTTTGAGTAGGAAAAGCTCAGGCTAGCTAATTTGAGTAGACACAGTATGATGCCATTAGTGGAGTTGAGGGCACTGGACATGAGATTAGAGATTGATTTTATGAGTGGTTTATTGGAAACATTACATGTCTAACCAGATTTGGGTGATAGGATTAGAGGGGCTTAAACTCGAGATTCTTATCTGATGTGGATGAGAGAGAGAGTGCAATAGAAGAGGGTGACCAACTTTTCAGTAAGAGCAGACAGAGCGTTGGTGATTAGGAGGTGAGTTTATGTACCAGAAGTAGATAAATTACAAGAAGATATTTTAAAGGAAGCTCACAGTACACCATATACTATGCATCCTAGTATTACAAAAATGTATCAAAACCTGAGACCTTATTATTAATGGCCAATAATGAAAAAACATGTAGCAGAATTTGTGTTGAGATGTTTGACCTCTCAGTAGGTTAAGGTAGAACATCAGGCACTAACAGGGAAATTAAGACCTTTAGCCATTCCATCGTGGAAGTGGGAGAAATTTCAATCGATTTTGTGGAAGCGTTACCAAGGGCCAAATGTAGACATGATTCAGTTTGAGCAGCGATTGTAGATAGGTTGACTAAATTAGCTCTTTTCTACATATACAATAGACATATTCATTAGACAAGCTTTCCGAGTTATTTGTTGCTGAGATTATGAGGTTATATGGGATTCTAGTATCTATTTTATCATACGACATCCATAATTTACTTCTCGATTTTGGATGAGTTTACAGATAGCTTTGGGAACTTGGTTGAATTTGAATACTACATTTCACCCTTAATCGGATGGACAGTGGGAACATACAATTCAAACATTGGAGGATATGATGAGAGCTTATATGCTAAACTTTAAGGGTGATTGGGATATATATCTACCTTTGATGGAGTTTGCGTATAACAATATTTATCACTCTAACATTGGTATGGATCCATTTGAGGCATTACATGGTAGACGGTGTAGAGATCCGATATGTTGGGATATAGAGGGAGCCATATTATTATAGGGATCAAAGTTGGCTCAAGAGATGATGTAGAAAATAACAGTGGTAAGGTAATGCTTGAAGGCAACTCAAGATCGGCAAAAGAAATATGCTAATCAACATTGTCAGTAGATGGAGTATAATGCTGGAGATATGATATTTCTTCGAGTATCACCTTAGAGGGGAATTCTAAGGTTTGGTAGGAAAGGGAAGTTAAGTCTGAGATATCTCAGGCCATATGAAATTGTACAACGTGTGGGGCTGTTAACTTTCATATTAGCATTACCACCAAAGTTATCACAGATTCATGATGTGTCCTTTATGCCAATGTTGAGACAGTACCGATCAGATCCTAGTCATGTTATATTTAGGCCTAAGATCGAAGTTATTATTGACATGACTTATAAGGAGGAGTTAGTGGAGATATTGGATAGACAAATTAAAAAATTAAGGAGATAGGAGATTCCGGTTGTGCAAGTTTTATGGAGTCATCATTGTTCTCGAAGGGAGGTGACTTGGGAAGTAGAGGATGAAGTTCGACATCAGTATCCTCATTTATTTGGATTGTTAGGTCCATAATTTAATTTCGAGGGTAAAATTCTTTTAAAAAGGGGAGATTTGTAAGGCCTACTTAGTAATAAATGAAACTTACCCAACAGCGCAGCCTAACCCACAAACCATTAAACATGCATATAAGACATCATCTAGAATTTTGAAGAAAACCAACAAAAACAGCTATTCCTTCATCTTTTCTCTCAACTGTTCCAACTGGTAAGTGTGTCTAAATGTACCATTTTATCCTACATGTGACACTTTTCATATATGTTCTCTCATTTTGTTTTGCATCAAATTGGTGGGAGGGGTGGGGTTTATGGAGGATGACAACCCCAAAGTGCATTACACTTAGGTAAAAATTTCATTAGCTCTATTATGTCTTTTTTTATGATTTTGATCATCCTACACTAGTTTATAGTTGGATTGCATGTCATGATTGTTTGGGACAATAACTGAAGTTGCATAAAGGGATAAAAATGGAGAAAATGTGGCTAGAATTTGATAAAAGAAGAGGAGATAGGAGAAGAGGAGAGGGTGCAGAAGATGACATCTTTTGAAAATTTAATTTACATGTAGGGGCATAATAGGAAATGTAAAAAGTGAAGGGGGTAAATTTGGAATTTACTTCCAAAGGGCATTTTTGGTATTAATTGAAAAGCATGTGGGCAAAATAGGACTTTTAATTAGTTAAGGGTATTTTAGTAATTATGGTGGTTAGGTTAGTAAGGATATTACTTTTATAATTAAGAATAAAATGGAAAAGGGAATAATGTTGGATTATTAAATGTATTTGAGTTAAAAATTTTCATAAATTAGTCTAATAAAATTTTGTAAATGCCTAGGTCCGAAGGTTCGATTAAGGAGTAAATTGAACTATAAGTTAGTTGAGCTAGAAATCGAGGTAAGGATAACCTTGGACTTTGCTATGAAAATATAATATCATTTTGTTATTAATAACTTATATTTTGAATTACTCATTAATTAAATTAATGATTAATAATTACATACTGGAATTATGTTCATTTTATTTCACTAATAATTAACAAAATCTACGTGTTTAATGTTTATATGTTTATATGCTTATATTCCTTTCACAAGAGTTTTATAAGGGGTAAGTTTCCTTGAAGTTGTTTAAACAACTCAAAAAATTTGCCTAACTCTTCATCCATCTTGTCTTTCTTCACTTTAGCCAGATATAGGATGGAAGAACAATATTCCTTGACTTTTCTTAGGTGAAGTTAACCTTTAGTATATGAGTGACCCTCAGTAGTCACCTTATTCTCTTTTTGAAGCTTTTTCTCAATTGTTTGGGTGACTACCATTACTCTTTCCTTATGATTCATCTCAGTTGTACGACAAACTCCCTTTTTGGTCTTTATGCCATTGTCTTTGCTATTTAGTCGAGTTGAATCTCCAAGTTGTGTATAAAAGGCATCCATTCTCTAATGTCTTACTTTTGATTCTTGAATGAATTCCACTATCATCTCATCCATACTAGGTTTCTTGGGTTACGGTGCTTGCTGCTGGAACCAAGTGGAGGGTTATTTCTCGCTTGGCCCTGATTTCTTCAAGATAAGTTGGGATGAGTCCTCCATCCTAGATTATACATGTAGCTATACAGATTATTTTGGGGTCTTGGAGCATTCCGTAAATAGTCCACATATTTGGGTTGTACAGTTTGACAATCTTGACCTTAATGCTTTAGCCCTCACCTCATATTGCATCACTCGATCTTGTGGAGCCATCGTAAGTCTATCTATCTTTTTTCTCAAGGCCTCTACTTGACTTGTCAATTGTGTCATTGTGTCCACTTTGTACACTCTCTCTAGCTTATTGACTCGTGCTCTAAATGAGCACCACTGGTAGTTTTTCATGTTCATGTCTTCTATTAAATCTTAGGCCACTTTTGGTGTCTTGTTGTTGAGTTTTCAACCACCTGCTGCATCTATTGACTACCATGTTCTTTAAGTTAGCCCATTGTAAAATCCAAAGCAATAAACCATGGTATAGGCATCTTCTTAACATCTCTTTGAATCTCTCCTATGTATCGTATATAAATTTCATTTCAGCTTAGAAGTATGAGGAGTTATTGTTCCTCAGTTTCATAGTCTTTGTTGGTAGTAAATACTTCAACAAGAACTTTTTCGCCACTTGTTCCTATGTTTTCTATGAAAATTATGACATCAAATTCAACCATTGTTTGGCCTTCCCTCTAAAAAAAATAGGAATAAATACAATCAGATGTCATCGTCATTAGCTTTGTTGATTTATAAAGTGTTGTAGATCTTAAAAGTTAAAAAATCTTGTGAGCTAGACAGATAGCTTGCCACCATTGTGCCAGTGGCCTAAAGGGTTTCCCAGCCTCTATCACGATCGTGCAAGGGCCCACAATGGTAATAGAAGCCCCATGCAGCAGTCCTATGATTATGGACAACCTCCATATATCTAAGATCTCTTATATTCACGATCCTATTTCCATACACTCATAAACACATCAAACACCTCTTAAAACATAAAATTAAGATCAAATTCTTGCTCTAAACTAATCAAACACTTAAAACATACAATTACACTAACAATAACATAATTCTAAGTCTACACACATGATAATCATCTAAAAAAATAGTTGAAAACACACTTAAACACCTAGAAAATATACTATAATCTACACCTATCACATGATAAAATGAAGTTGATGTCCCTTCCCTTAGTGATATGAAATTGCAGAATATAAAAAACTTACTTAAGAATTTTCTTGATTCACCACTTGATCTTCAACCAAGAAGAAGATTCAAACAATAAGAGAAGAACAAAGTTTGTTTTAAAAGATTTGTAACCCTAACCCTCAAAAGCGACACAAGATTAAAAGAAGAACAACAAATAAAAATGCCACTAATTGATGAAACAAAATCAATTAGATAAGTTCTATACAAAGCATGAAAATCGTGCAATGCATTCTAATTATTCAACAAGAATAATAATGAGGATAAACCTTACAAAATAATGTCATAAAATTGTGTCCCCTAGTGATAACCAAACCTCCATATATATAGGAGAGAGGTTGATCGAAACTAAGGAATAGGAATTACCTTAAACCTATAATTACTTAGCCTATTAGGAAACTGCCTTTTAGGAAACAAGATTTATTAGGAAACAAGATCTACTAGGAAACTAAATTTTAGGAAACAAGACCTACAAGGAAATTAATTTGTAGGAAACAAGATCTACTAGGAAACTAAATTTTAGGAAACAAGACGTATTAGGAAACTAAAATGTAGAAAACAAGAGACCTTATAGGATTTGGTTAACTGTCCCTTACAAAGAAGGAAACCTACTAATAGTAAATTTAGCCATGTACTTTATTTTTCAAGTTGGATCGGCCCAACTTCTTCAAGACTTATTAAGTGGACTTGTTTGGACTCCTTAATTGAAGCAACTTAGACTTGGGCTTGAAAATGGGCTTCTTTAATTAAATTATTCAAAGCCCCTTACATCCTTTCAGTCCTAGCCCTTGTTATAGGCCCAACGATACCCACAAGTGGATGCCACATCACTAGCCCCTTGATCCATATCATTCCCTCCTTCCTTAGAAAGATTCATCCTCAAATCCAATAGATCTTTGTCAAAGAGTTCATTTACTTGACATTGTAGTTCTTTTGTCTCCTCAGGTTTGGCTTGATACATTGGTCGATTGGGAATGCTTGAACCAAGTAGGAAATCGATTTGTTGCTTGATTCCTTGAAGTGGTGGAAGCCTCTTTAACATCTCCTCTAGGAAGATGTCCTCATAATCCTGCAAAATGTTTTTAATCTCAGTGGGTAAACCATTAGTTAGTTCATTAGTAGAAAAACGGTTTTCCTTATAAATCATAAAGATAAAAGGTTTATGAGTAGAAATAGCCCTATCTACATCTCTCACACATCGCATAAAAGATGCCTTTTTTCTCACTAGCTTACTGTTCACTCTTTTGCTTAACTAGTGCTTCCTTTGTTTCTCTCCCCTCACTTAACTTTTGTAGCTCACCTTGTCTTTTTTCTTTCTTCTCTCAATTTGATTTGTGTGCCTACGATCTCTTTAGGGGAAAGAGGTTTCAAAGTACATGTCCTACCATCCATTACAAAAGAATACTTGTTAGTATATCCATCTTTATTCTTGTGCCTATCAGACTCCCATGGACACTTTAACAATATATGACATGCACTAATAGGTATAACATCGTAAAGCACCTTATCTTAATACTTACCATTAGACAAATGAATAAGTGCTTGACGTTTTACCTTTACCTTACCTCTATTATCTCAGCCTTGCAACTTGTAAGGATGAGGATGTCGTGTAGTAAGTAGTGATAACCTAGCAATAAGATGTTCACTAACACAGTTAGTATAACTACCTCCATCAATAATCCCAAGACATACCATATTCTTAACTAAACATCTCATATTTAACTAAACATCTCAAATGGAAGAGTTAGTACATTGCTCATCACTTAGCTCAGGTCAGATTTGTGTATTCAAGGTTTGGACTACCACCAATGCTTCATTAGACCATTCAGCCTTGAATTCATCATCAAAGTCGTCCCCCTTAACACCTTCTTCCTTATTACTTTGAGTCAATGGAGGCATATTGTCACACTCATGATCATTAATGTAAGTCCCATTCTTCAACAACATATACACCTTTTGGTTACGACATTGTGAAGCAATATGACCCTTACCTAGACACTTAAAACATACGACAGGTTTTGACTAGTTTCGGTGTTAACCTAAGTTTGAAGAACTAATCTTAGACTCAGTAGGTTTAATGGACATATTTTCATTAGAACTGAGGTTAGGCGAATTCCTAACCCTATTGTTTCCCTATTTATTTTACTGCTAGTGTGCATTGTTAGGTCGAGCCTTTACATAAAAAAGAAGAAGTATAAGCATTCTACTTCATACGTCTCCTAGCCATGACCAGTCATGGCTTTCTCTAACAAATTATCCATAGTAATGTACCCTTGCATCTCAAATCTCTGGTGAATTGGTCAATTCAACCTTTCAAGAAAATGGGCTAAACCAGTTGATTCATCATCTCTAGTGCCAACTTTGATTTTCAATGCCTCCAACTCTTAAAATATTTAGCTATAGTTTGACTATCTTACTTTAGTTCCTGTACCCTATTATACAATTCACGAAAATAGGCATTTGGAACATAGTTCTTCCTCATTATGCCAGTTAGTTCATGCCAAGACGAAATAGGGGGTTCCTCATTCCTTCAACCAAATAGCGACATAATTTTGAAATTCAACAACAACTAGCTTAATTTTATTTTTTTCAGAAAAATTATGGACATTGAAAATCCTTTCTACTTTCAATTCCCAATCTAAGTAAGCTTTAGGATCAAATTTTACATGAAATTCAGGAATTTTCAACTTAATAGATCCCAAATTACCATAAACCTTTTTACCTTGTCCATAAGCATGGTTGGAAGTTTCAATTTCTTCCTCAAATTCTTCTTGATATTGATTGCTCATAGAAGCTTTGGTTGTATTCATATTGTTCATGGCTCCTTAATGTTTTTAATCTCAACTCCTAATTTCATCATTTGTTTTACCAACCCTATCAATAAGTCGTTATTGTTCAACTCCACGACGTCCCTTTTGGCATGAGCTAAGTTAGCCTCAAGTTCAACTTGCCTCCTCCTTGTTGCTTCATCAAACGTGATATCTACAAAATGAAAACGTCACACCCTCTTTTGTTTATTTTCGAACCACTTCCCTTGTGTTATAACCTAAAGCTACTCTCAATCTAAATGTTTCACTCTTCAATAAGCTTTTACAATCGGATGTAAAATAAAAACTCGGCCTTTTACCACTCATTCCTTATTATCTTCTTGAGTGAAATGAATAATAAATGATAATTCTCAGGCAAAGTAACACAAATAAACAAGTTAGGAGATCAAAGAACAAAAATGGCTCAAATATAATTTGCACAATAATCTAGAACAAGAAAATGAATTAGAATATGTCACAAATTGGAACAATTTCAAGTAGGGGTATTTTGGTAAGTTTTAAGGAGTAAAAATATGCAATATGGGAGTTAATCAAAAGATCTCGTCGGGTACTATCAAATTGATGTATAACACATTCTCAAATTCCTCACGATTAAAAGGATGTGGTAATTTTAAGCTGCCACACCTAAAAAGGAAACAATTTCTAATGCAAATAGGATTGACTAAAAGATATGGAAAGTAAGACTTCATTCCTTACAAGTAAAGTACCTACTAAATCGATAATACCTTTCAGAATTAGGAAACCTAGTTTCATTGGCAAAAGGAAACTTTCCAAGAACACAACTTTTTTTTCTCTTTTTTTTATTTTTTTGTTTTTGTTTTGTTTTGTTGTTTTTAAAGCAAAGGAGGTTAAAACTACCTATAGAAAATTGCCACAAAATTAAATTTGGACAATAAATTGGAAAAACCAAAAGACGAAATTCATGAAACAAAAGAAATCAACCAAGAAACAATTTAAGATTGATTAAGACTCCAAGAATGCAAATTCAAGAAGCATGATCATTCACATAACATGAATCAAGATAACATAAGCTCTGATACCAAATTGATATGAAATTGTGGAATATAAAAAGCTTACCTAAGACTTTTCTTACTTTATCACTTGATCTTCAACCACAAAGAAGATCCGAACAAAAAGAGAAGAACGAAGTTTGTTTCAAGATATTTGTAACCTAACCCTCAAGAACATGCATAAGTCAATTCAAACAAATTATAAATTGAGCGACACAAGATTGAAAGAAGAACAACAAATAAAGACACCACTATTGATGAAACAAAATCAATTAGATAAGTCGCATACAAAGTATGAAAATTGTGCAATGCATTATAAGCAACAAGAATAATAATAAGGATAAACCTCACAAAATAATGTCAGAAAATTGTGTCCCCTAGTGATAACTGAGCCTCCCTATATATAGGAAAGGGGTTGATCAAAAGTTAAGGAATAAAAATTACCTTAAACCTATAATTACTTAGCCTATTAGGAAACTATCTTTTAGGAAACAAGATCTACTAAGAAACTAATTTTTAGGAAACAATATCTACTAGGAAACTAACTTTTAGGAAATAAGATCTATAAAGAAACTAAATTTTAGGAAAGAAGACCTACTAGGAAACTAACTTGTAGGAAACAAGAGACCTTATAGGATTGGTCAACTGTCCCTTACAAAGAAGGAAACCTACGAATAGTAAATTCAACCATGGGCCTCATTTTCCAAGTTGGGTTAGGCCAACTTCTTCAAGACATATTAAATGGACTTGCTTGGACTCCTTAATTGAAGCAACTTAGTGTTGGACTTGAGAATTGGCTTCTTTAATTAAATTATTCAAAGCCACTTGCATCCTTTTAGTCTTAACCCCTGTCATAAGCCCAATAATACCCACAAGTGGATGCCACATCACTAGCTCCTTGACATTTATCACTTAGCTTATGATTGACATTCAACCTTACTCTTTCTCTAAACTTAAGAATATGTATCATTATCTAATATGAATTATTCCTCGATATTATGCACAAGAAATTCCCCTCATTTTTATAATAAGTATGGATCCATTTAACTTATTATGAGCTTTTATCCTTCAAAATTCTTCAAATCCTCTTAATAAATTGGATTTAGTTTATGGTTTTAATGGATAATATTCCTAGCCTCCTTTTTTGGGCAAACATAATTCACACAACTTCACTTTAGCAATGGAATTGTTAATGGCATTTCCAAACCATATGAACCTCCCCAATATTTGGTCTATGGTCTTACTTATAGAAAACCAAATATGCAAAGACTAATTTACATGAATGATGTTTATTGCAAAGTTCACAAATTGCACTCTTCTTGCTAATGTTAAGCTTTTGTTGTACCAACTTGCTATTCTTAATTTAGTTCTCTTTATAAGTGGCTCAAACAAGGGTCTCTTAGTGGAGATAGGAGCATCAAGTTAGATCAAAGGTGGTTTGGAAACTCTCATCCCTATTATGCACTCCAAAACTCTTGCATTGATAATTGCTCGCATCGAAAGACACAATTGACTCTTCTACTGATTAATGGCAAGAACATATAGCACTTTGAAAGATCTTAGAGTTTTTAAGTGAATTCAATGAATTTGGATACATATTGGAGAAGAGAATGAGATCCTATGAAAAGGACTGGTGATTTCCATAAATTTATTTAGTTGTATTTGAACTTTTTATCTTGACTGATTTGTAACTTAATTGATTTGATCATCACTTCCATACTAAGAGTGAAGAGGTAAGGGGACAAATGATCGACTTGCCTTAGTCCCCTTATTCCTTGGAAGAGCTTGGTTGGCTTCATATTAATAAAAATACCATATGATATTGTGATTAGGAATTGAGTTATCCAATATAAAAATTTAGGAGGGAATCCAAAGGCATACATTGTGTTCAAGATAAAACTCTAATCTAATGGGTCTTAAGCTTTATTGAAGTCCACTTTAATGGAGCAATTCTTACTTAAAACCCTTCCTTTCGTAATTTTTAGGAGTTCTTGAATCATCAAGGCATTAGCCTCAATCAATCTGCCCTTAATAAAAGCTCCTTAAGAAGAATATACTATTTTAGAAATGATGAATTTTAATCTATTAGCTAACATTTTGAAGATGACCTTGTAAATAGTATTACAACGTGAAATTGGTTGAAAGAAAAAGGCATTAAGACCATCTTGTCCTAATGCCTTATTAGGGTCCAAGGAAAACATTAGTTCCTTAACATCAGTAGTAGTGAATGGCTTATGAGATAATTAGCATCTTGAAGAAACATTTGCTTTGTAATGAGAGATTTTAACCAAGTCATAGAAGATGTTGCATTTAAGAGAGAGTCTAGTGGAAAAATAGGAGAAAGCTTCTTGATGTATTTAAGTTTTGAAATATAGCCAATTGTCATATTGATCTCACAATGAAATAATTTTATTAGTATTCTTCCTAAAAGCATGGATTTATGAAAGGAAAAAAAGTTATCATCCCATTATTATAACCATAAAATTCTGGACCTATATTTGATAAGAGAGAGATTTATGTATACTGCCCAGTTATATAGGTGCATTGCATATTTCTCTTCTTCTTGAAGGACCTGATCATTTGGGGAATAGTACTGGGATCTCTACACTTCATTCAACTTCCTTTTAGCTTTCTAAACTACTAGATAAGTGTCTGGGTATCTGGTGCTGCTCAGACATTTAAATTCATTCTTGACTTGCTCCATTTATCTTATGCAGTTGAATAATCTATAGCCCTGTACACTAGATCTTAAGCCTTTGAGAATAGCTTCAACGAAACCCTCAACTTCAGCTAAGAAATTATTATACCTAAATGGAGATTTTCTCTTTTAAAAACTAAACATATTTTGTACCAAAATGGAAGAGTGATCAGAAAAAAAAAGGGGATTGTTAAAGCATTATATCTTCAATATCCTTTGGCTTCAGAGGGATTGATAAGGCTATTGAAATCACCAATTACTATCTAACGCTTAAACATTGTATCCATAATATCCTTCAGCTTATTGTAGAGGGGAATATGTTGAAATGCTAGGTTGAAAGCATTCATAAATATAACAAAGAAACTAGCCCTTTCTTGTTTTGTTCAGACTTGCAGATGAATGAGTTGGTTTTCTGCTATAAATGCTTGAATCATAAGCCATTATAACACTTTAAGATGAATGAGTTGGTTTTCTACTATAAATGCTTGAATCATAGGCCATTACAATTGATAAAAATTGCTTATGTGTAACTAGAAAATCACATGTTTAAATTACAGAAATTACCTTTTTATAAAAATAAATACAAGAATAAGATCTCCTCAAGAATTTCATATTTCTTCTATTATGCTTCTTAATTTTGGTTTCTAAAAGACCAATAAAAAAGGGGTTAGTATCATTTAAATTATCATAGATCATTTATTACTTATTTATGCTATTTAACCTTCTAGTATTCTGGGAAGGAATATTCATTAAAGGGAAGAAGTAGAAGTTTTTCTTCTTCCTATTTGAACTCCTTCTGGTGACCCTCTGAAAGTTCCTTTCACCATCCTCTTCTTTGAAGTTTGAAGTATTGATTGGGTGTGAGCCAAGTGTGTTCGAGGTTGGCATTGATTGTTCTGAGCAATTTAATTGAAGTTCTACTATCCCATTTACAGATTTATAAATGGGCATAAGAGTTGTCATCATCAGCGTGTGTATCTTCTTGCGTTGATCCTACTGAGTCATCAAAATCCTGACCAGCTTCGTCAGGATTGAAATTTGACAACCAGGGCTTTGCAGTAGTTTATTATTACAAGTAGTCTTAGTGCCTAAATAAAATAACGTAGTCTCTCTTCTTCTTCTTCTTCTTTTTTTTTCCCCCTTCTAATAAACTGTTACTAGTCGTGATGTGTTGACCAAAAAGTACGTTCCATTAGGGTACAACTCATCTCACCGTGGTCTTCAGTTTAGCTACTTTTTCTTTTCGCTTTAATTCTTGGAAGGACGGAACCAGGGGTTTGCAGTGTTGAAGTAATGGGTGGTGGAGTACTTCTAGGCATGCCTGGTTTATGGGCTGATGATAATTGCGAACCATCTGATCATTATACTTCCAAGGTTGGGGGCATTCCGGTTAGTTTTGATTTTACTTGCTGAGTAATCAATTCTCTAATTTCCCTTTTGGGCCAATTTGAGTAAGGCTACCAGGATTTACTTCTTCTTCTTGACAGGATTGGCCTTTTCCTTTAGAGACATTACCTGAACGTCTTCTTCTCTGTGATGCATGCGGAATTAAATTGTGTCTTGTTGCACAGGTTTTAGCTTTCTTTGAAAGCTGAATTCTTTAATGGGTTATTGATAATATCGCAATTGATATGAATTTGAGATGCTTTCTGCTTTGTTCTGGACTTTTCCCTAGGTATATGCTCCTGTTTCAGATGGCAGTTTGAAGATTGATGATCGGCTTCTTTTGGTTTTCGGTTGCACGAAGCCAAACTGTGGGAGCAGTTCTATTAGGTCTTAAAATCTTATTTTGAAATATACATCAATTGATTACATCTTTCTTGGTTATTGTTTGTGACTGCTGTTGTGCCTCACACATCTATCTGTTTCTGGTGATTTGCAGCTATCGAGCCCTTCGCATTCAAAGATCAAGTGAGGAACGAGAATCACCAGCAGGTTCTCAGGATGAATCTCCTTTAACAGCCTATTGCGTTTCAGGTTCAAAGTCTAACTGGCCTGAGGATCCGGATGATGAAAGTGATGACAACATGGATCTTGATGCTTTGGCTAATGCACTTTCTGAAGCTGGAAGCTTGGCTTCTCAATCCAAGAAATCTTTCAAGAACTTGAAATCTCAAATTGTTATAAAACCTTCTCCAGTGCATGCAAGAGTGGTTGACATGGAAACCCCAGGTAATGTTGCTATTTGAAATGAGTTATCAGCTTGTTGAAAATCACCTGCTCTATTCTAGTAGCTGTGCATTTTTGCTGCAAAATTTGGAGGGGCGTTCTCCAATTTGTATCCTTGCTTGGTAGTGTTGGCATTTCCTACTATTGAGTAGTTAAAAGTAGTTGCACCGTTTTGTTTTTTCTTTACGTGACCTAGTCAACCAAACGCCTTATTTTTCTTTCCAAAAATGTCAGCTCCTTTTGACTTTGTGAGTTTAACATGGATTTTTTATTTTGGTAATTGCAGTGCTTCCTTGCTTTTATGTCTATACTCAGGAAGAAGCATCATCAAGGGATGTTCCATCTCTATGTTCAAACTACTCTGCTCTTTCCATTAAAATAAAAGGAAGTGATGGTGGCAATCACGAAAAAGAAGAAGCATGGGAAGAAGAAGCATATGAATATGATAAGGCTTTAACTGCTGACAGGACTTACCTTAAGTTTAAGAAAAAGCTGGATGGAAACCCCGAACAGTGCTTCAGGTTTTAAAACTTCCTTACTGTATCTCCTAAATGTGTGAAATCTGATTTTAAATGTTACTCTTTTATTGCTAGACCCAGAAAAACTTAAGGAGATTTTACATTTTGCAAAGCAGTCAAAAATATAATTTGTTACGAGGTTGAGGCAGAAAACTTTCCTATTAGTATTCACTCTATTTTCCTCCTCATTCTGTAATAAGCCCCACTATAATCTATAAAACCTGGAAATATTTATTAGTACTAGTTTTCTCCTAAAAATTTAGTTGAACTGAGATCATCTTTATTTTCTACTAGTCTGTATCATGTGCCGAATTGATGCAGCAATAACCTTCAAGGAGATTTGCCGACAACTGGGTCTCACTTACATCACTTGCATGAAATGCTTGTGTTATTACCACTTAATTGGTTTATAGAAACTGGAGCAATGAAAGAGAGATTTATTTCTTCAGATATTATTGAATAAAGGTTTTTGGCTTAGTGTCTTCAGAGTTTTTGTGAGGGAGCATTGCTATTTTTTCACCTTGAATTGTCACGAGGTATCTTGAAACTTTCTGCTTTCTGTTACTTCACAATTTTGATGATAGAAATGCTGAATTGTGGCATGTTCGTCCTTTATCCTGGCATAAGGATGTCATTAAAGTGAGCAAGGCCTTCTCAATGACAGTCCATCAAGGGTTGGCGATTTAGGTAGCAGTTCCCCTGCATTGAGAATGAGGCTGTTTCTAAAAATCAGTCCACACTCTTGAGACATAATAGACCTATGTTAATCTTTTCTGAGATTGATAGAGATGCTTTTACCTATTATGGTTAAGGTTTCAATTTCGCCGCGTTTTTTGGTTGGGAGATCCTAGTTTTCCTTTCAGATTTTTCAACTTTAAATTTAGACTAATCATATTTCAAGTTGGTGTCATCCACATATTTTCTTGCCCCAATATTTTATTAAAAGTACATATTCTATAACATTCTTCCCTCACCACATTCCTGTCCATGTCTTTAGTTATTTTCTTTCTTTTCGTTTTGTTAAGATCTTGCAGTGGACTTATCCTGGTAATGTACCATATTTCCTCCAAATTTGAGACTTTTGTTCTTCCCAACATTATTGTTCCTTGACATTCTAGCTTGCATAGGTACTTGTATGGTGGAAAGCCACTTCTGGCTACAGCAGAGGTGGGAGAGGCTGGGAGCTGCAAACTTTGTGATTCTCCAAGGCACTATGAGATGCAGCTTATGTCTCCATTAATATACTTCCTTCAAGAGGCAGCTGATGATTCTCAGAAACATTCATTGGAGAACTGGAACTGGATGACACTTATCGTCTATACATGCTCTATGGTGCGTTCTGAACTGATTTGTTTACTATGTCCTCTCTTAAAACAAGCTTTTGTGGTCTAGTCCTGTCTCTGGTAGTTTATATTAAATTGTATGTCGTGCTGTTTGTAGCCATTTTTTAATATGCTGGGTTTGTTCCAGAATTGTTCAAACAAACTTGATGGAGAAGAGTCTAGCGCTGATGGTTGGGTAGTTGCAGAAGAGGGCGTTATTGTACAATTCGAGAAATTGATGCAGGAATCCACGAATATGGGCTTTTTCTCCTGATGCAAAGCATAAATTCTGGACATGTAAAGGATGCTTTTTTGTGCAATAGTCAGTTTTTGATGTGGATATTCCATAAAGTAATTGACAAGTATGGTGAAGCGGAATCTTTTTGGATTTGGGTAAAGAAAATGTTGGACCTCGGTGACAGGTAACCTTGAAGGGATGTTTTGCTGCACTTAAAGCAGAAACCAACTCTGCTGCAGCCGTTACTGCCTCTGGTGCATCCCAGTTGCCATAAACCTCAGGGCTAGCCCCACTAAAATAAAAGGAAGCTACCCCCTTGTAGGAATCAATTGCAACCTTAGGTCCATCACCCACGATACTCTTCCTGAATAGTTATAACGTTATTATCTCCAATCTTCGGTGATTCAGATGAAACTTTAGCAGCAACCAACTTTAGCATTTATCGCACTGCTTCTAGCATTAAGTTATACATATGTAAGCCTGAACAGTGTCCAAATCATACTTGATCAATTTCTTTGATAAGGTAAATTCCCCTGGTTCGTAGTTACTAGTGCATTGTAGGTCAGATAAACTATCTTGAAAGTGGCGGGTTTCTGCTATTTTGTAAGCTTCTAATTCATCAGGACAAGGTAACAGAAGATCGGTAATTCCCTTACATCACTGCAAGAAAAAGGAGTTGTATTAATGGAAATTACCGATGGAAAGCGTAAACAAACCGTCGGTAATTAAAATTAGTGATGGTATTTAATGACGGTTAAAACTGTCGTCAAATTGACTGTCGATAAATTTACTGACGGATAATTGTTTCCGTCGATATATATACCGATGGAAATTTTTTTACTATCTGTGAATTAACAATAACAATGTGAATATTTTCTGACGGTTTATAAGCAATCATCGGTAAATATGACTTAGTATATTGACGGAATTTAAAAATTCATCGGTAAATATTGGTCAACATTATCGACGGAAAATAAAATTCCGTCGGTAAGATTCATAAGTACTTTGCACCGAGTTTTGATAAACCGTCGGTAATGATTGTACATTAAATTCTCTTTAAAATCCCGACATTAAATTTTATCAACAGCTATTAATTATTTGTGCATTATTTTGTTGATTTGTTTATATTATTAATTTGTTTAAACATAAATTTAATTGAGCATATAAAGTTAAAATTGTATTCATTCATAATAAAAACATTAAATTGTACATAAATTCAAACCAAATGACTACACTAATTCTATTGTTCTAACGAGCTCGGATGGTCCGAGTCTCCACCCTTTCCCTTCAACTGCTGCACATCATTTTGAATCTTAGTCATGAACTCTACATACTGTTGCAACTGAGTTGTCAATGTCTGCACTGTGCTCTCAAGATGATGGATACGTTCCATTGTCGGCCATGTAGTTGATGCTGCTGTACTGAACGTAAATGAGTGTGAATAACATGTGTTCGCAAATAACCCTAGCCCGAAGATCCTTTCACGACTGTCCCTACCACCCACTGCATCAAAATATGCCTGACTCTTATCAACATTTTCTATTGCCTGAGACTGTCGCTGAATTGTTTCTTCTATTTGGTCCTATTATGAGGCAGTGCTTATATTAGTAAGTGATAATTATTAAGAATGAATATTAAAGTATAAATTTGATATACATTCAGTTATTTACATTGACTGTTGACGAATGTCACATCATCATGCTTTTTAGTATGAGTATGCAAAAACAACTGACGGAGTGTAGGCCTTATGCTGATAGATTTTTCCTGCATAACAATAAAATGTTCTAAGTTAAAGTAGAATTTATAAAAATTTCGACAGAGTCTTCTCTATTTTTATGATATTACCCACTGTTGAACAAAGAAAATAACTCAACACAGCCATATATGGCACCAGACATTTATACCATGATCATTATCCATACTACACATATTTTCATCGTAACATTCACACATTAATTTAAATTGAAATACAACAAAATAAAAAATGAGAATATAAGTGTAACATTTAGATAATTACAAGTCTCTCTGCATGCTCACTGTGGGTAATTGATTCTTCTGTATGAATGGGAAGACTATTTCTTCCTGGGGCTCTACGTCTGTTGGTCGAGTTACATCCTGAGATGAACATTGCCTTAGGTGATATCCAGTACTCCTGCCAACGACTCTATATGCTCTCAGAAATATAAGGCGGTCGTACACCAACCTTGCATATCACATCAATAAAGTTGCGATAACGTGTACGAGTTCGAGACTCCCATACACCACGTATGACCCCGTTGATACTAGAATTTTAGTAAAAATGTTTTTGAAATTAAAAGGAATAAAGTTGATAACTTATAATTGATTAATATTTATGTTATTAATGTATACAAAAAATGAAAAAAAAACATTATTTGCATATTATACCTCAAACTCCTAAAAGTAAAATGCCTTTGTGGCCTTAGAGATCTTCTTCCATACAAACCCTTATGATCAATCCTCTCCTTAAACGTAGATGTCATATGTTTGGAGCACGGCTCAGACGGAATCAACCTATTATAAGAATAAATAATTTTATACCATTTGCAAAAATTTAAACCTATAACTTAATTTAATGCGATTTCACTTACAACTTGTTGACAATTTTTATAAACTTTCTTCCAACAGATCCCTCAGCTTCAGGTTGGCATTCGTCTACTTCATCCGCTATAGGGGTAGTGGATGATATATGAGTGGTGGATTGTGAAGCATCAGCAATTGGAGCTAATGTTTCATCTGTAGGTGTAGGCCTTGGAGGTGGAGGTGGAGGTGGTGATTCAGTTGCAACAGGAGACTGTGATGGGCCACCCTCACAATAAGTCCCTCCGATCATGCATCTGAGCCTGGGCCATATGAAATCATGTTGTCTATTTGGTCCCATATTTCTACCTGAAATTCTTTATTTGTTGAATTTTGTAGAAATATAAGATTTGAATTTGAATCCTATATTTTACACAATATATGTAAAAGGACATAAGACGATTTGTTGAATATCATATTGAAGTACAAACTTTGAATTCAATTACGAGAATAATAGTTACAGTCATAGAACAATAATGTAATTAGTTTAAAGCAGAGTCTAGTGTATTGCAGAGATACATCACAATGATATAACTATTTAGTTAGTTTCCAAGTGACATGAGAGTTGGTAAAGGTAAATAAGTTCCCCATGGGTGGATTCTCGAGAAGGTTCCTGGCATGTTTGAACAGATCAATGGAAAGAGTGAAAGTTCTTCCCTCATGTGTTCGGTTTTGAATACCTTCTTGCAATAGCGTTTTCGCTATTGCTAAACTTGTAGATGAAACGTTAGGAAATGGTTTACCTACAACGTATTAGGAAGGAACTTACATATTGTCAGATTACATACTCGTTAAACGAACCTATCCTGACAACTTATACATACGTGAATTTCCAGACGAGCTATATGGAATTGCCAACTTTTCTAAAGCAACCGATTTCCCTAATCCTTCAACGACCGTTGTGTCATTGCTCCCGCCTCCTTCGGCATACATGTCATCTTCGAGATTCAAGCAAGCTTAAAACAACATGTAGTATATACCATCAAATGTGAATATATATAACAACTTCATAAAGGGAAATGAGATGTACATAATAATAAGGAAAGTGACACTTTTAAGATGATACGATACACTTTGAAGCAAAAGATCAGTCATAGAAGGCAAACGATCATTACTTAAAGAAGTGGAGATTGTTATTGTATCCTTTATTCCTTCGGCAGGGACAATTTTGCCGTATTCCTCCCAACGAAATAAATTATTATCATCCGAAACCAGACGTCATGTCGATATTCTTTGATTAAGATTTTTAATTAAATATTTGACAGAATATATTGAAAAGTTTGAAATGATCTTCTTTGTCAAATAAATTATTCAACTACATACACAAATTAATCGTTATCATAGCTTAATTAGAAATTACAATCATCTTTATTTTCTGAAGAATAAGAATCGAAATCCGGCTCCTCTTCAGATCTTTGACCCTCATCCTCCTCTCTAGATGAAATTTCAATATATTCGTTAGATAGATCATTCAAAGGTTCATTATCATCATATGTGTCATATACATTTATAAAATAAGCATTTTCCTGAAACACTTCACTTTTAATTCTCTTTTCTCCTTTTCCATGTGATTTAAAAACACCTTCAGGTTTAAGTTAGCAAACCACCAACCAATCTGATTTATCTCGTCGTAAGTTGGGAAAAGGGACATAATATACCTGTTTCGCTTGTATAGCCAACACGAAAGGTTCAAATTGTCTCAATCTTTTGCAGTTGTTGATTTCAACAAGATTGTATCAACTGTGTACTTTTGTTCTAACATTTAGAGTCGGGTCAAACCAATTACACTTAAATGTCACAGTTCGCTTGATTGGCAATACAGGGTACTCAACTTTTAGTATCTCAATGACTTTACTATAGTAATCCATCAAATCTCCCTGTATGGAAACTCCACTATTTATTGTTTCCATGCTATGACCATGATATTCTGTATGATATTTGTATCCATTAACGAAATACACCGGATACGATTTAACCGTTCGCAAAGGTCCTTTAGCAAGATCACAAATGAACTTGTTCTCTATTGGGGACAAATGTCGGGTTCCCTATGTCATGTCCACTCAACATAATTGGGGACAAATCCTTTTCTCAGCAAATGCCCATTAACTTCATTAATAGGAAGGAAACATTTGTTTTTGCACTTTTTACATGGACATCTGATTTTCGGCCCATCCATATATTCAGGTTGAGAACATGCATAATGAATAAAAGCTTCAACTCCGGCAACAAATTCAGGATTAATGTAACCATCAGGTGTTAATCGTCTATACATCCAAGATCTATCAACATAACTCATTTATGCAAAATTGTTAATTTAAAACAGTGATTCATATTCGCCAAAATTTATAGAACATCTAAGATAAGACTTGTGAATTAGGACAACAAGTTTTGGTTGTGACTCCTAAGCTCCTCGTACTTTTCACCGATAAGCCTCACAGGAGCAATCATCACGGATTATGGGTTAAAGTTTATGGGTTCAAATCTAAAAAATGAACCTATACTAAAGATTGAACATATATGTTTATAATAATATATGTTAGAAGATCTTTTCAATCATTAAAAGTCCTATATTAAATATTTACTACTGCCAAATATAATAAGTATTCATCAAAATATGAATACTTATTTTGATAAATTGTTTAAACATATAGCTAGTTTTTAAAAGATGCGTGTAAAAATTCGCACATAAGAAGTAAAGAGAAGCTAATCACAATGGAATAAGAATCAGTGAAATAATGAATTGACAATTTGAGGTAATTGGAACTATAATATAAGTCAAACTCATCATATATTAATTAAATGATAAACCGAAGTTCATACCATAAACAAATACCTAAATTAAACCAAGTTCAAAAAAAGTGTTGTAAAAAACAAATTCACTTACCTTAACCGACACGCAGAAGGATCTTCCTAAAGTACGTGAACGAAGATGATGACGACGGAGCTAAATGAAAAATATAGAAACTGATACAAATGTCATTAAAATGTGTGAAAATTAATTTGACATTGTCACACCATATACGAAAATGAATGTCATTTGAATACCTACTAAAGCTTCTCTTCAAGCTCACTCGAAATGAAAATAATGCAAGCAAATTAGTTCCTACAACTAAGAACAAATTTTTTCACAGGTTAGAAAGCGGGAAATATAACGCATTAATTGCCATGAAATATTATAATGAATCAAGGTCATTAACTATACTATATTAATTCAATCATCAGTTAATACTAAGGAGCTCTTGTTTTAATTTAAAAATGGTAATGTCACATTTTACGAGAACCCTATTGAAAATTCGGCAGAGTTTCTCCTATAAAATGGACATCCCCCTTTTAGAAGAAGGGCCAATCCTGTAAAAAAATACACTTCTATATCGACCAGTAATCACAACTCAAATTAGGTCTCTGAACTATATGTCTATTCTCAATTCAGTCCACATTTATGTCATAAAATCTATAATTATCTAATTCACAATTCAAGTATACCAATTTGTAACCCATACACTCTCAATTATAGTCAATACATCAAGATATTCTCAATTC
>JANPWT010000247.1:24226972-24247306 GCA_024678245.1 Erythroxylum densum | reverse complement strand
CTGAAGAGAGAAGAGAAAAAGAGAAGAAAATCATGGGAAGCTTGGAAGGAGGAAGAAAGAAGAAGAAAAGAAGAGGAAATCAACTTGTTAGAGGTAAGTTTATCATCTTTCTTCTTCCTTTGTTAGAAAAGGGATTAGAGAAATAGATTTGTGTAGGGTTTGTGTCGAAAATGAAGTAGATGAACTCATTTATGATTTTCGTGGGTGTTGAGATAGGGAAAACATAGAGTAATGTGATATTGTGGTATAAGAAGATTTTAAGGAGAGAAAGATGGGTTATATGTGAGATGTGGAAGTGAGAATCTAGAAATTTTGAAGACGAGTTATGCTTCTGTGAAAGTTCGTTGCGGCCAACTCTTGGGTTCGCCACGACCAACTTTCTGTGGTTCACCACGACCAACCTATAAGAAATCAAAGTTTGTCGTGGCTAACTGTTCTTGGTTCGATGTGGCCAACTTTTTGGTTCACCGCGGTGAAGTTTTATACAGCTTAAACATGTTTTGGTAGTTTAAGGATAACTTTTCTGTAGTTATCCAAATGAAGTGATTTTTGATTTGGAGTAAACGCGAGACATAGGGATACAATTTTTTTGAAGAAATATAGTTTTAATTTAGTCTCTAAGAATGTCAATTTTGGGATGGAAGTTGAGCACAGAATATTGTTTCAGTATAAGAACAATCCAAAAATGTTTAGGGTATAACTTTTAGATTACTAAACCAAATTGAATGATTTTGGTGTCATTAGAAACTTAAGACAATGGGGAACATTTTTCTAGAAGAAAAGTGTTATCAAATTTCTTCATTTACCTAATTAAAATGATCATGGAAAATTGACCCAAAGGTCTAAATTTTTGGAAGGGTTATAGTTCAATTTTAGCAATTTTTAAATTATTATTAAAGTTTTATAAACTTTCATTTGAATTTGGATTGAATGAAAAATTGGTTTGTGTTAGGAAACTAATAAAACCCTATCCAAGAGCAAGAGGAAGGGCATATTTGAACTTGGATTTTCAAGCGAAATTAGGTGGGTAATGTATTTATGGTTATTGTGTGATTAGGAAAATTCTTGCCTATATATGTGTATGTTTAAATTGCTTGGTTTTGGAATTGTTGTTAAGATTTTATAATGCATGATAATTTGCGGTTATGTTATACCTTGAAAGAGGTTAAACATTTTGTCTAAATGAAAAGAAGAAAAAAATAAAAGTATAAGAATATGATGAAATGAATTGAGCATGCATATGTGCTTTTGTTTGGGCAAGAGTGGAATCATTTCATTTGTCACGTGTAGTTGACAAGAGCCTTCTCTCGGCTGCTCGCTTGTGGCATATGAGATCTAAAAAGTGGACTCATTTCGTTCATGGTGTAAAGTTCAGTTTCTCCAATTCGTTTCTATGGAACGCTCTAGCCAATTATTTGTGCATTGCATATTTGATTTATTATGTATGGTGTATAATTGAGTGTGATACTTTGATGGATAACTTACGTAATGTATTCTATGTGATGAGATTTTGTTAATTATGAGTTGTGAGTTGAATTGTGAATTATTGAATTACTAGACATATAAGTATATATGTTTGATTATGTGGCTCATTGACAATGGCTATAAATATATTAGCCACAGACCTGTGTAGTTCAACCCATTATTTTCACTCCTCAGGTGCAGAATAAGATGACGATTAATCCTTGTAAGGCATCAGAAACTCCAAGATAATTAGAGACTTTTTGACTAAGTTAGTGACTATTTTGGATAGCTTTAGAGGCATATCAACATCGAGCATCGTTATGTATTTGTTTTAAGTTAGTGATGTGTATGAAGATATGTAAGTGAATCTTGTTCAAAAACTTTTGATTTAGTAATGAAATGAAGAATTGAAGTTTCTTTTGTGTATGATTATGATTATCTGGTGGGTGAGTTAGATGGTTGAATTATATGTATGAAGGTATGTGTGTTTAGAATATTGGAATAGGTTGATGAAAAGTTGTTGGGATTGTATGAATGAGTGTATATGTCTAGTATGTGCAAATTTGTGTTTGAATGTTGGAGTCTGGGTTTCGGATCTTGGGAGTTTTCCCGTGAATTTGAATCCTTTCGACCCTACCCTTACGTGATCCTTACCTGACAGTCTCGAGCAGTCGCCTCGAAGTAAGGGAACGGGACTCGGGCCCAACATCATTTAGTATCAAAGCTTAGGCTTTTCCTAGGCTTAGAATGCATAATAGTATTAATTATATGCTATGTGCTTTCTTGTTGCATTGTGAATTGATTGATTGCATTAAGTGATTGCATAATAGTATACCTATGGCCCATCCAGTCATGAGTCGACCCATAAGCTAGCCAGCCCTTGATCAGGCCAGGCCCAGGTCGGGCCATTGACATGCGTACATGTCTTTAACTGTGAACGAGTAATCTTCTTACTTTCTAGAAAATTAACATACACAGTCACCTACACTTTCGTGTATAATCGCGTAACCTTAATTTTGGAGTATAAAAGGAAAATTAAGAGGCTAATTAGAATATATACAAATTCAAGACCAAAGGATGCAGATTCCTCACCTTTTGAAGAGTTATGTGCAGCTAATCTACTTCCTTCTGCTTTAAAAGGGATATCAAGGCCGATTAAAATGTTTATGCATTAATTAAGCTTAATGATGTAGTTCCTAACTCTCTTTTAGGATTGATTATGATATTTAGTGTTTAAAGGTTATGATTTATATATGAATGACTTAGATAAGGCTTACTATATAATTCATGTATGGACTTATGCCAGAATCTTGATAACAATTTGTATTTGTTATTATTCAAATTCAAATGCAAACTAATAATTAGGCATCATTAGAGATAACATAGTATAAGTTAAATAATTTGAGCTTGTGTAATTATTGCTTAGATTAATCTATTTTCTTACTCTTCTTATGTTTTTTAATGTTTGTGCATGACAATGACTACATCTCCTCATCAAGGTCCTTTGAAATTTGACCTAGAGATTGAAAGAAGATTGTGAAGATTGTATAAGGAGAACATAATAACTCAAGGAATAGAATAAGGAATTGATTTGGAAAAAGCTATAGCTAATCCAAGAACTCTAAGGAAGTTGGCTACCTCATACTTAACCTAAAGACCTTTATGCATTACATTCCCAAATTTTGCTAATCATATTACTTTTAAATTTAAGTTTGGTTTGGTACATCTTTTACCTAATTTTCAAGATCTTGCAGGTTAGGATGCTTATAAGCATTTTAAGGATCTCGATGTAGTTTGTTTTAATATGAAACCTCTAAGGATGATGGAAGAACAAATCATGTTAAGAGCTTTTTCCATTTTCATTAAAGGATGCAACATCATGGAGAGAAATTTTTTGGGTAAAGCAACATCATGGAGAATCCCTCTACGAGTATTAGTAGTGTTTCAAGAAGTTGTGTGCTAGCTAGCCCTATCAAAATATCACATAACAACACCTTATCCAATATTTTTATAAAGGGTTATTTCTTACAGATAAGGTTTTTGTAATTGCAACAAATGGTGGAGCATTGGGTGAAAAGAATCCAAAAGAGTCAAGAACTATAATAGACCGTATGGTAGTAAACTCACAACTATATTTGCTCTTAGATTGAAGGGTATTTCAGTAATTTTCTTCCCCTTTTTCCTATAGCCATCACTTTTATATTTCTATTTTTGGTTAAGTTTATATAGTCGAAATCTTTTTACCTTCCTTTTTAGACGGATTTCCCTTTATAAGGTCATTTTGAAACTTTGTAATGCCTCAATCCAAATAGCCTCTGTAGGTGTGTGTTAGAACATAGCCTTCTAGTGGCCAACATGCCATAAATCCCTTAATGCTTGAGGAAAACTCCTCTTTTATTTTAGATGAAGACTTTATTACTTTGAACCATTTGATAGTCAAAGGAAAAGCAGTTAAACTTTGTTAAAGGTTCATTTAAGCCTTGGAGTAGTTTAGTTAAGACCAACTAGGAAAAGGCGAAATGTAAGCTCACTCACTACTTAGGCACTGGTTGCAATGGAGTAGTTCCACTACCACTAGAAATCCTACAAGTTGAAGTAGCAACTTGATCCTCCTCACTTATAAGATTCTTCTTGGATAAAAGACCATCATTCCCTTAAATCCATATATGGATATCTCCTAATTAGGGTAAAACGGGATTGGATAAAACTTCTTTAATAGAAAACAACTATTTCATATTCAAATTATCTAGTGATGCTAACCTCATAAGCATCTTAGAATAAGGCCCTTGGAATATGGTAGGAAGGCTCTTATTCCTTCAAAATGATACCCTTGTATGGTCTTAGACAGAAACAATGTTGAGGTAGTTCTAATATGAATCAATTTCCATAACCTATCTTTAGAAAACTAGATCTTAAAAGGTTTAAGCTTCTTGGCCAGTGCTTTAAGTAAACTTTTTGATAGACTCTCAAAAAGCTATTATAGATTGACTTGGATATGTAAGGGTGTGTATTAAGGTCAACTATTCTTATAGAAAGATTATTTGAAGAGGGCTTATTGATTTATCGTATGATTCAACTAACTTATAATTAGAAGCCTAGTAGCCAGAATAAGATTTAAAGACCTACATGAAAGGTTTTCAAAATAGGCATTTATAAGAAATTCATATAGTTTGAAACTCTAACTCCAACAGAAATATTGAATGAGGAAGTCAATGCAACGTGGTTAGAGGTTTAAGATAAAGTAGTGGAGGTGGAATTAAACTTAAGAAAAAAAACCTTTTGGGAGTCCAATTATGAAATTCCTACGATTCCTCATAGTTCTCATAAAGATCCTATTATCTCATAGCAAAACAAAGTGGGGATTCAAAATTCAAATGATATTATAAACATATCTAAAGTTATTATATTCATAAATGCTTTTATAAGAATTAAGGTAAATCCTATAATAGTTGAGAATATTTGCCCTAAAGATGAGGGCTTTATCATAGTGTCTAACACTTCAAAGAGTATGTTTGGAAGAAAATCTAGTATAAAGAAAAAGACCATGTCCATATTCATATGGAATACGAAGACACTCAATAGTTTTAAAAAAGCAAAGGTTCAAAGATATTATTTTAGAGAAGAAGCTAATTTTATTTGGAAAGAAGCTAATTTTATTTGTACTTTTAGAAACAAAAATAACGGTTGAAAAGCTAAAGAAGGAATTTAGTTTTTTATGTAACAACTCAAGATACATTCCAACCACTCCTACCACTTCAATGGAAGAGTAATGGTGGGTTATAATCCTTTCGTAATCGAGGTAACTGAACTATTCATCTCAGAACATGTCACCTATATAATTTGTAATCTAATTATGTCCTCAAACTCTTTATCTCAATTATATAGCTACAAATCTGAGATTTTAAAGAGCTAATATGTAGAGTGACTTAAAAACAATACAGGAGGAATATAGTTTCCTTGGCTTCTAATTGTTGACCTTAACTACATTATTTCCTTGAATGAAAATGAAGGCAAAAGAGTCGATATAAAACACCTCAAAGGTGAGCTCAGTCCTATGGTCAATTAGATTGGAGTGATAGATCTTGACTTTATAAGTTAATTCTTCACAAGGAGTAAAAAATGAAATGGGGAGTGGTTCATGAGGAAAAAGCTTGATAGAGTGTTAGTAAAAAATGAGTGGTTAAACAAATTTTATCTTTACACAGTTTGGACCTTTTTCCTATGATAATTTAACCATAAAGATAAAACATTTGACTTATCTTAAACCTATTAGAACTCTACCTAGATTTTATAGCTTCTTATTGTAAGTTGAGGAGTTTGAGATTACTGTCTTGAAAGGTATAAATAAAAAAGTTACAAGATCCAAGGCATTTCAACAGGTTATTGAGTTGAAAGTAGTTAAAGAGGAAATAAAAGACCTTAAAAGAAGGGCTTGTTTAGACACTAAAGACCAAGCAGGATCAATAAGGAAGCCTTGAAATTTTGTCAAGAGGATTGTTATAAAGACCACTACAGTGACTTGTTAAAAAAAAGAACTTCAAGCTCTAAACTGTTATATCCAAGCATTAAGTTTTCACAATTCACTTTTAAAGTAGAAAACCAAAATCAATTGGTTTTATAAAGGAGGAAAAAGCATAATATTTTTCTTTAACACCATTCTTGCTCATAGAAACTGAAATAAAATCAAATATCTGGTAAATGAGCATGAGAACTCCTCTAATGATTAGGTTAAGTTAAAGAATATTACCTTCAACTACTACAACAATCTATTGGGAACCAAATCTCCTTATAACTCTTTTATGCACTGCTTAAAATGCATTATTGGTCTTGTTCTTGATCCTAGATCCTTTTCTTTAAAAGACATAAAGTAGGTTATATTTAGCTTTAAAACTAGTGACTTTAATGCCTTTTTCTTTATAATATTTGGTCTATTACTTATGGTTTGTTAGTGGAATGTGTACTGGAATTCTTCAGCACTAAGATAATGTTAAAGGAACTAAACAAGACTTACCTATACCTTATTCCAAAGAAGGAGCATCTGAATTGCATGCAAGACTTTCACCTTATCTCTTATTGTAATGTAGTGTATAAGATTATAGTTAAGCTCTTAGCCTTAAGATTAAAAGATGCTCTCAAACCCCTTATTAATTTATGTCACAGGGCCTTCCTTAATGGAAGAAACATAGGGGATAACATATTACTAGCTTAAGATTTGTTCAAATACCATAATATTAACCTCTTAATCAATATTTTCTCATTAAATATTGATCTATTCAAAGCTTTTATTTCCCTGGAGTAGCAGTTTGTATTGAATAGTCTCTATACATTTTGTTTCCGTAAGTAGTTTATCTTATAAATCCAAGATTGTACAAAAACTACATCCTTTAGTGCCTTGATCAATGGAGAACCTACTCCACTATTCCAAAATGCAAAGGGCATTAGACAAGGGGACCCCTTATCCCCTATCTATTCATAATGGCAATAAAAGTGCTCATTAGAACCATCAGTAGTATAAGCTCCTTTAAATTCCATTATAAATGTGATCGAGTTAAAATCTTCATTCAAGCATTTTGCGATGACTTGCTCTTGCTTTATGGTAATGATCCCAATTCCCTAAAGACCATCATTGAGTCTCAAAAGTGCTTCCTTGGTATACCTAGTCTGAAGATTAGCATTGATAAAATTAAAGGTTACATCAAATATCTATCATACAAGTACGACATATCCTCTTTATATATCTTGGGCTAACTATTGATAGGTATAGTTCATACTATGTTCTCCTAGATGTTTAATATATTTTTAGGAGTTTTATATGATTATTGTATGTATAAGGTTAGAATTGTGTTATTATATGTGTTTGTTTATATTTTAAGTGTTTGTGTGGATTACAACATGATTTTAAGCTTAATTTTATATTTCTTGAGGTGTTTGATGTGTTTGTTAGTGTTGCAAACCAGATCATTGAAGAACAAGGATGTATGGAGCTATATGGCTAGGTTCATAATCATAACACCCATGTCATGATTGTGATAGAAAGAAAATTTCCAAGGTCACGATCATGACACCCATGTCACCATCATGACAGACATTTTCCAAGTGTGATTTTTTCCATCTATTTTAGGGTTTAGGGTATTTTTGGAACCGATCAAAGTAGGCCAACCCTAGTTACACCAACAAGACCCTAATCCACTATTTAAGGACGTTAAATAATACAAAAAGGTAATAGACAACATAAAAAAGTGGATGAAGCAAGGGAGATCAAGAAGAACATCCAGGAATTCCAACTTTCCAATTCAAGTCTCTAATAGAGTTTTTCTTCTTTTCCTAGTTATTTCATCATTCTTAATGTGTAATCTGAACTCAAAGATATTAAACATATTCATGAAGTTCTAAATTTCATATTAGGATTTATTCTAGAATTATTTTGTAACTTTGATTATTATTGATTTTCATACATATTCTGGTGTTTGTGATAATTGTGCATGCTTATATTTGACAATAAATTGAGGGAGTAAGTCAAAAGTAATTAGATTAGATTATGCGATAAGAGTTAGCATTTTAATAGTCTTGCAATTTTCAAGTTGACAATCATTTGAAGAGATATCTTATGTAAGAACTTAATTATTTATTAGATAACTTCATATTTAAATGAAAATGTTAGGAATAGATTTATGAAGTAAGAGCTTATGAATATGGAATTTTCAAATTCAATTAGGGTTAATTGGTTAGATCTTGAAAGAGAATAATCAATACCTTAGGAAATCTATGATCAAGCATACAATTGGATCAAAAATAGTAAAGGAAATAAAATAAGGAAAGAATGAGTCCTAAGTGTTCCATCTTGATCAAAACCTTAATCTTATTAGTTGCTCATTGTTGGTTTGAATTATTTGCTTTGTCTTATTATTTGCTTCAAATTCTACTATTTATTTGTATTCAAATCAATTTCTTGTTACTTTAGACAAAGTTAGGATTTAAATTTTTAACTTCACATAATCCTCGTTGGAATGATAACCTTATATACTACAAGACATGATCCTTATACTTACTACGTATTGAAACCTAAATACTTAGAGTGTAGACACGTGATAAAAGCTATCAAAAGGAAGATATCTTCTTGGTAGAAAAAATTCCTTCCACTAGCTGGAAGAATTAGCTAGTTAATTCAATCCTCATAAACTTGCACAGTCACTAGTATACTCACTTGATCTTCCTAAGCAAATGGATTAAAGAAGCATAAAGGCTTATTAAGAGATATTTATGGACAAATGACATGAAAAAAAATATAGGTCAAGTGGTAATGTGTATATTATTTAGGTAACTATAGCTTCTAAAGTTTAAAGGAAAGTAAGAAAACTGTCGATCCCTTACTAAAAGGCTAAGAACAAGAAGAACCATATATTTATACATCAAAAAGGCAAATTGGAAATGGCTAGGACTCCTAGTTCTAGTTTCATAATTAGTGTAACATTAGACTTTTTTATATGAGAAATGACTTGAATACTTTAAGAATGAGAGTTTCTTATAATTCTACATGCTACGACCGTAGAGGTATGGGTCCAATTATAGAAAACTTACCAAGCTATAATCCCATCCCTATCATCTTTAATTGGTTAATCTAGTTATTGGATAAATCACGTCTTCACCAATAAATCCTCCTTGGAAATTTTTAGATCTCACAGCCTTAAAGTTTCTTGGTGTGATTTAATCTATTCCAAATCCATTACACGTAAGCATAAGCTACCTACTGGCTAGTTAATAAACTCAAACTGTGGATAAAAAGCAGATATGGAGGGACCCCAAAAAAATTATAAAACCTTTTCTAACTTTTTCTAGAAATAATCCCTCACTTTTTTAATGATTCTACTTTCAGGTCATATGGTTTAAAATCCAGCAAAAACTAAACATTGTTTGTAATGTGAATTATTGGATATTAGTTATTGAAAGGGCTATAGTTGGATCAAAAGGTTAGACAAAGACTCTAGTATATTTAGCATAACTTTTACATACATTTTCTATGCAGCATAGAGAGAAATAAATAATAGAATTCATAAAGGCTTAAAGTTAGACTAATATACTTTTGATAATAATATCATTCAGTGGACAAGAGAGCTTATAATAGAAAACAAGGCATATTAGGGGATTATTGATCATATTAGAAGAGCTTGAAATCAAAATTAAAGTTCCTATATTTCCAAATCAAGTAGATGATGATTATAAAGCCGATAATTTGAGTCCAATTTACTGCATTTTATGTAAAGGACTACCATAATAGGTACTAGAACAACTCCCAAGGAAGTTAAAGGAAGTCTCAATTCATTTCAAGGTATAATTCCAAAAACATCAATGGTTATACATTGATCTTTTAAATGTATCTCTAGCCCTGTAATCGTGGATTGTTAGTTAGTTATATGGAATCTAACCAATTAGCTTGTACACAACTCCTTAAGGTTAAGCCTTATTCTTTTAGAAATATAATTAATTTAATTTCCAAAAAATAATGCCGTAAGGCACGAATGCTTGGAAACATATAATACAAATCTTAAATTTTAGTAAAGTTTAAGAAACAAAAGAAGAATATTAAAACAAATTCAGGTCAAAAATGGACACATAAGTTAAAGAACAATCCGTCTAAGAGTCATTTCAGTGCTAAGCTGTTTACTAACATCATAGGCAAAAGTTATGCCTTTTATCTAGAACTAGTTGTTGTGCATAAAGCTAGAGATATTTCATTAATTTAGGAAGATTTTCTCTCATGCCAAAGAGCACAGAAATGATAACTAAACATGATCTTAAATAGCCTTTTATCTCATTTGAAGCTAAATTTGAAGTTGCTTACCCATTTTATAGTTTGCTCCATATTATCTATCATATAAACTCTGAGTTTGTTTCCATAAACCACTAAAGTTAGAGCAATTAAAGTATAAATAGATTATAGTTTCATATTCATTACTACATATATAGCATTTGCATTTAGTTGAAACACCTTTGAGTCTGTTCAGAGTCATTAATTTGTGTTTAATAGCCATACATAAGAAGAATGATAATTTTAGGTTTCAACTTTTATGCCATGTCAAGCTTCTCTATACAAATTTAAGATTAATACTCCTAAACATTCTCCGACATGATTCGTTAGTGAAAGATTCCAAATGATAAGTAGTCCAAATTATAGCATCATCTTTATTTGGGTTAAGGATATAGACTAGAGAGTTCATTAATAAGTCAAAGAACTCTATGAAATTATAGCTTAAGGATTTTGAAGGGGGCTGGGGAGAAATTGACCTTATCCAAGTAAGGCCATATACAACTAGGTCATCATATTGGAGTAAATTCAATTCAAAAATAGACACATAAGTTAAAGCACAATCCATTTTAGAGTTATTTCAGTGTTGAACTATTTGCTAACACCATAGGCCAAAATTTTGTCTTTAATCTAGAACTAGGTTTTGTGCACAAAGCTAGAGATATTTTTTTATTTAAGAAGATTTCGTCTCCTTCTAAAGAGTATAGACACAACAATTAAACAAAATTTCAAATAGCCTTTTATCTCATTTGAAACTAAAATTGAAATTGCTTGCCCATTTTATAGTTTGCTCCACATTACCTATCACAGAAGCTCTGAGCTTAGTTCCATGAACCATTAAAGTAAGAGCAATGAAAGTACAAATAGTTTACAATTTCACATTTGTATATATAGCTTTTGCCATTAGTTGAAACACCTTTAAGTGTAGTCACTAATTTATGTTTAATAGCCAGCCATAAGATGAATAATAATTTTTTACTACAACTTTTATGCCATATCAAGCTTCTTTATACAAATTTATGATTAATACTCCTAAAAATCCTCAAACATGATTTGTTAGTAAAAGATTCCAAATGATAAGTAGTCCAAATTATAGCATCCTCTTTATTTGGGTTGAGATATAGAGTGTTCATTATTAAGTTAAAAAACTCTCTGAAGATGTTGTACCTGAAGGATTTTGAGGGGGCCTAAGGAGAAATTGGAATTTATTCAAATAAGTCCATATACAATCAAGACATTATATTAAGAGCAAATTCAAGTCAAAAATAGAAACATAAGTTAAAAAACAATCTATCTTAAAGTCATTCAGCGTTGAGTTATTTAATAACATTATAGGCCAAAAATATGCCTCTTATCTAGAACTAAGTTTTTTATATAAAGCTAGAGATATTTTGCTAATTTAGGAAGATTTCCTCTACTACAAAAGAGCATAGATACAATAATTAAACAAATATCTCATTTGAAGCTAAATTTGAAATTGTTTACCCATTTTATAGTTTGCTCCACATTACATATCACGTAAGCTCTGAGCATATTTCTATAAACCATTAGTACACTACAAGAAAATTATAACTTATCGATGGAACATTACTGACAAAAAAATTATCGTATTAAATTAGCGACAGAATTTGATTATTTGTTAGTAAAATTGTTGAAAAAATGGTATTTTGCGATGGACAAAATATCCATCAGTAAAGGTGGAGGAAATTTTCCCACAATTTTGCCGACATAATATAGCAACAAAATTACAAAGGCCATTATAAAAATAGGCGGCAATGGTTGGCGACAAAATAAACGTCGAGGTGTACCGACTTAATAAATATCCTTCAGTAAAATTTAAAGTTAAACATCATCTTAGGTCTTCAACCTCAACAATTTTAATAAAAAGAAAATGACATTATTTCGTTTAACATCAAACGATGTCGTTTTCCTTCAAGCGATGTCATTTTCTTTTGATGTTAAACCCACCCGAAGATTCCCCTCCCTCTCCCTTATGTCATTTTTTCCTTGTTTTCTTCTTTATCATCATCGGTCTTCTCTCTTACGCCGTCTAGCATCCACCATCCATGCTTTTCTCTTGTCCATGTCTTCAGTTAAGTCGAGGTTAGTCTTCCATCTAATAACTCTCGGGTTTATTTTTTGTGAGAAATTTTGTTGTTAAATGGTTATATAAACATCGGTTAGTTCATTTTTCTATGAGTATTCTACATAATTTGAACTGTGGTTGGTTTATTATTTGTTTGAACGTGTTTATAATGGTGAATAATGGAAAAATTAATGCAATAGTTTTGTTATTAGGTAGAGATGAATTCGGGTTGCCTATGAATTGTTCGACAAAATGTCTCTTAAGGATATCATATCTTGTTTTTCTAAAAATGAGAAATGTCTCTTGGGGATATTGCTGAGACTTGGTTAAACAACTATCAAGGAATTTAATTCATGGTTAAAATAATTGACACTTAAAAAGTTGGGATAATATCTATTATTTTGTATTACTTAAAAACAATTGTCAAGGGGTTTTTTATTTTAATGAAATCATGGTATTGTTTGTACTTAATTGTGTTATTTACATATTAAAGTAAAGGTGATACACGCTTTTATACATCTATGGTATTTTGATGAGTTATATTTTTCCATCTATTTTTATACAAAATATTTAACGAATTTTCTTCTCTCTTTAGTGTGATAGAAACTCATATACCTTTGCCCTTAATATTAGTGTTCTCTTGTGTTCTAGCTTTCGTATTCCATCTTTCAAATACCCACCATTTTCTATTAAATGTTCAATGTTTTTCCTTTAAATTTTCCCTATCCATTTTTCCTTAAAATACGTGTTATTTCATTATGATGGTCAAGAAAAAAGATGGACTAAATTCTTTATAATGGAAGAGTTGTGCTCTAACAAAATAGCTTCAAAAGTTTTATTCACTAAGTCTACAAAAACTTGGCCCTGAATGATAAAGGTGTTGCTAGCTTTTTGCTATGAAACAAAAACTAAAACATGTCATTTAATGAGTTTGCAGTGAAGTATAGGTTTTGATGCTTATACTAAACCAAATTTATCCCATCTAAAGATAAACTATGATCAAATGATCTCCCTGAGGTAAATACTAAAATATAATAGGAATATATTGTAGGATACATCCATCTATTCTCCCACTAGGTTCATAAATAGGGAAATCATATATGTTGTTATTCGTTACTTGCACTATGTCATCATATATTCCATTATAAGGAGATTTAACAAGAATGACATGATTATACCTTGTGATCTATTATATCTAAAGCATATTGTAGTGAAAGCATCATGAAACCTTAGATTTTTTCTTTACAATATACTTAAAGAATATGGAAAGACAATGAATATAAGATATTTTCTAGGACATCTACTAACCAAGTTATCATAGAAGTTTGATTGTATATGATAACGTCACGAATTTGACATCTGGTTCTTTTACAATTAACACAGACTTTAAGGTGATAAAAGTGGACATGATGAGAAAAGCCAATGATGAATATATGTTAACTTGGAGTATATGATACCTAATTGAGACTATAGATGCTCCCACACACCAAAAACGAATCAAACTTATATAAGACAAGATCGAGATCAATATGATATTGAGGAAACTAAAAAATGCTTTAATATCATTGCAAATCACTTAGACCAATTAGAGGAGTAAGTTTCTCATTATCTTATTGATAAGAAGACTTCCAAAATATCACCATATCTTACACCTAATTACTTGCCTATAATACCTACGGATGCCAACTTTGCTAATAAAAAGAGTTGTAATTCTACTTATAATTTGTTAACGGTTTTGCTTAGTGATATACTTTTAGTTGGAATTTTGATATTTTTTACGTATTCATTTTATCATTCTACTTCTTTTTTCTAAGTTAAAGAATTTGACTAATATTTCCAAAAGTAAAATAAGTGAAAATACAATACAAGCCTTGAAAAGGCCATATCTAATTAGAGTTACAACATTCTATTTACATCTTGACTACGATAATATTAATTAACCCAGGAATATCAAAAGTAGGTATCTTATAACCACCATGTAGCTTTCAGTACCTCCCTATAGGGCCTTGCATTGTTATTTTCTTATCATACACCACCAAAACTACATTGACTTCTTTTCAAAATATTGCTTTTATATTATTAAATACTTTAGTAATTGTTGTTTTCCTTACAATGTGTTTTCTTTAGTTGTGTTTGTTTGTAAGGTAAAAATAATTCTAAATATCAATCATCAATACCTTGGTAATGGAGGATAAAGAAAAGGTCAAAGAAGCTTCTAGTCCCTATTCATTTTCCTCCCTTTACATTTCATTTACCCTTTTTTCATTCTTATATTTTGCAACTTTTTATCCTTCTTATGTTCCTCACTTTTTCTTAACAATTTGATATATAAATCCATGAAAGTCAAAGATCACATTTTCATATAAATTTTTAGTTCTTTCAAAAATGAAGGTTTCTTCTTATTTTCAATAATGGTGTTATATGCAACAGATATAAATATAAAACTATTGAACATGTGTATTATATATTAAATATGAAATTTTCTTTTTCGTAGGACCTATTTGTGTTAAAGAGTGTCGCTAATCATCTAACTTCATCCTTCTTCTTTGTAGTTTGTGGATGTACGTTCGTCTTGGTAAATTGTCCAACTAATGTCTACCATAAGTTTTTCTTTAATAGTAAGAGTATTTATGTTTGGGTTTTTAGTGAATGCAAAGGAGGTCATGATTTTGTGTTGTTGTTTAGAATATTCTTGTAATCATTGATGAGTTTTTATTTTCTTCTTTAATAGTCTAATGTTTTATGTTTGCGTTTTGTTTGAATCATTAATGAGTAGATGTATGAATTACATAAGTATTTATTGTATGTGGAATGATTTGATCTCTTATGGATGATCTAATGCATAATAAACCCCTAGGATAGTATATAGGTTGGAAACCTAAGATGCAGCTCCCATGAGGCTTATCAGTAAAAAATTCCACAAGGCTAGGAGTCACAGTGAGAACTTGCTTTCTTGATTCATATGTTGTAATAATGCCACGTACAATAGTGCTCGTTTAAAATGAAACTTTGGAAATGAACTTGTAGGTGATTAATTCAATCATAAAGACTTGAACTTCAATGTGATGAATTCAAACTTAGTATTATAATAAGAAATTCACACATATTTGACATGACAATTCTTTGCATAATCAACCCCTAGGATGGTATATAAGTTGAAAACCCATGATGCAGCTCCTATGAGGCTTACTAATGAAAAATTCTACGAGCCTAGGAGTCACAGTGAGAACTTGCTTTCTTGATTCATATGGTGTAACAATGCCATATACCATAGTGCTTATTTAAAATCAAACTTTGGAAATGAAATTGTAGGTGATTAATTTAAACATAAAAACTTGAACTTCAATGTGATTGCTTGATGTAGTGTTAGATTTAATATATGTAGGTGTTTTTTTAAATGTCACTTCTTACAAGACATTGGTTTGCATATTGTTTTATTTGACTGGTACTCACATATGTTGAATTGTCTAATTGTGAACTCATATGGTGGGATAGATTGGTTTCAATTTGGAGGAGAAATGGTCAAAGACCCAAAAAAACTTAGGGGATGTTATGTAAAGTAAAGATTAAATGTTATGTAAACTTAGGGAAAATGAAGGATACTAACTATGTTATCACTTTTGTGTATAAATGAGTAATGTTGATAGATTTTGGATGTATAGATGATTAGCACCTGATGGTTTCATTAACCTTAAGTTTGTTGAGGGAGTTGAAGTTTTTATTCACTATGCATGTTCTCAACCTGCATATATGGGTGGTTCAAAGATCAGATGTCTATGTAAAAAGTGCAAACATATTCGTTTTCTTCCAATTAATGAAGTGAATCTCCGTTTGTTAAGAAAAGAGTTTGTTCCAAATTATTATGATGGACATAATATTAGGGCCAATAATTTGTAACACCTCAAGGGGTAATGAAGTAAACTCATCAATAAATATGGACGGGTTTGAAGGGAGACTAGATTTATAACAAATAATGTGGGTGCAACTGAAAATCCTTACACCCAAATGGTTTATGATGCAACCAGTTATACCTTTTAGACAAATATTAAAAATCTTGAAGAAAAACCAAACCCATAAGCAAAAATTTTTTTAACTTACCAAGAATTATAGCCAAATTGTGAGACCATGACTCAATTATTTTCAATTGCTCGAATATTGAATATAAAGTCTGAAGGGCATATTTCTAATCAAAGTTTGGATAAAATTATTGCTTGGTATAATGAATCATTGCCTCTTGATCATACAATAGTTGATAATTTCTACAATATGAAGAAACTTATTAAGGGTCTTGGTTTTCCATTTGAAAAAATTGATTATTGCAATTTTGGATGTATGTTATTTTAGAGAGATGACGTGGAATTACAAGATTTTAAATTTTGTGGTCAATTTAGGTTCAAACCTAGAAAGCGTTTATATTATTTCCCACTAACTCCAAGACTTCAAAGACTATATGCCTCTGATGTTACTACATCTCACATGAGATGGCATAATGAACATGAATAGGAAGATAGAATAATGAGTTATCTATCGGATGCACTCGCATGGAAACATTTTGATAACACCCATTTTGAGTTTTCAGCTGAAAGTCCAAATGTTAAGTTAGGATTGTCAACAAATAGATTCCAACCTTTTGGTCAATCCGACCAACAATATTCTTCATGGCCACTCATAATTACTCCTCATAATTTTCCTCCATGAATGTGTATGAATGAGGTATATATACTCTTAACGGTGATTATGTCAAAGCCTACAAATCCAAAGCATAAAATTGATGCATTTTTATAACCATTGGTATCTGAATTGTATCATCTTTGGGATTTTGGTGTAGAGACATAAGATGTGTCTCTTAAACAATTTTTTTTTTAGAACAGCTTTGATATGGACTATTAGTGATTTCCTTGCATATGCTATATTGTCTGGATTGAGCACAGCAGGAAAATTGGCTTATCCTTATTATAGCAATGATTTTGATGTGTTTTATCCTCCTAATAGGGCTAAAAAAATCTTGATTTGACAATCACAGGAAATTTCTTCCTCCAAATCATCCATTTAAATGCAATAAACAAGAGTTCATTAAAAATAGGATGGTACAAAAACCTCCTCCCCCTCACAAAGCTGGTGAAGAGATATTACAGGAGATTGATGAATTAGGATTGTTGAAAGTTACATAACTTAAAGTTGAAGAAGTTAATAGAAGCATTAGTAAAAACTTTGGTTGGAGAAAACGAAGTATCTTTTAGGATTTGTCATATTGAAAAAGTAATTTGATACGTCATAATCTAGATGTGATACGTATTGAAAAAATATTTTTGACAATTTGATCAACACCATAATAAACATTGAAGGGAGGACAAAGGACAATACAAAATCACAAGCTGATTTGAAAATTTTATGTAGAAGGAATGAGTTAGATAAATATCTTCACACCAGTAAATATCTAAAATCATGTTACACTTTGGACAAAAATCAAAAGGAAATTTTGTGTGAATGGTTGAAAGGTTTACAATATCCTGATGGTTACATTTTGAACTTAGCAAGGTGTGTGGATATGAGGAAGTACAAATTATTTAGAATGAAAAGTCATGATTGCCATGTGTTTATGAAAAGGCTAATTCCAATTGCATTTTGGGAGTTGCTATCGAATAAGATTTGGGAAGCTATAATAGAATTAAGTTTTTTCTAATATCATCTGAAATAAAGTTGGCTGAAGTGGAAAAACTGGAAAGGGAATTTTTAGTTATCTTGTGCAAATTGGAAGGGATTTTCCCTCCAAGCTTCTTTGACTGTATAGAGCATCTACTCATACATTTAACATGCGAAGCTCAACTTGCTGGTCTAGTTTAATATCGATTGATGTATCAGTTTAAGAGGTAATTATAATTAATATTTAAATAAAACTTATAACATTTTTTAATCACAAAATTGTAATAACTCTATTTGTAATGTAGGTATTTGCATCATGACAGCGCATCGTAAGGCTAGTCAAAATAAAAACTAGAGTACTACTATAACAGTGGTGACCCTAGGTCGATCCTACAAATTAATCGATGTTTAGGGTAAAGGGGATTTTGGAAATAAGAAAATAAAATGAAACTAGACTAATAAAAACAAATTAAGGAAACATATATGAAAAATGATAACAGTGGAAAATTCGATTGAGACCTGGTTGTTTAGTTCAATCTCAGCCTACACCTTAATTAAACATATCTGATTGATTTGTTGTTCTCAAACCTCTCTTAGCAACTATTAATCATGAGTTAATAATTAACCCAAGTTTTCCCTTAGGTAATGTTTAATCAAGATACAATTGTTAATTAAACCTAACTACCAAATATCATAGGATACGATCTCTAGATTCAATTAGGTAATAGCTTTACAAATTAGGAAAACCAATTAACAAAGGCAATAACCACATACAATGTGTCATTTAACCTAGGTTATATTATCCCTAATGATTACGAATCATTAGTCGCTACCTATGAATTTCAACATAACAATTATGGATTATATCGAAATTCTAACAATGAGTTTGCAAATAAATGATTCAATGAACACATTAAAATCTTCTTTTCATAATACCCAGTGGGTTCATACATAAATAACTGAATAATAATGAGAATACGATTATCTATACACAAAACCTAAATCAACTAACATAGGATAACACAATCAATTTCTAATAAGAGAAACAAACAACAAAATAGTGAAATACACTTAACCTGGATCGTCAGCATCGATGTCACCTCTAAATCAGCATCGGGACATCTAGCCCTTCATATGTCTCTCCCAATTGAGAGCTTTACCCCTTATCTTTATTAAAATCAAAAGCTCTAAAAAAGAATTGCTTCAGCCCTAAGAAATAATGTCCCACCCGAAAGCCCTTCTCTGCTCTTGCTCCTGCACCCCTCTCTTCTGCGCTATTGTTCTCTATTTATCTCATTTATTTTCTAATCCACTTTACTATTCACTGCTTTAAAACCTACGCTCCTATTTCTGCATTTCACTCTTACCTCTGTTGTATTTTGTTCTTCTTTTCTTTGATAGTGTCGCGCTATGTTTTCTGCTCCTTCCTTGGTTGTACGTGGTCATTCCTTCATCCCATATACTGGGGCATTTTTCTCTTCTTCTCCTGCTACTACATTATCGTTTTCTCTCCATGTTTCCACTTGCTACGCTGCGTTTCAAACTCCATGTCCCTTGCATGCAAAATATTCAGGTGCTGGCATCCATCATGCTGTTGTCTGTTTTGGTCTATTTTGGGTCTTTATTCCTACATCATTTTGGCCATTTGCTTCTACTGTGTGTTTGCTGCATTTTCTTCTAGCATAGACCGCTCCTTCATGTTGCTCTACCAATTAATTCAAATGTTGGCCCCTGAATTTTTTTTTAATTTAAGCATGTCTAAATTATTTTGAGATATTATCTAGATTATTTGGAGGTGTTAACTCTTAAGAAAATGGAAATTAAATGATGGAATAAGTTTAAATTAGAGTGGAGTAAGTTGTTAGAAATGAAATGAATAAGTTGAAGTAAGGGCTTTTTGGGTAGATCATAATTGTGTTTAAACACTAAGGCATTGAAGGAGGGCTATTTTGGTCCATTTGAGTGAAATTAGAAACAAAAAGGAGAGGAGCTTAAGGTGTAGCCGTATATGTGAGGAGAAAGGCTAAGAAAGTTTAAGTTTTAAGAGGAAACCTAAAAACTACGTAGTTTTGATGATTGGGAGCTTAGGTTTTTAATATAAAAACAAGTGTTAAGGCTATTGAAAGGGGAGGCACGAAAATTCTAGAAGGAAGAAAGGAGAGAGGGAGTCTTCGTGGGAAAGAAGAAGAAGAAGAAGAAGAAGAAGAAGGAAAAGAGGTTAGGGCTTGTATTTTTCTTGCTTTAGAGAAGAGATGGAGAGTTCCTTGAGAAGGAAAAGGGAAGAGAAGGTTTAAACTTCCATCAAAAGCCAAGAGGAGAGAGAATTTCGTGGGTCTCT
>JANPWT010000247.1:24201057-24217081 GCA_024678245.1 Erythroxylum densum | reverse complement strand
AAATTTACTGACAGTAAATTTAGCAACAGACAGTAAATTTAGCAACAGAATGTTATATGTCTGTCAGTAAAATTAGCGACGAACCTACAACTTACCATCGGTAAATTCACTGATGAAATATTGTGATTCTGTCTGACAGAATATTCTGAATTCGTCAGTAAATTTACCTATATTTATTAACAGAAATACAAATTTCTGTCGCTAAATTTACAGTCAGATGTAAAATTTTCCGTTGCTAAATTTGCGATGGATTTATTATATCTATTACTAAATTTTAACTACGGCCGTTTCTTCGATAACTCTTCCGTCGATAATTTCCATTGCCAAATTTATTTCTCGACGGTAAAATCTATTTTTTTATAGTGGTAGGAGCAATTAAGAACAAATAATTTACAGTTTCATAGTCATAGTTGCATGTATATATAGCATTTGCCGTTAGTTGAAACACCTTTGAGTTTATTCAGACTCATTAATTTGTGTTTAATAGCTAGCCATAAGATGAATGATAATTTTAAGTTGCAACTTTTATACCATATCAAGCTTATCGATCGAAATTTAAGATTAATACTCCTAAAAATTGTCAAACATGATTTGACCTAAATCTATAAATCTCATTTCATGAGAATTCATTATCCCAACTCTAATACAAATGAAGGATTTTGAGGGGGCCAGTAAGTCTATATACAACCCCTATACCCAAAACTTTAAGCAATGGGTTATGAGTCATATATTTAAATATAACTTATTTAATCCTTGTGTTTCTTTTTGATATGTGATTACTCTATCTGTAGATTTCCAACCGTTGCTCCAACTCTCCCTTTGAATCACTAAACCTAGTTTTGGATTCACTTTAATCAATAAATAACTTGTTCAAATTATAGACGAACTTATTTTATATTTGATATATGTAAATTGAGATTCAACAATGTTTCAAAGTTAGTTTCTACTGCGAATTTATAGGATTGGCTTGATTACTATATTCCAAATTTGAATAATAAAAATTGATGAAAACAAAACTAGAGAAAAATTATATCATGTAATATTGAATAGGTTTTTGAAACAAGAGTTGTACTCGTTCATATATCTTAACAAACGGATAAGTGGAGGCCACACTAATATTGTTGCAACCGTAGGATAAATGCAAATTGGATTCATGCAGTTGTAGTCATAACCTGTAACTCCTTTGCAATCGTCTCTTCTTTTATTTTTCATTTAATCTTAATAAGCCTAAGGATTAAAACCAATAATTAAAAAGTTTTTAGGTTTAGGCAAGGCGATTTAAGCTTGAAGCTATTAAGATGAAAATAAGCAGAAGATTCTCATGCATTAACCAAAAATACTATGAAATAATGCATATTCATATTTTGATAGACTGATGATATCTTGGTAATATATAAATCTCAATTATCTTGACGAGAACACTGGTGCTTTGCTGATGGTATTGGAAGACAAAAGTATGGACGAGAAAGAGACAGACGTAGATACATCTACGCCGCTATGGTTTTGAAAACCAATCGCCAAGCTCGACATCGGCAGACATCAAAGGCAACTTTGCAGGTACCGTGTAACATTCCGCACAATGATTCCACGCTACCGCTTGTACTTTTCATTTGATAATAAAATTCTTTTCAAGCAACAACGTCACTTGTCGGTGCTCGTATCGCCTTTCGACACGTGTAATTTTGGCGCGACGGGTGGTTGCGTGGCCTCAGGATGGCTGTTCCTTAACTCCGATTTTCATTTTTTCCTTTTAGGGCGGCTCACCAACACGGTGCCTCATTCCATATTCGTACTTATTGTAGATACAAACCAAACGGCAAGTAAATACGAAGTACCATCTCCTTTATCATTTTCTCCGTCCAGAGAAACGATCTGTAATATTCCTCTTCGAGTATGTGATTTTTCTTTTTCTTTGCAATCTTTGTTCTATTTGATTGTATTCGTATCTTCAAAATTTCCTATTTGTATTCACAACCAATCGTAATTTTTCACTCTTAGTTGGATTCTAATTTTGATTGCTTGCCAAGCCTTTTTTAATCTTGCACCCAATCGCATTTCCAGTTTAACCTAAAAATTGTTGCAAGTAAAAACCGCGGCGCGAAATAATAAGCGGAGTTACGGCATGCAGTTTGACCGTATTGTTTGCCGCTATGGTTTTGTGCTTTTATATGAGAAGGTCTTCAATGAAAATGGAGTTTCCCAATTAAAAAAACAACGTGAAATTTATGGAATGGTTTGTCCATCATGTTTACGTTAGCTTCTAGATCTTAATTGGTCAGATATTAACGACGACCATGTGTTAGTTACTGGTCACGTTTCCAACGACTTTCATTTTGTTCATCATCCTAGTGTTGTAGCTGTGTTTCCAGCAATATTCTGTAAATTTGACTGCTGTTAGATTGCTTTTTAATAATGACTAGGATGGGGTGGGGAACCATTTACCGAAGGCGTGTGAGAGTATTCACGCTGGCCATTGTGATATATCTGGATTATAAGGTATGTTCCTTTATTACTAGTTGCCTTAATTCAGGCTATTGTGATCTCAGTATTTGTGGACTGGACTAACTGATTGTGGCACTTGCTTCTTGTAACAAAGGCTTTACAGCACAGAGAGAAATGGATTAGCAAATCTAAAAGGGATGCTCTATGGCAGAAGGCTCACGAGCGCAATGCAAGGCGTGTTCTTCAAGCGATGATAGAGTTGGAAGGTTTGTGGGTGAAACTTGGACAATACTTATCCACACGTGCTGATGTGCTTCCTAATGCATACATAACACTTCTCAAGCAGTTACAGGACTCTCTTCCTCCCCGTACTTTGCAAGAGGTTACAATCTTTTCTTAGTCTTAATGTCATTCATTCTAATTCTATGTTATCATGCTATCACTAAGTATATCAAACATCAGTAGCTGTACTGCTGTAGTTTCTGTGTTTAGGTTGGGAATTGCCACAAGTTGCTCCTGGAACCGGAATTGAGTTTAGAAACATATATTATGATGATCCGCTTCTACCCTTGCCTTTTCTTTTCATTTGGAAGATTTCTTTACCTTCCATCTACAGAAGGAAGAAAAGGAGAAGCACTGGATTCATGGCTTCACTGATTGTAACTGTGACCTTGATGGTTAGTACTGCGCTGGATGATGGTTAAGTTATACATAAAAGAATTTTCAGGTTTTTGGAGATTGTTTGGGTTCCATTGGCTTGGCCAATGCTAGAGCACAAAGCAAGCTTGTTGGCACATATGAAACAACAGAAATGATATTTATGGCTGGAGGAAACACTAAGAAAGACCTTATGTTGAAAGAGGCATGTTAACTTGTTTCTTTAATTTTGGTGATCCTGAGCTGTGAAGATTGAATCCTTCCCATCCATTTCGCTTTTTGCTGGATTAATCTTTGACTTCCAAGGTGGACACCAATATGTGGGCTTGCAAGGTCAATGATCGGAGATGAGTTTATTGTTTGTATTTAGCAAAATTGAAGTGGGTAATATCTGAAGCCTTAGTTTTCTTGCACAGTTAGATGGAGATGAATCTATAAATAGATTATTAATATTGTGCCTCTCCATGTTTCATGTAAGTTCAGTTAGTGATTTACTAGATAGTCTCTCTAAGGTAGAGAAAGGAGACTAGAACAAAAGATCAGTGTAGCCAAAATTAATATGTTAATAGAGTCAACTCATTGAGCTAAAGAGAGCATTGGAGATAACTGAAAATATTGAAATGAAGGAATGATTGTTAGAGTGAATGGCCATCAAAATAGAAAGTACAACAGGAAATTGAAACATCTGCAAGCTCTTTCAAATAGTTAGTCAGATTGTTTATGGAGATGAATTTGAAGAAGGAACATGGTTATTATATTCTGTCCCACGTCTCTATCAGACTAGAAGCTTCTATTTATTAAATTCAGTCTGTACTGGATTATGAGAAGGACACTGAAAGAAAAATATCTATGTTTTCCCTTCACATATCTCTTTCAGAGTGTTGTTTGTCTGTCTTTTGAGTCCTTGCATGCATAGAATTTCTATATGCTGAATTGACGTTTTATGTTGGACCAGGTTTGTCATACAATAGAGAGAGAGCTGGGGAAATCAATGGATGGTCTATTCTTGGAGTTTGACAAGGTTCCTTTGGCAACAGCGTCGGTAAGGTTCCTAAACTATATTGATGTATACAGTTGGAAGCTAATTTTTAAACATATGATTAAAAAATACTCGATTTTCCTGTTTGGCTCCAAATGCAACAATAGGTACTTTCTAGAAGATTTTTACTGATTCAGAGCTAAAATTAAGTGCAGATTGCACAAGTGCATCGTGCAACATTGACTAATGGGCAGGAAGTGGTAGTTAAAGTTCAGCATGATGGCATAAAGACAATTATACTTGAGGTTTGAACTCTTTGGGTTTCGAAGATACTAAATGAGAAGCAAGTAGTTGTAAATTTATATGGTTGTTATATTTATCATTTTCTTTTTTACCAGGATCTAAAGAATGCCAAGTCAATAGTTGACTGGATAGCGTGGGCAGAACCTCAGTACGACTTCAACCCCATGATAGATGAATGGTGCAAAGAAGCCCCAAAAGAACTTGATTTCAATAATGAAGCTGGTATGGTTTCTTAAGTTCACGCTGTTTGAGTGGATTGTTAAGGATATAATATTATGGGGCTTCTGGATGAGTAATTTGAAATTAGATTAGGAATCTGTTTTCCAAAATTAAGTGGTTATTAGTAAACATTTATCAGATTTTGGAATTACACAATGCATGAGCCTATTAGCTTCCCCGTGAATCAACTGACTGGAAAACCAATGCTGGCAGGAAGGTTTTGCAATGACACTAACATACTTGAAAAGGTATATCAGAAGAAGTGATGGTAATTTTGTGGTTTAGACAATATGGCTGTTCTATGAGACTTCTTTTGAGCTTTGATCGTCTTGGAGGTTGTGGAGATGGTAATAGTTTTAGAAATGGTTGGTTTGTCACATTTCAGAGTTATATTAATAAAAACTTCAATTCTCTTGGTCATTTCATTGAAAACTTAGTGCATGAATTTGCCTTCAATCCTAGTATTTGTTGCATTTTCCATGTAAAGTATGTGGTTTGAACTTTTAGCATTACTTCCTAAGTTCTTCCTACCCTAAGTATCTCTTTTTTTTTCATAATCTCATCCCATGTGCTGTTTATGAGAGTTGTTTATCATCCTCATTCTTACTGAAGCATTTCTTTGCGATTGTAGAGAATACAAGAACTGTGTCAAGAAATCTTGGCTGCAGAATCAAAGACACCAATGACAATCCTAATAAAGTAAATGTTTTGATTCCAGAAGTTATTCAGGTACCTTCTTTCTAAAATTTTTGGATGCCATGACTGTCTTTTGTCTGTTGTAGTGGATATGTCTTAAAAAGGATTGTTCCTGTCTGTGTTAACCTTTTAACTGCCTGCTTGATTTTGTTCTTGCTACATGGTAAGTTTTCTCCTGTCTATTACACTTGTCTTACCTCAATTTGTATTGCTATCTATGGCAGTCAACTGAAAAGGTCCTAGTTTTAGAGTATATGGATGGAATACGTTTGAATGACCTTGCGTCCTTGGAAGCATGTGGTGTTGACAAACAAAAGATTGTTGAAGAAATTACACGGGCCTATGCCCATCAAATATATGTTGATGGGTTCTTCAATGGTGACCCTCATCCTGGTACCCTACTCTGGCTATAACCCACCACCATCAACCTTATTTCTTTGTCACTTGTTGGCTGTTATAAATGTCAAGGGTGAGATACAGCTACATACGTGGCTGATCTATAATTATTACACTTCTAATAACATCTATTGCCTTTCATTTATCACAGGAAATTTCCTAGTGAGCAAACAACCTCCACATTTTCCAGTTCTACTCGACTTTGGGCTCACAAAGAAACTTTCAACCCCAATGAAACAAGCATTGGCAAAAATGTTTCTTGCATCTGTTGAGGTTTGTGTAAACCTATTCTACCTATTTGTGATGAAGCTAGAGCTATGGTATAAGAAAACACAAATTTACATGTGTCAAATAGGTCATTGCTATGGTATGATAAGGTATTCGACGTGAGCTATAGATGAGTACCTTCATTGGCTTCATCCCTTCCCCTCTTCCCTCTTTCCTTCTTTTTGTTATTCATTCTATCCACTCTCTCTTCTTCTTTTGGCACTCAATTTTGTTGGTTTGCTAATGATGTTCCATGTTTGTCATCTTATGCCTTGAAACTAACAATTTGGTGATTTTCCCAAAAGAATTGGTCAAGTATAGTTGGGAATTTTCAATTTAGTATTTTCCTTGATAATAATGTCCAACATACACAGTTTCACCTTTGATAACTCTGTTCATCAGTCATAACTTTCCTAAGTTTGATATATGATGCTATATACTATGTTGCAGGGAGATTATGTGGCTCTTCTGTCTGCCTTTGCTGAAATGGGACTTAAGCTGCGGCTAGACATTCCAGAGCAGGCTATGGAGGTTACAAGTATATTCTTCCGGTCATCATCGCCAGCCAGTGAAGCTCTTGTAAGTATCATGCACCTATGTCTCGAAATATCATTTCAAACATTAAAGTAATGCTATAAAACATTGCTTGTGAAGGAAAATGTGAAAACCTTGTCAGAGCAAAGAACAAAAAACATGAAGTTGATACAAGAGAAGATGAGACTTAACCAAAAAGAAGTTAAACGTTTCAATCCAGTAAGCTCTTTTGTCAACTCTTTCTACCGCAAGATACTTTTTTTTATGTGTGTGAGTCCACTTTGCCTTTCTTTTTCTTTTTTTTTTTCTAAATTTGATCACAATCCTTTAAGGTGGATGCATTTCCTGGTGATATTGTAATATTTTCAAGGGTCCTCAATCTTCTAAGAGGTTTGCATGAGAAAAATTTTCCATTATTTAATTTCTTATTCAAGGGTTCATGCCTGTATTTAATGGATATCTGATTTGATATAGGTCTATCTTCCACTATGAATGTTCGGATTGTGTATCAAGAGATCATGAGACCATTTGCTGAACTTGCTCTACAAGGGTAAAACAAACATAACCTAAATGTGGCTCGGTTCTTGTTTATCTCTCTCTAAACTGTCATCTTCATATCAGAAACATCTACAAGGAACCTTCAGTAAATGCACAATGGATATACGACACACCAGTTCATTGTGATGTGGAAGCGAAGCTGAGGCAGCTTTTAGTTGAGCTGGGGAATGATGATAGAATACTTGGAATTCAGGTTGATGCCATTATTTGACTTTAGTGGGTTAAAGGATTTCTTTTTGGGGGATGGGTGAAAGCAAGTTTTCGTTAATAGTTTTGACAGGAAATAAGCATGAATGAACATATACTCACGCATATGTTGTGTCATCATGTATTTGTGAATATACATATATGATATGATTAGTGCAAATGTCTCTTTTTCTGTATTAAATTGAAAAGAAAAATTTTCAACTAAAAAATACCCAAAGAATACTGTCATTTCTTTGGTTGTTATGAGGCTTCCTGTCAAAGAAGGAATGAAAGTGAAAAAATTGACGATCACTGATCTATCACTAATATGAGATGTAGTCTACTTGAAGGATTTTCAAACCTTCCCATGTCTGTAGCTGCTTGTGGATGATCTTCAGGGAATGACTTGGAGTTGATTTCGAGATTTTAAGATTTAGATTTTTTCTTAGGTTTGATTGTAACAGAGTACTAAACATGTTTTTGGGTTGAATAATTCATTGACAGAGTTCAGCTAATGAGATTAATACCAACTGAATGGGTACTAGGAATGTTTTATGAGTTGTGAAACATTCTTAAAAGCTTATTATATGGAAAATAGTAATGCTAACATTTCTTGATGTAGACAGGGTCTGACAAGTGAATGAAGTACTATTGTTGTGTTATATGGTATGGTTAAATACTTATGTAGGTTGACGCCCTTCTTGAAACTCTTAAGAAGAAGATGGAAATTTGTTATTTTTCTAATGATCAGAACTAGGTATCAGAATTGACACACTTGGGAAATTGTTATTTGAAACTCGTAGAAGAAACTGGAAATTTTTAAGTATAATACTTTTAAGGAGATAAATTTATGTTTGAATTGACCCTTTGATTAAGTAGCTTACATCTGTCTTGAAATGATGCATATTCTACTTTGATCTCTTAAGGTATGTGCATACAAAGATGGAGAGGTTATAATTGATACAAGTGCTGGAATACTTGGCAGATATGATCCTCGCCCAGTTCAGCCAGATAGCCTTTTTCCTGTGTTCTCTGTGACAAAAGGCATAACAGCAGGAATGCTGCATTGGCTTGTTGATAGGGGGTATGCATCCTTGATTTCCAAATCAGAAAGCTTTCACTTTTAAACATTTGGGAAATGAGTTCTTAAGAATAGAATTTGGTTACCGTGGAGACTATTTTCTGTACTAATGCAGGAGCATATTCCAATTTGTTGATTTATGCTTTATGATTTAACTAATCTTCATAAGGTTCTCTTATTTAGGTTAGATTTCCTTCTCAATAAGATATACATATTTTCCTATCATCAATAGGAATTTTCTAGGACTCTTTTTTTCTATTACGGAATGGATTTCTCAAATGAATAGTACAAAAAGGGGTTTTGCCAGGAAAATACAGCATCTTTTGAACCAAATTTTTATTAAAGAAGGTTCTTGATATAAACTCTAATTTTTCCAGCCTGATCTATCACTTTCTAGCCATAATATGTTGAAAACTGGCTGCCTTAACTCCTCTCCCTACATCACGCAGACACTGAACAAACTCTTCTTTATGATTGATGTCTTTGAGCGTCTGTGTTGCAGAACTTAAAAAAAGAGTGTAATTTCCTTGTAGAAAAGGAAAGTATTTCTCTCTCATTTTGTTCTTATTAGTTTAGGGTTTAAGTCAACAAAGGAATACCTTCTTATGTTTTCAACGTTCCAAGGAATAGGAAGAATAGACCAAATCTTAAATGTGAAACTTCTCTCTTAAATTGTTTCTTAGATACATGGGAGTGACTTTTGAAAATCTATTGGTGTGATTCTGTGAGAATCTGTGTTGTAGATATTGTATTAGATAAATATCAAATATAGGAGATAAATATCAGATATAGAATATGTATTAGGATCCCTAAAAATAAGGGATCCTCCTCAGATAGGGTTAGATTCCTAGTTCAGTAAGGATTAGGAGATTTGTTTCCTAATCTATGTTGTACTCTTTATGTATATATATCCTATTAAGTTTCAATAAAGAAAAAACCTTGAAACCCTAAATTCTGATAGATTCCAATAGCTGTATTTGTTTTAAAGCTTAGTTGTGATTCGTAGTTCTTGATGCAATCTTTAGGAGTGATTCCTAGATCAACCGCTGTTGTTATTTCCTTATTTCATAAATACTAGCCCTAAAATCATAAATTCCAACATAATTAAAAATTTACAGCAACCCTCCATTTTGTAAATTATATGTATTTCTTTTTAGAAGTTACCCTATTCATCCTACATCACCTTGCCAGGCAATGTTAATTTGTGTGTATGCTGGAGGAAATGCTAATGGAGTTGGGATGTAATGCTTTTCAGAACCCTTCTTGAAGATTAACTTGTCTGAAATCCTTGTCATAAGCTTGAAATCAATTTATTGTATATGTTGTTAAGCTTAATATGGGAAACTGTAGATGCATCAAAATGTAGCTGGTTTGGACTACTGAATAAAAATAATCTGGTCTACAAATCACTTAGGATGTTCGCTGTGGCTGACTCTTTTAAGTGTTATTGTTCCAAGATAATAATCATGCAAAATGTTGCTTGCAGCAAACTCCAGCTGATTGAGAATGTTGCTAATATTTGGCCAGAATTCGGAAAGAATGGGAAACATCCTATTAAGGTATGGAATTTAATGTCCTAAGACCACAAATAATTCTGATTAGATCTGGAAGTAATTATCTATAATTTGCATATTGGTTGTTCACATTTTAGGTTCACCATGTGCTAAACCATACATCTGGTTTGCAAAATGCATTGGCCAACCTAAGAGGAGAAAATCCTTTGTTACTGGCTGATTGGGATGAATGTCTAAATCAAATTGCAATGTCAATTCCCGAAAATGAACCTGGAAGGGAGCAGCTGTACCATTACCTGTCTTTTGGGTGGCTGTGCGGTGGGATAATTGAGGTATCCTTCTATCCTTTTTGTATTACAATACTTGAGACTTCAGGGCTCCAAATTAATCATTTACGGGGTTGGCTTGGTTGTCAGGAAACTATCCTTTTCTTGAGGATCTTTCCAAATTTAGTTGGATAGTAGAATAGACCATCCTCCAAAAACTTCAGGTTTTTGAATTAGAGAAATCAGTTAAATTTAATTGTAGTCATTTAAAAAGACAATTATTATGCCATTGGTGCTTCAATTTAAAAGTTTTTTCACTGGATCAAACACCTAAAGAATCAAGATGTTCTTTGGGAACCCAGTAAAACAGAGAAAAACAATGAAAGAAACAGAAATGGAGTAGATAATAAGCAAACATAATAGTAATCATTTGTGAAGTAACTGGTAGTGCCCTCATTAATTCTCCTAGTGATTGTTGAATTTTGAATCTGTTCTGATTCTGAGTGAGAGCTGTCTAAAAGGTTAGAAGGGTTACCTTGATGACAATCTTCACAATTCTTCCTCGTCTTTGTTTATTAAGTAAATTCCGGTTACCTAAAAGAGAAAGCCTGTATAACTCACAAAGCACCAAATTCTGCTGAAAAAAAGACAAGGGCAGTTGTATAGAATACTTCTCTGTTGTACGGCTTTTCGTACCTAAAAACAGAGATTTGTATCCTTTTTGTACAATACGATGAAGCACTAAACCATACAAAGTCTTAACTAACCTAGTACAAAGATTACTCTGAAAAAGTAAGATTAACACATGGAGCTCAATTACTCCAAATAGTATCCAACTAGGTTACAAAAAATCCCTGACTATTTTCTTTCACAATTCAGCTATAAGTTTTATCTAGAAACCCATAACGTTCTAACACAATAAAATTCAATGAGACAGAAAGCATCAGGGAAGAAATTTCAGGAGGTCCTTGAAGAAGCAATTGTTCACCCTCTCAAAATTGAAGGCGAGCTATATGTCGGAATCCCCCCAGGTATGTATCAAATAGTTAATTTTCTTGCATTACTGTTGTAAATGACATAATACAAGTTTTGACCTCTTTTCCAGTGGGCATATTGCCAACTTTTATGTTTTGGATTATGACCAATATTTGAAATAATATAATTTTCACTTAATCTCCTTATTGCCAATGTAATTTGTCTTCATGGTCTCTTTTTCCAGGTGTGGAATCTAGACTTGCGGCTTTGACACTGGATACAAATGATCTCAGCAAGCTCTCTGAGATAAGCAAACGTCCTGATCTGCCCTCCACATTCCAGCCAGAGAATATTTCTGAAATGGTGACTGCCCTACCTGTTTTATTTAACATGCTGAACATTCGCCGTGCCATAATACCTGCTGCGAACGGACATTGTTCAGCCCGTGCTCTTGCTCGGTACTATGCAGCTCTTGTTGATGGAGGTGTTGTTCCACCACCGCATTCCTCCTCATTCAAGCCACTTCTTGGTAGCCACCCCCATATCCCAAAATTCCCTTCAGCTGAGAGGATAAAAAAGGGGAAAGGAAGACAGCATAATGAGATTGTGACTACACCCAAGAAGAAAGCAAATGGTTATGAGCAGATTAAGGGTGATGATAATGATACTAAGCGTATCTGTGACAGTCACACAAGGCTTGTCGATGATAGCAGTGGTGGCAGCAGTTATGCCAGTATGCCATACAGCTCTGGAGATGATTCATGCAGTAATAATGCTAACAGGATCTTCAGTAACCTCAACATTCATGATGAATTCTTAGGTTTGCGTGAATACGGGAATTTGGCAATGGCTAATGGCAAATTCGGATTAGGGTTTACGAGGTATGGATCAAAGGATGGATCATTTACTGGCTTTGGACACTCAGGCATGGGAGGATCCACAGGCTTTTGCGATATCAAAAACAGGTTCGCCATTGCGGTGACCTTGAACAAAATGTCATTTGGAACTGTCACCAGAAAAATCATTCAGCTTGTCTGTTCAGAGTTGAACATCCCATTACCGGAGGAGTTCTCGGCATTTGATGATATGAGAGGTGATGTAGAGTTGGATATTAGTAGACCTCTGATTAACTGAAAGCAAACCTGCTTTCTAGAGTTTTTTTTTCTGCTATTGTTATGATTATCGTGGGATTTTAAACACACAGATTTGTCCTTTCCTTTCCAATATTCCTTGACGAGCTATTTTGTGTATCCAAAAAACATTGTAGACAAAAGATATACTATCACTTTTTTTATTTTTGATACATCGGAATATACCCTATGGATACTATAAACAATCTGCTGTAATTTGTTTCTTGATCATGACATCATAGTTGGGAATGGTTTCTGAAGTCTAGCATACGTTATTACTGATGCCAGAGAGTTAAGCCGAACTACAAAAGAAAGGTCCATGTAGCTTGCCCGAAGGCCTGGTCCAAATGGTTTAATTTAAGAGATTGTGAATTAAAATTGTGATGAGGTAAGTTATTACAATTTTAAAAAAATTAACTGATCCGGAGTCTTAAGATTTTTGAAGTTATGTAAACATCAATATCATTTAGATTGAGCCCATTACTTATTTTTGTATTATTAATTTATTACGTGACTTATTTGGAATACATAATTTATAGATTATTGTGTGCAGTCGAAAGTTCATAAAATATGCAGTTAAAAGGTGACAATTGTAAGCAAATATGTTGAGACATGTAAATGTTATTTTAATCAAATTTATCATTTAATTCTAAAATATTAATTCGTCAAATTAGGAATATAATGTGTATTCAAAATTTTATCCAATATATATTTAAAAATATTTGCAAATTTCACTATTGTGGAAAGAGTATATATAAATCAATTAATTCAATTACTAGAATATTCAAAATGTAGCAGTTATGTCTAAACCTCATTTAATTGTATCATTAAAGCTTTAGTAGGTAGAAACATAAGATGTTTATTTCAAAAATTTTCAAATTATTGAAATTGAGTTGTGTGTAAACTAAGGGAATACATGTTCATTCTTACATGTTTATATATACATATAACTAACAATATATTTTTTGCCATTTTCTTCTCATATTTTTTGCCGGTGTAAGATCAAAACAATAATGCATAGGTTTTTACATGTAAATTTTTATTAAATATTAATAGGTTTGAAATTGAGTTATGTACAAAATAAAGAAAGTTTAGTAATGAGCTATCAAATTTTTATATTAATGTAGAAGCATGCCCATTTTGTTTCTTTTTATTTTAGTGATGCTCCCATGTAATTTAAAGTGTATCTAACTTTCTAAAACTTTGCTTTAGATTCCTCTCGAAATACACTATTTAAAGTGCTAAACACTTTACTTCTTCCTTCTATTTAAATTACCTTTGTTCCCCTCATTGATTCTCTTCTCCTTTGCCTTCTCAACTCTTCCACCATCCAATGTAGTTTTTAGGCTATGATTGGATTGCATTGGCTAAGGGCATTTTTGGCCTACTATTAAATTTTCACCTCCTTGCTCTTTTAACTTTTTTCCATTTGCTAATAATGTCAAACTCCCAATTAGATATCATATAGGCAAATATACTAAGAATACCCCTTCTTCATCTAGCCCTTCTTCTCTCTCCCTCCCTCTCGCTTCCTAAGTACCCTTTCTTAATCTAGCCCATCTTCTCTCTCCCTCCCTCTTGCTTCCTAGTACTAGCTAGCAATCCATAGTTCAGTTGAACAAGTTTCATAAGTTTGGAAGAATATTATAGTAAGAGTGGGTTAGAGAGAGAATATCCTCCCTCTCCCTAGGAGCAGATTAGGTATGCCATCCATCCTCCCCTCTTCACCTTGAATCTCCTTCACCTATCACCTTCTCGTCCTTCTCAGTTGCTGGTTTCTCTTATGTTCACTCTCACCTTTAATTTTTGACTCAACAGGGGTATCATTGTCCTTCTCCCCTTCATAACACTTTCCTATCTGTTGTTATTACCGTTATCAAACTAACATCCTCTTAACCACTTTCTACAAAGCTACTTCCTTGCCAAACTTAGCTTTTCTCCTTCATAATGTCTGACACAACACCCCATAACCTACCCTCCTTTGCCATCACTGTTGGACCCCAATTTCGGAGCCCAATAGGGATGTCCTAAAACGTGTGCTTGAGCTTGTTACCACGCATTGTTATTCCAAATAACCCTCATTAATCATCCTCAATTCATCTTCATTCTTTGATACCGTAAGTATCGGACCCTATTTTTCGAATCATTCTTATACTGAAGCAAATATTCTATGCTCAACTCCCATCCAGATATTGAACATCTTCAAGGCTGAATTAGAATTCGACCTCTTCATATAATTTGTAAACCTACGTCTCTAGTTTACTCCACATTGAAAATCATCTCAGTTGGAACCCTACAAATCCATATATATTCAAAATGTAGAAGCTTGTTCAGTGAAATAACACCAATTCATACTATTCCAACAGATTCCTTTACTTTCCTTCACTCAAAACCTTTATCCAATCAATTTGGAATGCTGTCAATTTTTGTGGAGAGATAGCATAATGTGTGAGGAATCTATTGTTTCAAGGGTCACTTCGATTAGAGGTCGGATAACAAAGATTGGTCAGATAACAATTTCCATCCAGAAATTGTAAGTCTTAGAGATTGGGTTAAAATTCTATTCCTTCATATTATTTGAAGCTCTATGTCTCTAGTTTGTTTAGACACAAGATTCATCTCTATTTCAGGACATAAGGCATAATTTGCTCTAGGGATATCAGATCAAGGTTATTCTTAAAGGTGAAAGAGGACTTCAATATCTACAATTTACATGTAGACATTGAAGTGAGATTTTGTCATCTAAACGGTCAGAATTGGACCAGACGATACATTATAAACAGTGAACAGAAGAAGGTTATGAACAACTCATAGAAGATATCTTGCAATTGGCATAGTTTTCTCTAGAGATATCATATTAAGTATTTCTTTAGATGGTTCCAAAGGGGACTTCAAGATCTACAACCTTCATGTAGACCTTGAAGACAAAATCTATCATCTGTAGGGTCAAAAGTGGAACCAGACGAAGGGTTAGACGAATTGGAAAAATGGTCATGACTTTCTCTAGAGAACTCGGATTAAGGTGTTCTTTGGATGGTTCGAAAGAAGATTTCTAGATCTATAACTTATATACGGGCTTGAAGACAGATTCTATCATCTAGAGGGTCAAATTTGGACCAGACGATAGGGTCAGATGAACAGTGCACCAGACGATAGGACATCACCACCAGACGAAGTGCCTGCATAAGACGAATCGTCCTTAGAAGACGAAACATCTTCACAAGAAGAAGCATCCTCATAAGATGAAGCGTCTGCATAAGACGAAGTGTCTTCACAGGACGAAGCGTCTGCATAAGAAGAAGCATCTTCATAAGACGAAGCGTTCGCATAAGACGAAGCATCCTCACCAAACGAAACATCCTCACAAGACGACACATCATCACCAAATGATACGTCATCACCAAACTATACATCCTCACCAGATGATATGTCCTCACCAGACGATCCGTCTTTACCAGACGACACGTCATCACCAGACGATACATCTTCACCAAACGATACGTCCTCACCAGACAATACGTTTTATACTCCTGAGCATCTCCACTTATAAGGACCATAGCTTTTGACTCCAATGTTCAAAATTTTCACACTATATACCGTTGGAAAGCTAGAAAGATAATCTACAACTTTCTGGAAGACAACTTTGTCAAATTCATCTTAGATCAATTCAGATTTTGCCCTAAAGTCAGAAACACGAATTTTTCCCGTATAGAAAACTTGAAATTTTGCAGTTCTCAAACTTGGAATGTCCTGAGCATAACCATTCAGCTACCAAAATGATTTCATTAAACTCTCAAATCTCAACTCATTTGTCTCATCAC
>JANPWT010000247.1:24117825-24136038 GCA_024678245.1 Erythroxylum densum | reverse complement strand
TAATAATAATAATAATAAGAAGAAGAAGAAGAAGAAGAAGAAGAAGAAGAAGAAGTTTAATAATATAATTAATAAAAAAATTGCTTTTGTGGAAGAAAACGTATTTTTGAAAGTTGCTTATGTGTTTTAGTTTGGAGATGAAGACAAGAAATTTTGTCCTTCAGTTTTGAAAGAAACAAAAATTTTTGTTTTTATCATCCAGGGATAGAACAAAAATTACTTGGGATAGCAACCAAATACGCAGAAGGACATGATTTCTTTGTTTTATTATCTGTCCTCACTAAAGAGGACAACAATCATACACTACGTTAGTGCTACATTTTTTTAGTACGATAATTTTAGTAGTATTAGTTAAATAATTTTCGATAGAATTTATACTATTCATAAAATTAATACAACTTAATTTTATTGATAAAAAATTTTAAGTAGTTATTAGAAATTTATACCAATAGCTATATTTATGCCTTTGTACAAGATATTTGAAGTTCTTATATTATGATCCAAAAATTATATATAAATGTTGACAATTATTGTTATAAAATGTGTACGAGGATGTAACCCTTTTTTTTTTAACCATCTAATACTTACGAAAATATTTTGTTTGCAAATTTCGATTTATTGAGAATTATTAATCTATGATCTAGTTATACAATTCATAGTATCTCGAAACATATAAGAGAATTTGTCAATATATATTAATTAACATCATTATTATTTATGTAACCATTTATGAATAAAAATTAAATGTTATTTATTTGTTCGTCTAAGCTGTTTCAATGTCGTACTTGGCACGGGATTAGAACTAAACTTTTGAAAATATATCCACGGGGAAGTTCAGGAACAAGATTATATTGATATACGGGATACTCTGCAATTTCTCCCTAGATCATAAGTAGATTATTCAATCAATGGAATAAAAAGATTCCACCCAAGGAACAACGTTTCACCGTGAAGTCAATGGCAATTTCTTTAGTCAATTCTTCATACCTCCAAATCAGTAGGCAGAGCTGTCTTATGCCCGGTGAACAAGGTCCTAGTTGGTTGTCTTTGTCCCGCCATTTTCATGAAGATTGGCCAAGCAGGTATGAAATCTCCAATAATTTGCCCCTCAATGAAACTATTGAAAGCTAATATGTTTATTTTGTATGATAAACCCACACCAACTCAACTAGTGAGTTGGTACAATAGGGCACCATCGCGTGGGTTATAAATTGCAAGTCTTCAATTCAAAGTGATGTCATAACCCGCCACTACGATATAAATACAGTCCGGCGATTATATCTGTGTTGTATCTTATTTAAAGAACAAAATGTAATTTAAAGCTTATTTGGGGATATGCGCCTACGGATTCTCAAATAACCAAACTTCCCTGCCCCAGGGGATGACCCCTCAAAAATAAATGGCAAATAGCCAGTTGCACTCTTGTATCTGTGCTGAATCTGCATGTTCGATAGACAGATTGTCGGTCAAGGATATAAGAAAGAACTATATCCATGTGAAACGCATGCATAAGCTCTGAATTCATAGAAAAGATATGAGGCCAAACTATCTCTTTAAAATGGCAAGAGGAAAGTGGAGTGCAACCCCTTTTCCCAACAAAGCATAAGATGGACAACTCAACAAAAAGCGGAAAAATGGTAGTTTCAAATCCAAATCATGCGATGCACCTATTTTTAAAAGATGACTTGCAAATGAAGAAAAAAATTATTAGAAGGAAGAATATGAAATTACCTCAAGAATTTGTTGGCTGCTCCGTAAACAATTCCGACCAACCACACAAACTGTTCCCCCGGAACCTCCACCAGTAATTTTTGCTCCATACAGAGTTCCATCCTCAGATTTAGACAGTTTGCCATGTTGCATTTCTTGTACCAATCGTACGAGCCTATCTGTCCCATCGGAGCCAAGTCCACAAGCACTATAGCTGTAGTGACACTGGACAAAGATTGAACATACATCAAGGACCACTTTACTCTCCTTTTTCTATGCTTGTACCTAACCATCGACTCATCATTCCAGTGATTGAGAAACGTAATAGCATTAGATGAAGATCACCGATTATGTGTAAATGGGGTTGGTCCAATCTATGATTGAAACATTCAACATGCAGAAAAGTGCAACACAAAAATTGTCTGCTATCCAGAATATAGAAATTATCGTAACAGGAACATGACATGATTTTATCACAAAACTTACGTCAGAAATATGGAAGGCTATCTGTGATGTTGGGATATAATTAAACAAATTAGGAAACTTAGCATATACCTGATACAATAGTTCTCCAAGAGCAGTAAGCTGCTCATCTGAAGTTGTTGATGTTAACAATGCCTTGAAAGCCTAAAATCAAATGCCAGAACTTAGTGATTACTGTTTAAATGTATGAATGATAAATAAGACCATAACTGTAGCCAGTTCCTCTAATCAAGCAACAAAAAATTCAGAATTTTATGGTACAGACTGTGTAACTTAAATTTACCAACCTTGACCCGAAAATTTTCATATATAGGGTGTTTGGCAGCTGCTTTCACCCCATATGTGCGATTCTGATCAATCACCGTAACAGGATCATTATGACCAGCATACTTGTTGACAAATGTCTCACCAAGAATGGAATCAGGAAGAATATTAGCATAAAGTGCTTCAAATCTGTAAATAATAAACACAAATGTTAACATTCCACAACACATACAAGTGAAACTATACAGGTACATTACCTGTGTGGTGACAAGTTGCATAAGTAATCTAATGAAGCTTCAGCCTTGAGTAGTTCAACACCATCATCATCCAAGTCATCCGGCATTGATCCATTAGCAATGGTGACCAAACTATGCGATGTAGTGGATGCTATGGATTTTATTATCTCTCGGCCCATGAAGGCACCTATTCTGACAGATCCATAGTCTGCACCACCGACACTTCCAAACCAAAATGCCAACTAATTAGTTGCCTGGAAAACGTGAAATCTGCATAAAGGCAGTTTGTTGCATATTATAACAATCCAACCAAAGCCCCAAAAGACTAAGACCTTAGAATTTAAAGCAGGCATTAAAAATGAATGTGTACATAATTCAAGCATTAGATAATAAAGTTAATGAGCAAAGCCACAAGCAACAAGAAGAATTAATTTCGAAGAGAATCCAACCATCCAAATTCGGATGAAAAGGATTTCTATATATATTGCTGGAAATTAGTATTATTTTTTGTATCCTATACAGAATTGCTACTTAGGCATCCTTACATTGAAATAGTACGTCCCCTAGTTGGAATATTAATAATAGATTATACTGCCCTTCTAGTGTAAATATGGGCAGAAACCTAGTAACTGTAAAGGCCATTCTGTTCTCTTCCATATTCTACACATCTCATCAGGGTGAATGGTCAACAAAGAATTGGTTGACAGTACATGTTTTCAGTTAAAAAGCAAGGGACTGAATAATGAAGTCAAAATTAGACAACTTGATTTTGGTTTCCATAAAAAGAGCTGAGGAGAAACAGGCGGACAAAGAACAACGACGGACCTCATCATAGTAGATTTCAGATTCAAATGCTATAAACAGTCAAAGGAACATGAGAGCAAGGCAGTTGAAAAGCACCTGTGACGTATTCCAGAATCAATTCCCCAAAATCGAATGTGGGTAGGAATTTCAACAAGTCCAATAACCTCAGCAGGCTACATGGTGAACAATCAGGCTAGCAGCATTAATCCCTCATCTCCACAACAACCTAAGCAAAGATTTTGTTATATAACTAGCTAAACGTACCTGGCACACCATTGCAAGAAGTTTGTTGGCCTCACCACAAGCTGATGTCATCTGATCCATGACACCACATGGGGCTCCAACAACATGATTCTCCACCTAAGAAGCATTTTAATAAGCAATGGATTCACTTTGCACAACATATATATCACTAGCAGTAATAACAAAGAAAAACAAACAAGCAGGAGCTGAGTCACAATAAAACCTTTTGGGAGAGCAAGGCAATATCTTTTGGACTGATGCTAAATCCTGCAAATTATGAGTGGAGACTGAATGTTAAAGTTATAATTGTTCATATGTCCAACTTGCTTAACTAGACAAAGAGAACCAAGATCATCAGGAGATATATCTAATAGTACAATCAAAGAAAATCAACCATCCAGAAGGATGATCATTTTACTCTATGTAGCATTCTGGATGGTTGATTTTCTATGCAGCATTCTTCATAAATTACCCGTAGTAACTCATTCTATCTCCAAACAAAATGTAACAATACACCTTGCCTTTCTGGATAGTAAAACATGGGAGACATATAAGCTGTGCGCACAGGAAATGAAATTGATGTACAATTTTGATAAGCTACAAATCGAACTAACAATTACCATGGGCAGCAGCTAATGCAGACATGCTAGCAACCTCCACGGAGGCAGAAGATGATACACCTTTGCCTTCAGGAACTGCAGAAGAAACCTACAAATTTTGAATTGAAGTTGTTATGTCTGGATGTTAGCAATAGCCTCAACAAGTGCCATTAGAATACAGAAATCAATGTAAAGATTGTTTTCATCTTCTTCAATTGGAAAACAATTGTACATATTTTCCACAAATCTTGTTCAATTGCAATTATTATCATTTATTATGCAAATTAAGCCAATAGCAAGGAATAAAGAAAGGTCAGATCAGCATTGCAAAGCAATAGTCATGAATAAAATAAGTAAATAGAGTGGCATCCCCAAAATATTTTGGAGTTGAGACGCCGTGAATTATACCAGCATGCTGATACTATCCTCAAAGCGGACACCTAGTTCTCTCATCAAAACAAGAATTGTTCCTGCAACATAAGCTGCCCACCTGGAAAAGTATCATATTACTAAAAAGATAAATCTTTACAGTGATAGCCAGAAAGAAAAAGTTACGTACTTCTGTGATGGATCTTGAGAAAAATATTTCTTTGCCTTGTCATATGACATAGGTTGATCCCCATCCATAAAATCAGACAAATCCATGTCAAAGGTTGGCCCCCGGTTGCTAAGTTCTGAGCCATATGATACCTGGTGAAATCAGGATCAATACATACATTTGGAAGTCCCAGCACTAGATAAGATTAGAACAAAAAGAACAAGAACCACTCCCCAACCTTATATTTGAGATAAGCACTAAGAAAAGCTGAATATTGAACTGCTTTGATTCATTTAACCCAACATGTTGAACTGATGTCTAATAATCAAAGTACATTAACACTAATCTGTAAACAGGATCCACGTCACTAAATGGTATAGTGAAATATACTTACAATTTGCAGAACCGGAGTAGGGCCTTGACCTTTTGCATTTTGACGGGCCTGGGCATGCTTCCAAAGTCTATGCTTGCTTGGATGATTCCTTTGCACAGCAACATGGCAAGCTTCTCTTATGGGCATCTTTGAAGCAAAAAGAAAAAAAGGAAAACCCTCGTCAACCAGTACAATGGCAAGAAAATTTTGATCAATAAGAATGAGTTCTAAATCATGGCAAAATCAACAAATTGAATGGACCAGCAAATATCAACGTAACATAAGAACCATCAGCAGCCAAGATTTTGGAAGTCATGGAAAATCAACTATTTGAGATTACATCTTAAATCTCTAACGCACTGCCACCCATGGCAAACACATCAACACACATGCAGGAGAAGAAGACAAATAAGCAGTCCATAGTAGAGACCAGCAGAGTTCTTGAATGTTGACACATGACTTGCTCACGCATAAGTTCGAGCAAGGATATACGGTTACAATGGCATGCATTAATAAGAAAAACTAACAGCAAATAGATAAAAACAATCACAATAATTTCAGCCATGACAAAACTATTATCAGTAAAAACCTAACCTGCAGGACGAGACTCCCAGAATAATCGGCAATCCCTCCCATCACATCCAGCCTTCCAGGAGCTCTTGTCACAAAGACCTCTTCCTGTGAAAATGATCTAGCGCATATGAGACTGTTCCATAAGTTGAAAGCACAGAAACCTACCAAATAAAGATACCAATTGAATAAAATGTGACAGCCAAGAGGTCGATATTTAGCAAATACTACTAGGTTAAACCAATCTCAATTATCTTAGAGCATCTTATAAAGAATAGTATCTACTGATAAGAAACATAACATTTTGAAGCGGACAAGAAAAGATCTACCAAATCAGAAAGAGGGACATTGGGCAAATTAGCAGGCCTATTTCATCTTAGTGTCCTTCCATTTGAGTTAGAAACCCAAATAACAAATAAAAACTTGGCCGTGATTTGTCATTATATGTGACTATCTCCAATATAACTAAAAATTCCTATTTATTTGTTACAGACTCAACCATAGATCAATTCCACTTTTATTGGGATGTATTTGGATATAGTAAAGACTCTTGATTCCCAACAAGTCACCAATACAAGTACGGCATCCTCAAAATTGTAACCTTCCCAAAACCATATCACATCATGGATCTGATGAAATACATTTATAGTGAAATAACCTCCCAATTGAAGAGTGCTGCAGCTGCTTTGCGCTCCCGCATCTGGCGCTTCTCAGTGCTCTTCTCAGAATCATAAATGGTATCAAGATCTGCCAGGCTCTTTAAGAAACTCATTGTATCTGAAAGACCTTGAAAATCTCCATGAATAATCTCAAAATCTTCAGTCCATCTAAGGAAAAATTTGCAAGAGTTTTTCAGTATACATGAAAATCAAGAGCTCCTTATGGGTTACAAAGAAGGATGAAACTTACGAGCTAAGAACAGATACATTCTCACTCCTATGGAAAGAAGGTGACCCTGTGGATTTGCTAAGCTCATTTTCAGCATTTGCATACCATTCAGGAATGCTGATATCTCGCCCAGGTACCCTTTGCAGTTGATACCCAAGAATTATAGCATCTCTTAATCTTCTTGCTCCACTAAACTACATTAGTGATTATGCAAAATACAATTAAAATTTCAAAATAAGCTGGAGCAAACATCTACAAGCTCCACAGGAAACAAGTCATTCTTTAACTAATTCATATTTCCCAATAGTCCTTAAATGTAGTCTTTGGTACTTGTTTTTATAAAGATTGGCTGCATACAAGAGTATCAACATTTACAACTTAAGAACCATATGGTATAAAAATCTTGACCATGAGTAAAAATTCTTCGAATCTCAGCACCTAGGACAGAAAGGTGAAAACTGAATATGGAACTCAAAAGGAGAGATGAAAGTGGAAACAAAACATCATGTAACAAAGGGGCAGGTCTTGTTTAAACATAACTGTGAAACAGAATGACAAATTCCCCCAACCCAGCAGAGTTTTATAAGAGAACAAGGCATCGAAATAGGAGAACAAAATATTAACTCTATTTACAAAATTTTGTTTAAGCATTATTCTTTCCTAGATAATTATCATTAAGTTTTACCTAGTCTTTTTATAAGGTATTTACCCTTGCTTTTAATTAATAGATTCCAAAAACATTAAGGTGATCTTTGACCTCAACAGCACTCAAAGCCTAAGCTTAATAGTGCATGAACTGCTGATTTAATTAGTTACCTTATCTGAAGCATAGTTCTTTCCCATTGCTGTCTCCTGCAAGATGTGAGCTGCCACCTATAATTCCAGCATTGTATCTATGTCAACAGTAGAAGTGGTAGGAACTTGACATAACTAATAATGGGAGACTGCATGATATACAGAAACAAAATGTCTTTAAAGAAGATTCTGCATATAACAGCAATCAGGGATTTGATTAAAACATTTTATTTGAAGAAAGCACATTCTTTAACAACATAATAGTGGTTATTAAACAGTTTCAAGCCTAAGAAATGCTTAGGATAAACACTTATCTTAAGTTTAAGAAGCAAACAAAATTTAAAATCTTTGATATATGGAGGACAATACCTATCTTAAGTTTAAGAAGCAAACAAATTTTAGCATCTTTTATGTATGAAGGAGGACAATACCTCACCGCCATTTATTCCTCCCTCATAGCACGGTTTCAAGCTAATTGCACGCTCCAGGTAAGGTTTCCAATGACCAGTCAGTAAATCTCGCCTAATCATCTCAACACCACATTGATAGAACTGCTTCAAAGCTTAGTGCACTATATTAGAACAATTACAAGCCAACATTTTGGCAGAAGATAAAGGAAGGGGCAAGGAATATGAAGTAAGATGCATACAAAAAAGGAAGAATAAAATGATGGTTGTGGTAATTAAAGAATAACGAATCATACCTCAAGCATGTTCCTCAGAAAGGGTTCTTCATTGAAATAATCTCTTCTCACAAAGACAAATGGCAGCTTGAATGCCAGTGCTTCACTGACAGTGCCATATCCAATTTTTCCTGGATCCATACAAGCCCGTTAACCATTATAGATCACAACAATAAACTTTGTGCAGATACATTATCTAAATACAGACCAAGCATACAATCAGATGCTGCCATAACATCAGGTGTATAAGCATCCTTTGGAAGTTTGATGAAATTTGGGGGAAGTTCCAGTGTGTTGGAAGCGCCACAAACCTGGAAAGTAAAGCCAAAGATTATTGAGTTTTAACTATCAAAGGACATTCAAATGGAACAAGATGTCGGACTATTTATGAAGGTTACCAAGCAAAGCCAACCAGGGGGCAAGTACTCTTCCCTCAACTTCCAGCCTGATGGCTGCATGACATACAAAGAAGCTCAAAATTACAACACAAGAAAATAAAGGTGAGTAGGATACACCTAACCAGTATGGAACGTATTCTAAAGCATACTGGAGTATAAAAATCATATACTTTACTAGACTTCACTGTTTAAGAGAAGCAAAATCAATGTAATTTGTACCAACATATTAGATCCAGTATGAGATTTAGCATCCCTACCTGCCCACCAAAGTTAAGGATAACTAGCTTCACGTCTTCACTGATGCCCAATTCTTTCCTTACCTTCAATGAGACATTTCAAAACAGCTTAATCAAGATCAACATGATCTACAAAGCACTAAACGGTGTTCTAAATTTCTAACCTCCTTGCGGCCTTTATGCAGCCTTCTCACCACTAATGGCACATCAATAACATCCCGGAAAGCGGGCACTGAGGAAAGAGAATTAAAATAAATTCTCAAGACCAATAAACAAATGATTTGACAAATAATATAGAAAAGAAAAAGGAATGGAATGTTTTAGGCTGTGTAAGAGCCAACATACTTGGACAATAACCTGGAAGGCGGATAAGGAACTCACAATGAGAATAATCCTCTGCTATCTGCATGTATTCAACAGTGTTTAGAATTTCGGTATGATACCAGCAGACTCACTACATCAAGTAATAGAGATTTTAAACTCCAAAATAATGTAGATTAAGAACAACAGATCAATCAAAGATTTTAGATATTGATAGCAATATGGATCCTAAACCCATATTGACATATGCTAGGAGGAAGAAGGGGAACATGGGCCACAAACCCATGTTGACCTATTCTAGGAAATTTACTAAGGCAGGGAGGGGTGAGTCATCAAACGGTTAGGATGTTAGTTAGAGGAGAGAGAGGGGAGAACTATGTATGGGATGGGGTCGTGCATGGGAGGGGGTATCTCTTCATTTTGCTTGTTTTCGGCTGATAGCTGAAGGGGCCATTAGTGGCTGGTTAGCTTGGTCTTGTAGATTTTACTACAAGGCTAAGTCTAAATATTAATAAAATACCTGGTTTTCATCCATTGCTTATCAGATATATAAAACTTATCATTTAGTAGGAGCTTTAGTTTTAGCATTAACCTAAGCATAATAAGATAATGTAGCAAAGTTTGAATAGAAACTAAAAACATCATGATCTAGAGTCACCAATAAGAAGATGATTAATATGACGATATGATTACAGATATTGAAGTTATAGGACACCTGCCACACAGTTGAACGGTGATGGTTACCAGCAGCCATCACATATTCTGCATAAATAAAGTCCCAACTGGACAACAAAGAAAATTTCATTAATATCTTTTAAATTAACCATTGAAACAAAATCAAGAAGGAAGAACAAATAAGCATGAACATTGTAAGCAAATTTCAAAGCTCAGGGATGGGCTAATTGTCTGATATAGTCCTTCCATTGAAAATTTAAAAAAAAAAAGCATAGAAACAATAAAAAGAGAAAAAAATAGAGAATGCTTTTGCATGGAGTTAGTCAATAGTCCAGTTCAACTAGTAGCCTAAGAAATTCACTTGGACATGTCAAAAATGCACAATGTCTGCTTGAAATAGATGATATGGTCATTGATATTCATTTGGTTCAAACATAAATATACTCTAAAATGGAAGGATATTGAAAAATGTTAATGGAAAAACCAGGGAGGGCAGAGAGACAGTAGAATTAACAGCAGAAGCCGCAGATGAAGTGTAATAAATGCTACTCATAAAAGCACCTGAAGTTGGTAACACACACAGATCGAATGCCGGCATCAGCTGCTGCTCGGCATGCTACTGGAACAACATCTGAAACCTGTGATACATAAACCGAAAAGAATATTGCCAACTTATTTTGCTGTCATTCAACATTTCAGAATAAAATCAAATTATTGAAAAAGAATACAAGTACCACTAAGTCAGCTTTAATGGAGGTAAGCCATTCAATTTCTGTTGCCAAAATAGACTCCCGAGGTTTTACAGCTGTCTCCAAATACTAATTTCCAAACATGAAAAACAGTAAAAAAAACTAATCCAAAGGTTGAAAAACAGGTAGTTAAATCACCCAAAATCAGCTACAAATTAAAATTGAGAGATGAAATATATTTAAAACTCCAAACCATTTTAACCACATGAAATGATAAATACTTCAATACCTTCTCCAATGATGCAAGACGATCCACAGTTAAAGCATCTGCCTGAACAGCTCCACAATCCAATAATACCTAAACATTGAAACATAATTTAGTTCATAATATTGAGAACCCCAAGAATTAAATTATATATCTTATCTATATATATGTGTGTGTGCGTTGTTCATACATATATATATCATCCATTTGTACATTACACGCCTATAAGCCACACTGAAAGTAATAGTTATTGAAATCTTTGATTCTACCGCATTCTGATACCAAATATCAGCAAGTTCGCAGTGAATGCAAGAACAAGAAACGATCAATTTCAGGTGGAAGCAAACTAAGAAAAGGAGACTCTACCTTGCGAATGAAGAGCCGAGGAGAGTCTATCGCCGAAGTAAAAACAAAGTCAGGTGCACCAGTAACAACGTGAACGTCATGGCCAGCAAGAATTAGGTGCCTAGCAACCTATAGATGGCATCAATTAAGCTTAAATCAATATCAAATATTAAAAATTAGCAACATGTTGAATTGAACAGTTAAGCAAACAAGTAGAAAAGAATAAGGAAAAGACGCGGTCAAAAGAAGAAGACCTCGACGACGCGAGTGGCGTGACCGAAACCATGACCAGTGACATAGTAAGCAAACACCAGGTGCCTCCTTGACGCCGATACGGCTGCACCCTCCTCCTCTATCCTCATTCCCACAGACGTAAGTTGAAACGCAGATCAGATGATTTGTTTCTATGAAAGAGAGGGACGAGATTAAAAAATAAAATGGTAGTCTTGACTCTTGACATCGATTGAGTATTGGGTGTTTTTACTTTTATGCCCTTAACCGTTAATAGATAACGACGACCACTGTTTTACTTTTGACGACTTGCGTGTGTACTAAATGTTCTTTCACATTGGATTGGATTTGAGTGGATTGGATTGGAAATATTCTGTAATTTATAAACTACTATTTTAATATTATATAGATACATAATAATTTAAAAGAGTATCAACTAAAGATTAAGTGAGATCCTATATTTAAATCTTTTTTATGTATGCAATTATTTAAATTTTAAAATTAGAGTTTTGTTACTTATAAAAAATTTATCTGATTCGAAGGAAAATTAATTTAAGTATGAATGATTTAAAGATAATTATAATTAAAATCTTCTTACAGTATCTCGTAAGTTAAAAAAATATTTTACATTATCTATGGCGGATGAGTTGAAATGAACCTAGAATCGTATTAGGATCATAAATTCACGTCACTATCATTCAATTACCAAATGGTTGTCCCCCGCGCCACGCCAGCCTTTTTTAACTGCCCCACCATATCCATCTCTTTTTCTTTCCCATGCATTGGTTGTCTTATACCCATCCAGGATTCAGGACGGGGGCAAATTTCGTCAATCAGCGTACTAACTCGTGACAATTGTCACTGTACTTTCTGAGTTACTTTAAATATTTAATAAAATTTATCTTTCTATGATGATTGCAGTACTTTTCGAATATATTTAAATAAAATAATAGGAGCTAAAGAATAAAAGTAAAATTTATTGGTTAACCTTTCGAAAATAATTTGGTCTAAAAATATTTAAAATTCATGCAAATAGCAAATATATTTGGACCAAGTAAGGTCCTAACTTATTGTTTTGAAGATAACAGAAAATATTGTTACTAGTAAATTTATTTTGTGATATTTCTTGAAAGTTAAGTAAGGATTGAATTAACTATAGCAAAATTATCAAGACATTACAACGAGTTCACAATAAAAAAAGTACAAATTCAAACAGCAAACTAAATTACATAAGCTGATGAAATTTATCAATAAAGGTTACAAATTCTAATTGGTCTTCATCCCTATAGATAATGTTGCTCATCAGATTTAGATATAAGGATGACTATGATCCAATTGATTGTGTCATCAACTAAGTTTATACTTATTAACTTACTCTTGCCTGTATGTCCTCCTGTTACATTCTTTCCATATAAAGTAAATAGTAGTTGTGAAGGTTATTTTATACAAAGGGGCATCTTGCATCTATATATATATATATGATCCAGTTAAGAGCTGATATCCAATCATAATTAATGCAAGTAACCGAAAGCATGTGTAAAATTCTGCTTCAAACTACTTTAGAGTAGCTGCATTCAAAGAATAAGTAATTTTGATCTTCTTCATTCTTTTTACAAATCACATATATAGGGTTGTAAGTTCCTAATCATCTATCTTTGGTACGAATCCTATTCTTTATTAACAATCATGTGAAAGTGGATGCTTTGTGATTGGGAGAACATTTCTATAGAAGATTGTACTGAGAAACATTCTTGCCTCCTCCCTGTAAAGCTTTGTAGCAAGACTTGTTAGTAATGGTACTTAAAGCATCTGGTAACTAAGTAACTCCATCATTCCTGCGTGCATAAAAGACTTGGGGTAGATAAACCACTAGTAAATTGAATCCTCTGAGTTTCCTGCCTATTGCTCATAATTCATCAAAGATGATGCTCTGAAGTTAAGTGAGAGTCTGTTTGTAAGTCGAGATAATTCAAATCTTTGTATTAAAAGAATGAATTCTGTCCAGTTATCGAACTAAACCTAAATATTATGTCCGTTTCCTAAAACATGCTTAATCAAAGGAAACACCACCTATCTCATTTTCAACATCTGATGAAAGAACTAAGAGAATTCCTTAAGAGACAATTGCCAAAAACATTCAGTTGTAAGATAGGTTTCATGTAATCATTTCACCCATATTGCAATTTTATTTTCAAAGAGTCTCCAAATTCGTTTACATAGAAGCAATTGTTGTACCAGAGATATAGGGATGATCCCCAAGCCTCCTTGCTGTTTAGGAATAGTCACATCAAAATCCAAGCAATGAACAACATTCGAAATTCAAGGGCTTCCAGGCAAATTTAGATGAACTACCAATTAACTTGAGTTCAATGCCTTGAAGAAATGTCTTCCACCAACAACTTTTAATTTGTTTACCATATTTAAGATCTCTTGCATAAATAGTATGTTATCCCCTTACAGATCTACCTTGTATAAATACACTATGGGTAGGATTGATCTTTGATGATAATGCTTTTCACTTTAGTGATTGCTAAAATTTGCAAACTATTATTAACTGTATGATCATCTAGTATTTTATTATGTGATCTTATGTCTTGACTATTGATATTAAATTTTAATAATAAAAATATATTTTTAAAATTTACATATTTGTATATTGCCGAATCATTAAGGCTCTTCTTTTTCTTTTCACTTTGTCCGGGCCTGAAATTTTAAAAATGGCCTTGCTAAATTGCATATCTTAAGATAACCGTTTTGCACTGTACAGTTTAACTAATATGCCACGCTTTGCTACCAGGTAATTGAAGGAGATTTGTTGTTCGACTTTCGAGGGAATTGTGGCGCCAAACAATGTTGCAGCTGGTGCAACCCTTCAGTCCCTTCTACTCTTCTGAAACTGAAAGCTTTGCATGGAGTCTCACAGTCTCTATAATCATCCATGTCCATCATTTCAACTTCTGTATCTTCTGCTTTCTCTGGCTCTGACAATTCCAAAGGTTGTCCAGCTGAGGTGCTCATAGGTAGCTGAGACGCAGCCCAGGGAACAACTGCCAGGCAATTATTTGGTTCTGTTGTTTGGCTAGTGGAAACTCCATTCCCCATCCAATTTTCCATCTGTAAATTCGCTTGCCAGCATAAATGTTCTGCAACATTGATACAGTAATCGCAAGGTAATGAAAACTCAATGAGCATCAACCAAACAGCACCAACATTTCAAAATGACAAGAAAAATGAAAACAATGTCAAATGCAATAAAGCGACCAAAGATATGTTGTCCTTATCCAACTCATATCTTAGCTTTTCTGACATTCTTAATATCAAAAGGCCTAAGAAGACAAAGTGTTTCTCCCAAGTACCATATTCTTGAATCAGAAGTCTAGGGGAAATAAGAACTATTACCCTGAACAACAAAATCCAAGAAACTAAGCACATGTGACATCATTTACTTGCCTCTCATATTTTCCAGAGACAAAGTATTAGAAGTACCAAAACTCTATTTGTTCCAAGTAGCAAACACAAGAACTCCCGCAACTACTACATTGTATGCCTCATGTCATGAAAACAAGAAACAAAATACCGTGGGCAATGCTTACTGATAATCAAATTAACAAATTAAAATCAGAAAAATTGCGCTACAAGGATTAACAAGCTCAATGAATCTTTGCTAACTATTGAAATCTCATTACTAGGATAAATACTCGACGAATGACAAAGATCGATACATGCACCAGAAAAAACTGCAAATTAAATTCGAACAGGATACCTTTGAGCCCTGGAATGAAAGCAGAATCTAGGACAATCGGAAATCCAGGCGAAGTGGGAAACTTGACATAGGGTGTATGAAGATGCTGGTAGAGCACAATAGCTCTTTCCTCCCACTTATCCATCAAACACGTTCCATCAGTCTCTGACACACCACCACTCCTTTGATTTAACAGCATCTCTTTTTGAACTGATTCTAACTCGGGGACTCCAGCTCTCGGATCCTCTTCCATAAATAGCATTGTCTCGCAATCCTAATACCATTGTTACAATCACAACCCGAATCAGATAAATAAAATACCCATTGGCATCCAACATTTAGGCTCGCCCAAATCAAAGGAAAACAGAACGTGGCTGACGAAGAAATCAAGAACGAACTTACCAGTCTCCTGGATTTCGTGGAAGGACAACAGGAAAAATAATCATGGGAAACGTCTTCAAAATTCTTGCGCTTCATTCAGATTTCAGAGCTTCTGTGTTTTCTCGCACTCGGTTTAGCTACAATGATTATCCTAGGGCGTCTCAAACTGCTGAATCACAAAATCTGGGTTTTGCTTATTTGATTATTTGATACAAGGGGCTCGGGTATTTTCACCAGTCCTGCCAGCATTAGAGTTTCGATTCGACACCATGAGCATCTCGTTTATTATTTTAAAGTGGGTTAGGCCTAAAAAATAGATCTATTTACAAAGAAGCTACTTAATGGGCCTCCTGGTCCAATGATGTTATTTGAAAGACTCAAATCCTGGCGTGATGCTGTTATTTAGTTTTCTTTTTTCTTTTGAGTATGTGCTTGGGAGATTTAAGGAACAAAAAACGAATATATTTTTTGATTCAGAAACTATTCGACTAATTGAACACTGCCTCTCCATGCACGACCTCATCCAGAAAGCTAAAAAGGTAGATGGGGCTAAGGCAAGAAAGAGGAAAACAACAAACTAAACTATCTGCACGTTGGATTTGGAGTACTGCTGATGAGTTGGAGTTTGCTGGCTTGAACAAAATCCCAATACATCTTCCATGTCAAACCGGAAATCTTGAGCCATAAAAGAAATGTCTTTCTTTTTTGCTCCACCAGTTTTAGAATACTCTCAAATATAGGAACTTCACATGTAGTCCTTAAAACTCCCGTATGTTCATGTAATATGTAGGATAAACCTTATTACATGTCCCAGATCGTTCATAAAAGGTTAAGAATGGAGAAAATGAGGAATACCTAATTTTGGTTCTATCTGAGCTTTCGAAGAAGTTTTCAAAGCCAAAACAAGCTCCAATCTCTCAAGACCTTCACGAAAAATGTTCACGGACACGTGGTTAACGCCTTTCTACGGTTTTCTCAAGATGTAAGCACTTTTAATAGGTTAGAGGATCCGTATGCCCATGAATAATATGAGTAACTATAGAAAACCTTGACCTTTATATATAACTTTCATGTCGGGCTTCCCCATTACAAGCTTGATATGGATCCGACTTACACTGGTTAGGATCCATTTTCTACCCAGACTTCGACCCATTGTTTTAGATTATTTATTGGGTCACTTTATTATCTTTATCCAGATCAAATTACGTAATTTAACCGATAAGTTATTTAAAAAACCAAAAAATGCAATTAAATATTATGCAACTTTATGGGAAATTACAAAAATGTCTAACAATCTCCCCCTTAGACAATTCTTAATTGTAGTGTTAAATCTAGTTTTAAAATAGTTTAAAAACCCAGTTAAGTTAAGTTACTATATTAGTCGATTAGGTTTTAAAAACAAAACATTTGATCCAAAGATAATGTCTTGCAAGGATTTCGATACCAAAAAGTATCAAATGCATATGTCATGTGTGACACAGATCCTATACAATCACATATACCTAATACCTCACTAACATGAATGGGAAAATGGAGTATGGCAAACTAGGATGATACTTTTATGATCTAAATTATATCATTTTCGTTTGTAGGTCTCAATTTCTCCAACTTTATGTTAAACCACATATGCTAAACTATATTAGAGAAATCTTGTTTTCTCTTACCGAATGCTAAACAACATTAGAGAAAACTTGTTTCATCTCACCAAATACTAAACTGCACTAGAAAAAACTTTCATGTTCTCCAACTAAATGTTAAACTATATTAAAGAACCTTTATGGGATTAAAAACTTATATCCTCCTATGTCATATCAAAATTTATGGATATCCGTATAAAACTGTATATCTTTAAATGACACCGGCATAAGGTCAATCTGTATATATGCCTAGTGACATTTAAATGCTTAAAATCGACACAAATCTTAAGGCTTTTATATTTATTATGACAATATACGATAACACCTATTATTGAGGATAAACGATGATCATCTTTATTGATGAACCATCATACTATCATAATACATCAAGCTGTACAAATATACATGAAGCAAACATAACGATCCCCTAATTAATAGTATCTAAAGACGTCAAAACACCCATACTTTATACTTGTGTCATAAACACAAGTGGGTAAAATCCTTTAGTTAAAGGATCTACTTACAGTTCCTCAATCTTTAAATGCTCCAAAATTTAAATTCACTTTTTCATATCAACACCTTTATAACCAAATAATTGACCTTTAAATGCTAAGATCCTGTGATATGTTGTTATTAAACAATATAGTAAGAAGATTACCACAGTACAACCGAATGGGTCTCGCCACCAAATCAACCACAGGCAACTTAGAAATCAAGTTTTTCAGCTAAATTATCTGTGAAGCAGCCACATAGCCTGCACTCTACATACATAGTCAAGGAAGTTACTTGTGTCTACTTGACACACATCCTGGACATAATACCATTTGCAAACTTAAAACTGTAACCTTAAGTGGACTTTTGATCATCCAGACACATAGCTGGAGTAATGACAATAAGGTATATAAGACTACCAACTAGCTATCGATAAACTGCATTATCACTAAGAAGAGTTCCATAGATGCAGAGATATGATTATTAAAATCAACAAGAGTGTTAACAATCTTAGTGTTAGTAAGGTCAGTGCCAGAGACAAGCTCAATGGCATACTTTGCTTAAGATAAGTAGTAGCCTGAATCATCAGAAGATACTTTAAGACCTAAAAAATAGC
>JANPWT010000247.1:24098172-24109932 GCA_024678245.1 Erythroxylum densum | reverse complement strand
AGCAAATTTTTTGCTCATCCTTTTTCCTTTGATTCTTTTTGTTTCTTTTTTTAATGTCACAAAAGTCATGATGACATCAAACATAAACACTTCAATCATCTTTATGTCATAAAAGTCATGATGACATTAAACACAAATACTTCAATCGTCCTTGCCTTGACTCCATAAATAAATGGTAAACTCAACAAAGATTAGGTAGGTTGATGGTTCTATCCGAACTCTACCTTTGGAAATGAATGGTAAACTTAATGAAGAGCTTTAGTATTGGCTTCATAACGATCAACTCAATTTGAGTTAGATTGTAAGTTTTGTATCTGATCAATTATTGCAGCATATGTTGGAGTTAACATTGCATACGAAGCTTAGAAAAGGCTTGCAGCTGCCTATGTGTCCAAATCATAGTCCTAAATTTGACAGCTCAACTATCAACCAATTACATTACAAAGAGGGAATGACTTGATCACAACCTATATATAGCATGTCAAGCTCATAGTGGATTAGCTAGCGGTGTTAAGAAGTTTTTTGATGGAGCATGATCTAGTAAACTACATAATAGAAAGACTTTGAGTGGCTTACCTTCCTTTTTTTGAAGTTATTTAGGTATAATTGGAATCCATGTCATTTGATAATCTCTACAGACTCTTGTTCAACAAAGAGATACTACTTCAATGAGAAGAACTTTTATTAACTCTCTTGGTGGATTAGTGAATTCTGCAGCAAAGCAGAATTCTCAAGCAAAGTGGAGGTAAGCATGTGGAAGGAGAGGTAAAGATGTGGTAAGCAAAGGGAATCAAGGTGACCAATCATCCAATTGGCCTATGAGTTCTCAATTATGAAAATATTCATGCACATTTTTGTCTGAAGATCAAACAGTGTAATTATCTACAATCAACTTCCATAATTATTAAGGCATAGGGCAATACTTAGTGTCCAACTAAGAAGGGTCTACTCTAAACAAGGCTAATATTTTAAGTGACCTTCTCTACTATGACACAAACTAATAATTGGATGGTTGATTATGAAGCTACACTCCATCTCACATTAGATTTGGACAACCTCACCATTCACTAAGAATACGACAGTCTCGAGGAAGTAACTATTGGTGACAATAACACCTTACTCATCTTTCATATAAGAGGTTATATTGCATATGTCAATGACATTCCTTTTAATTTATCTCAAATATTGTATGTTCCAAAGTTCCATCAAAAGTTATTGTCTATTCATGCTTTAACTAAACATAATTCAATCTTTATTGAAAATTTTAACAATTGTTTTCTAGTGAAGGATTTGACAGGAAGGCAAGTAATGTACTGCAGAGATAGCATTTACACTTTTCCAATGTTGATTTCTTCATCTCTAAGGGCTTGAAAGACTTCAGTGCCCCATTCTACTTGGCGTTAACATCTGGGTTATGTCATTTTTAAAATAGTGAATCAAGCTCTTAGGAATAATAATTTATCTTTTTATAAGTCTACTATTTTAATTTTTCATGCTTGTAGTGTTAGTAATATTCATAAATTACCTTTTTAAGTCAAATGCTCCATTTGAGTTAGTTTGTAGTGATTTATGGGGACCTTCCCTACAAGAATGATTTGATGGAAGCAAATACTGTGTTTTGTTTCATGATCATTTTAGTAGATATTCTTGAATTTACTTTCTTCACTACATGTAACTTATATTTATTTTTAGTAAATTTTAGCGATTTATCGAACAATTTTTTAATTAAAGGATTCAAACTTTTCAATTCGATTAGGGTGCCTTACACCAATATCTTGATGAAAACGTAATTAATCATCGTCTCTCATGTTTGCACATATTTAAGCAAAATGGACTTGTTGAATGAAAGTATCGACATATTGTCAAAACAGATTTATCCATAACACACAATGCTTCTGTTCCATGAAAATATTTGAATTTTGCTTTTGATGCTATTACTTACTTCATTAATAAACTTCTTATATCATTATTACATAATAAATCCCCTTTTAAGGTTTTATTTAATGAAAAGCTTGGTTATTCTTTTTAAAAGTTTTTGGTTATTTGTTCGATTTTAGCTTAGGCCTTATAGCAAAGATAAATTATATCCATACTTTATTAAATGTGTCTTTTTATGATATAGTAAATTGCATAAAGGCTATAAATGTTTTGACACTATTACTAATCAAGTATATATTTCTCCTCCTATATTGTTTGACGAGAATATTTTTCCATTTGTATGTTCACATGTTCACCAATAAAATTCAATATTACTAGTACTAAGGCAATCAGAATTAGTAGCAATAGTTCCTTTATTAGTGTCAATAATAATAGCTTGTGCACTATAAACCTTTTACACACCTTTAGTTAACTAACCTTCCTTACCCTCTCAACATCCTACGTCACCAACTTCCTAACATATAAACTCGGTCCTACGTGATAACATCTCCAATTCCCCTTTCACTATAAATTCATATGGCACTTTTGAAAAGCTCTTAGACTAAGAAAATTCATAACCTATAATCCAGCAAAAGCCATCTAAAATATCCTTGAGTATTGAACTTTCTACGTACCTACGATTCATAACCAAAATAAATCAATTCAACATACCTAATGGCCACATGATCTCAAACATATTCCTTACCCCTATTAAGAAATTTTTGTGCTCATCTCATAAACCTATAACTTACTCCTAAACTGCCAAAGATCCTAAGTGGGAGGCCATAATGACCAAGTAATTTAAGGCCCTTATATCTAACAAGAAATTGGACTTAGTACTAGCTTCTCAAGTAACAAATATTATTGAGTGCATGTAGGTGTATCACATCAAACAAAACCTTGACAGAATAATTTCACACTAAATAGCTTATTTAGTTGCTAAAGGATTTCATCATCAACTAGGGATTTGTTATATGTGCTTCTAATTATATTATTAGTCCTACCATAAAATAGACTTATTTTACACATTATTGTTACTAAAACTTGGTGTATTAGTCAACTTGATGTTTCTAATGCTTTTTTATATGGTTCCTTTTATGAATAGGTTTATATAGCTCAACCACTCATTTTTTTAAAAAAAATTCCAGCCTCATCATATGTATGCTTATTATGCTAATCTCTCTATAGTCTTAAGCAGGATTCATATGATTCGTTCCGTTGCCTTAGATAAGCATCGCTTTCATTTGGTTTTAATTTATTGAATATCAATCCTTGTTTTTTTATTTTTACTAATGGTAATTTTTATTTTATTTTTATCTTATGTATGTAGGTGACATTTTATTTGACAAGTAGTTATGATAAACTAAAGATGGGAGCTGTTTGTGCACTCCAATCTCATATTGCAGTTAAATACCTCAGTATGCTATATTATTTTCTTAGCAAATGAAGCTACAATAACTAAAAATGGCTTGCGACTTATATAACATCGGTACTTCAATGATCTATTAGCTAAGACCAACATGCATAATGCGAATATGGTCTCTACAATGATAAATCCTTCCACGTATAAAACTTCCTCCACCAAACCATTTAGTGATGCCACTCTCTATTGGCAAGGGTTGGAAGTTTATAGTATCTTGCAATTACATAGCCTAACATTGCCTTTGTAGTCAACTGAATGTCTCAATATAGTCGTCAACCATTAGTTGAAAACTGGAATCAAATGAAGAGGAAACTTCATTATTTGATTGACACCTATCACCATGACTTTCTTCTTTGTTGGTCTTCCATAATGTCACTTCATGTGTAATCTAGCTATTGTTGAATGGGGTGGGTCTCTTAAGGATCCTAAGTCTACCGTAAGATTTGTCTTTTTTGTTAGACCTAATTTAATTTCCTGAGCATAAAAAAAGCAATGATCAGTTTCCCAGTCTTCTACTGAGGCCTAATATCGAGCACTTGCCATTGCTACTAGTGACTTTTAGTGGCTTTATTCTTTGATGCATGAAAATTGGTTTTTAATCATCATACTTCTTACACTTTGGTGTGACAATTTGGGAATAATATATCTTACTGCTAATCCTAATTTTCTCTCCTGGTATAAGCATCTCTGGATAGAAATTCAGTTTGTTCAAGATTTAGTTAACAAATGATATCTACATATATTAACATATCCACTCTTGATCAAGTACTCGCCATTTTTAAGGGATGCATTCAATATGTGCAAACAAATTGACAGTTTTTCCACTCTCAACTAAAGGGGGAGTAATATAGAAGTTATATTCTTCATAAAATCTAGTCCTACTTTATCTCTATCTCTTACGTATTTGTTGTGTTTAACTTGTAGATAATATATAGATATTTATAAATCTAACCCCAATAGCTGAATGTATTTCTATATAGTGAAGTGACAATGACATAAGAGACAATTCCAAACTAACGACGCGAATTGTTGCCCTTCCAAGTATGGAAATGGAAATGCACAAAATCGAAATGACCTAATAACAAGGTAGTGGACATTTGTGCATATGGTCTGACCAGTATGTTATCACCACTTGGTGTAATTCAATCTGAACATAGTCTTATGTGGATTTCATAACTCAATAAATACCAAAGTATTGTTGGCCACCAACTTCTTGAAGGTATGTACCTTATTTTTGCTTCTTTATTTTGTTTCCATTTGCACTTGATTGGGTTTTGTCCATAACACGCCTCCCAACTTTGTTTTGTTGTCGTATCTGCGTTTTGTATCTTTATTTGTGAGCCTTTTCGCAATCCTAATCAACAAAGTGGGGAGTCAATTTGGTCACTTAATGGCGTCCACTTGTTAATTTAAATTTTTAACTTTGTAATTGTACAAATAGTTTCTAAATTCGCGTATAATTTTAGTTGTATAACATATCCTCAATGGAATTTCTTATTCTATCCACCATTTAACCTCGATGAATAAAAAATATGTACGGAATTTATCTGTTAGGTCCCAATGCCATACTTTTAGCTGCAATTTGTGTATTATTTAACTCAACGTGTTCTTTATTGCTATTTTCGTGCGTACTAAGATGTTACACACAAGTTGAGATCATTTAAAGGTTTTTCCTGCCGTGGAGCATAGATGCTAAAGGAAATGTTTAACTTATGAAGTGCTAAAGTCTCAACTAACAACCTAATTGGTCAACCCGTCCAAGTCTTCAACCCAAACCCAGTATAGTTTTCTTTTTTAAAATAATTAAGGCAATTAATAATAGATGCAAGCCATGCCAAAGTTGTTAGGAAATCGAACTAACATCCGATCCCCAACTGTAGCAAAATAATTATGGAACTTTTTTGTAACCTTTGATTTCTCAAAAACTAAGATCTCTTTAATTCTATAAAATGATTAAAATAAATAATAATAAAGTATAATATTAATTTGTTCCTTATTTCGAAGCTTGTTCCTTTTCTTATCATATCCTCGAACTATTTTTAAAACCGATTCGTCTCAGTAACCGTAGCTGCACAAATGTCTGATCTCTAACGGTATCTATAAAATGGGTTGAGAGAACTTTGTAACTTTTAATTGAGAGGGTTAAACAAGAAATGTTAGCTTCATTGGAGCTTAAGCTTATTTATAATAAGTTTTAAACATTTTAGTTATTTAATTGATATTAAATTCTAATTTCAATTAAACTTTAATTAAAATTATAAATAATTCTAATTAAATACCATTTGTGCCCAAATAAGATCCAATATCTCATATTCATCCTTATTTACTCAATATCTCATATTTAATCATAAAATTTCTCAAATTTTACAATCAAGTCCAACTTAATAAAAATATCTTTGCACTCTTTAATCCATTCTTTATGTGAGATTTATCAAGTTCTCAAATATGTTGGCAATGATTATAAATTATAATTATAATTATAATTCATAATCAAAATTAGATAAATTAAAAATCTTTTTAATTTATCTTTAATTCTCCAATTAAACAATTTATAATTATAGATCAAGATTGGCATTTAGTAACACATCATGACCACCCAAATATTTAGGAATGTCAAAGTTGTTTTGACTAACCTTTTTATACATAATTTTTATGTGTAATTCAATCCTTTCATCATATAATATTTTGATTAGAAAGAACATTGAATTAATGTATACTCTTATTGAGTCAAATCATATTAGTTCTCTACCATTAGCTATCAATTCAATTAATGACATTTGTAAACTATTTACAAAGTGTCATTCCATCTTGGTCAATGATTTCATGAATCAATACTAATTGAAAACAACAGAACATTCTTCATAATTAATTTAAGATGATGAATCATATCTTGATCATACAATTACCTCCATATAATTCATACTACATCTAATAACTACCGATTAACCGCCTATGATTAAATAAGTCATAAATATTATCAAAACATAGTAATCTCTATGTAAGATAACTTTAGGGACATCAAGTCAAATGATTACTTATACAATCATAACAATGAGAAATACATAGACATACAAGTAATATTCCAAATGAATTTCTCATATCGGGTCTGTTCAGTGAACTTATTTTCTAGCAAGCACCCACACATTTGTTTAAGTATCTTCATACTTTAGTCTATAAGATCGACTACTTCCTTTATAAGGAAAAACATGTGTTTGTCTTTTTGTATTTTATTAATATCCAATCTTAATAAAACAATGACTTGGAACAATTTAGGGATAATGTATAAATATCATAGTTATAATCTCATTATAATTTCATTTACAATGTACAATTATCTCATAGAATTTATCATATACATCTAAACATGTACAAGATAAAGAATGTCTTTAAATAATTTTCAGTAAACTACAACCAAAGCGATCGGCTGTAGAATATAAATTAACAATCTCCCACTTTCACCAAGCCAATTGTTTAAGTATCATATAATATATAACCATATGATGATCATATTACTACTGAGACAATGGCTTAATGAGAGAATTCTCCATGATATTCTATACTGAGTGCTTGCTTAAATCTTACAACTTTCATCTTAATTATCATCATAGTTAAGAAAAATTGCCTAAATACATCCTTAAATCTTTTATGAGACATTTGCTCCTTATACATGCCTAATGGCTCTAATATTCTACAATACATTACTGTCTTAAACAATACAAGGACCTATATCAAGTTCACTAAAGAACTTATTGATCTAATTAATCATTTCCCCTAATTGAAAAATGTATTATGGCTTAATTAGCAATCATCACTACATTGGAACCTTTTCAATTTTGAACGATATTGTTTTAAGTTAATAAACCTTAATAGGGATTTACTTATAAAGTAAATATCCTTATCTTCTTGAACTCAAATATCAACTCGTACATAGAATAATTGATATTTTAGTTCTTCACAAGTATCAAATATCTTAAATACTAAACATTTTTAGTACACTATCTATATACTTGGGCTTAGAATAGGTGAAGAACTTCCAATCTATCTATATAGATATGATTCCCAGAATTAAGATGTTACCATTTAATAATAAAAAATAGTTGTTCTAAGACATTTATGTTTTCAACAATTGAAAATTATAATTATTGTTCTCTGTGAGAATATGTCTCTACATACTCCCACTGAAGAGCACAACAATATTCCTACTAACTTTCTTGTAGATATGATAAATTCACAATCACCTACAAAATAAACTATTTGAATTCACATGAAAATGACTCTTTCAATGTCTTATAGTCTTTCAATTATACATCAAATGTATCAATAAAGACAATAAGTCCATTTAAATGTTTCATCATGAGATTTGAACTTTTAAAATTTCATCGTATTCCCACTACTTATCTTGAGAACCATTCTCCTATAAGTATACATTGAAACAAACAATTTGTTTAACAGGTCTATAAGAATATATCCAACCTTTTAGATATCTCATAAACTTTTATTATAGAAGATAATTCATTGTATTAGGCATAGCTATAGAAGAAATAATATTGCATCATACAATATCTCATATTGTATCTTTCTTCCTTATAGAAATCCAAACTCTTATGGAATTTTATTGTGAAGGTATTCACTAAAGAATCTTATCCCTTATAGATAACCAAAAATTTAAAACTTACCACAACGATCTCATCGAAGTGCTTCAACATTCTTAATGCTTAGTTTCGATTTAAACAATTTGAACTTTTCAAAATTTTAAATCAACATTTCATATAATACATATGACTATATCACATAAAGCCATTAGTAATATAATGAAATATAAGCATTATCCTTTTATGAATTGATTCCATCTAATACATCCCATGTATAAGATTTAACAATTCAATACCATCATCATCCTTTCACCAAAGGTTGATTTGGTTATTCTTCAACTTTATAAGTTGCACAAGTTCCATACGATTCATAATCAAAAGGATACATATATCCTTATATGTAACTTTATGATTCTCGTTATGTTGATTAAACTGATAAGGCATAAAAGATGGTCTAGGTTATCCAACTTTTTATTCTTGCCACATATGTTAAGCATAAGTCTCCTTTGATCCAATACATACAAAATATTTGTATAAACTTGGATCAACTAATTTTACTTAACAACCTATTTCTTATCATGTATTGAACATTATAATAATGTTGAATCTAAATTTAGTATCAATCTCATAAGTATGAACTAGAAATACATATGATCCCTATCATATCTTGTATAGGCAAGAAAAGTCATGCAATCATTTTTCTTTTTATGATAACTATTATTATACTATAGCAAATGCCTTTAATTGATGTCCATATTTATGCTTTTAGTAAGCCAAATTAAGTGAAACAATTTCATCAAGTTACTATTCCTTTCAACTTTACTCTATACAACCTCTTGCATCTTGCTATCATGTTCTTGATATACATCTTACATGTTATTGTCAAAGTTGATGAGATATTAGTCAACTTAAAATGTCAACACTTTTTGACATCTATATGATTTTGACATTGTCTAAAACTTTGTCGCCAAATCCTCAATATGGATTATAGCGAAATTGCATAACTGGTATACAATTTTCTATCTAACTTTGAGAATTCTTCTAAAAAATATCTTATGTCCAAGAAATTTGGTTTACTAATTCTCAGTACCAACCATACTAAACAAGGTAAATTCCAATTAGAAGAAAACATAAATGTAAAAAAAGCAAGCAATTAATTATATGCCATAACTACCAAATGAGATTAGGATTTTAATCATGTATTTGGTTACTCCCATTATTTTATTCAAAATAATACCCCTCACTACTATTCAAAAATATTGCTTTAATCTTTTTAGTGGGCTAGAATCCCATTTAAATATAATTGATCTTGAGTTTGCTCAACAAACAAACCAAACTTAAATTACTTAGATAACAACTTTATCAATCATATGTCATATGTCTCTTAGATTCGTTAGGTAATAACTCTTGCCAAAACGTGTCTTATATGTTATTACTAGTTTGCCTCAAAATTCATGTGATTATGATTTACTCATCCAAATCACACAAATTTAGTTAAGTAGCACCCATTGTCATAAGACTAAACATGTTTGGATTAAAGCAACCTTGAGTTTGTTCAACAAGTCTACAATAAACAGAACTCTAGTTTATTCATATAATAATGGAAGGCAACAATCACATTCTCAACATGTACTTAACATTTTAACAAGAGATTTTAATTTAATTTGTCTCATCAAACACAAAATTGCATGTAAAATATGTTAAACATACAATTTAACATACATTTAATATATATATCAACCATATAAATAAAATATGCAACTTATGCACTAATAATCAAATTATATGCATAAAATATCAAGTTTCGATTGATTCTAGTTATTAATTCTCATAATCTAAAATAATATTTCCAACTCTTTGGAAAAATTAAATTAGATTGAAACCATTGATTCCTAAAGAAACTAAATTCCTATTCCAAATAGAAATTTAATTTGATTTGAAAACAATTTTCAAACCCAATTGGAAACTATTTCCAATTATCTTAACTCCTTTAACAAAATTTAATTGAAAACAAATTTCAGTAAATTATTATGCTTACTCATTATAATTTAGAAAAACTCATTTTCCAAAATTATATAAGTAAAACAGTCTAATCTAATTAGAAAACTATTTCCAATCTCATTAGAAATTACTTTTCCTTAACTAAAAAACTACTTTCTAATATTTTTTTTGATAAATTAGTTATATAATTAATTGAGAATGAAGGGTATATGTACATAGGTAGAGATTATCTAAAAGATCTTATACCTAACCAGAACAAAATCAACCCACCCTAAATATCCTAGCTAAAAGTAGCAATCTAAAATAAATACATGCTCTACAGTGCATTACACATGAAATGAAACTAGATAAGTCCATATACAAAACATGCTAGTATTGACAATTCTCATACACAGGATTGAGTATATCTCCTTTTCTAAACTTATCATTTTGTTTACTGTACTCTTGTAACGTCTCCTTTCCATGATTTTTGATAACACTTGTTTGAGCCCAACCTTCACTGAAGTCAGCTTCTACCTGAAAGGAAACAGCCTTTACAAAATAAGTAAGTACAATCTATCCTTCTGGTTCATTCCACCAATGCATCCGTACCCCATTCTTCTTATGAGGCTTTTGAAAATACTTCCAGGAGTATCAACTTACTCACACAACAACTCAACCAAATAAACCCGACAATTATGTACATATTCCTGATGACTACGACCAACAGAGAGTGTTGAAGCCTCTTTACTCGAGCTCTTTTACCCTGAAACCAACTTGCAACTTTCATTAGACAAAAGAAAACAAAAACCACAATTTACCTTCTCTCAGAGTTTGCATAAAGTTATTCCATAACTTGGAAGATCACTCTTGTGATAATGCTCCCCACTTCCATCTCTGTGTCTCAAAAGGATCCGTGGTTCCTTTCTATCTATAAGTTGTACACCACAATAGAAAGTAGGATGATAGAGATGTTGGGATCAAAATTTTTGAAGCTTTGAATCTGATTGAACCAGGTTAGAATGGATTTGAGGCTTAACAGGTAAGGAATGTTTATCTGGAAGTGGTTGAGGCAATGTAACCAAATTGATTTAGAGACTAGACATTTAAAGAAGATATGGTTGACAGACTCATTTTCCAGGTAGCATAGAGAACAATGATTGGGAACAAAAGTATAAAGGAGCTTATCCCTTATTTGTGGTTTATCAAGACAAGCTAACCACAGGATGAAAGAGTGCCTGAGGTTTGAACCTTTATGTCACACTAGTTTATGCCACGGCACACTCTGAAGAGAAGGTCTGATAACATTATAAGCTGAAACATTTGTGTATATTTTTTGAATGGATAACAATCCATTCCAATTTATCAAGTTGAAATAATCTGGAAGATACATTAATGGCTTTAGCATATGGACGGTCTCAATTGTAGCCTCTTACCAGCTCCATCCATTGTCTCTGATAACATCAGCTATTTTTGCATTCATCGGGGGTCCTGAAGCATTGATCGCTCTAGGAGTTGATAGATCCTTTAGGATACCTCTAGGATGCTAAAAATCTTGCCATAAAAGAGTAGAATTCCCATTTCCTATTCTAAATCTGAAATGGTTCATTGTTGGGCCCCGAAAATTTTTTTATTTTATTTGAATTAATTATTTATTTATTTATGGATTTATTCGTTAAATTATTTTATTTTATTTTGCCTTAATTGATTTAATTATGTGTTTATATAAATATTTTTATGTTGGGTTAGAAATTAGAAGTTAGAAATTTAAAATGAAGGATTGGACCCAAGGTTAGAAAGTATGGGCTTTAGAATTTGAGTGGTTGAGTGGGATGGGCTTTAGGAATA
>JANPWT010000247.1:23993954-24004634 GCA_024678245.1 Erythroxylum densum | reverse complement strand
CATTAATAAAATAGATAGCATCTAGCACATTAATTTTTTCAGGATTTATTGCTCCCATCTCATAGCCTTCCAAGATGTTAGAATAAAAACGACGTCGATAATAAATCTTAAGTGATCGAATAATTCCAGCATCACATGATTGAATTTTTTATGTTGTATTTGGAGACAAAAAGAACAATTCAACATTTTTCAAGCCTTCAATAATCTTGAGATGGGATGGGCAATTCTACTATAAGCAGCATTTTTCTACCTGCCATTCTATCATCAAACCAACGAACAAATTCTTAAAAGAGTAATCCAGTCATCCATACTTTCTTGTTGGCTCGATAATAACAATTAAGATTATCAATATTCATATTTTTAAAGCATATAGGATTAGCATACTTACCAATAATCCAAAGAGGTATTTTATCTGAACCTTCTCCATTGTAACAAATAGTAACAATAAGTCTTTCCTTGTCCTTTTTTTGTCCTCTAATTACTTTGTAGCTAGTGAATGATCTGCTTGCAAACGATTAATTATTATCTTATATAATTTCAATTTCAAAAAAAAAAAGGAAAAAATCAATAATAAAAAAAAAACTCGAGCCGGGGACCAATAAACGGCCCCAACGGACTTGGTAAATGAAACGCTGTAAACTAGCGTCGTCCAGCTCAATCTCTCGTTACTGCTCCAAACAAACAATCGTCTCACAGCAAGTAGATCCAGGCAAGTCTTCCGTGAGATCTCGCGCTTAACTTATCTTAGCCATCCCCTTCTTTTCATTCCTCTCTTTCCCTTTCAGTTACTCACATTCTTACTTCACTCTGTGATTGGCTACATTATCTCCCCCTAGTTACATTCGTTTCGAGATCCTTGTAATTTCATTATGTTATTGTTGTAATTCCATTCGGACGTATTAGAATTTGCGTTCGATTTTGAGATTCCAAAGCTGGGGTTTATTTTCTGCAATCTAATGCAAAATTAACTGTTTGGCTTTTGGTAACTAGATCGATCCGGGATTAGATGAATCGCGTAGTTTACTAAATTGTTTCAATATAGTTGAGTCAATATGTTCAGGGGTTGAGATCCTGAAGTCTGCTTTAATTCCCTATGTGTTTTTGACGTTTGTTTATTTGTTTAATCTTTGTTTATTTTAATTTGCTCTGCTGACGGGAACTTTCCCTTACTAGGTGGTGATTTCCAGCGCTTTTTTTGGTTCACTAACCAGTCAAGATGGTAGAATCTTCTTTTTTCCTTTTTTTGTTTGTAAATGTTTTTTTTTCTATTAAACTTTTACATAAATGTAGGTTGTGCTCGCCGCATCCATTGTAAGCAAGTCTGGAAAAGGTGAGGCTTTTGAGGTCTTAATCTTCAGATTGACATAATAATGGTTGCATATGAGTTGGGATACAAATGGTGTCTGTCTTTATCAGCTGTCTGCCCTTTTTCTGAATTTTCTTTTGAAATTTCTTCACTAATTATTTGTTTATCGGTTATTCAAATGACTAGTATTACAACATTATGAGGACTAGCATTTCATACAACTAGCCATGGACCAGGATCTAATTCGTTTGGGAAAATTGTTCCAGTTGGATGTTTTCTTGCGTTGATTTACCTGAAACTTTCCATCTACTACAGTGATTGTCTCGAGGCAGTTTGTGGATATGTCTAGGATAAGGATTGAGGGCCTCCTTGCCGCCTTTCCTAAGTTGGTTGGCACTGGAAAGCAACATACATATGTGGAGACTGAAAATGTGCGGTATGTTTACCAGCCAATAGAGACTTTATACTTGCTTCTTGTGACTAATAAACAGAGCAACATTCTCGAAGATCTGGAGACTCTGAGGCTGCTTTCTAAACTTGTATCCTTCTTATGCTTTATTACCATGACTAAGTTTCATTTCTATGTTGAGTTTCTTAAATATTTGCTGGATGCATTGCAGTTGATTTGACTTCATGCAGTTCAATTTTCTTCGCAATTTAGTTCTCATTCTTGATTGTTTTACATCTCATGAAGTTTATCGATTTTTCTTGTGTGTTATTTCTTTATTAAACTTTGGGATGGATGATGACTAGCTCCCTCGGGTATCTGTGTGGCGAAGCAGCTTAGGCATTTATTTGATTCCTTAAGTGCTTTTAGGTACCTGAATACTCCTTGTCACTTGATGAAGAGGGTATTTCCAAGTCAGCGTTTGAGTTGATATTTGCTTTTGACGAGGTCATTTCCCTTGGGCACAAGGAAAATGTGACTGTTGCACAGGTTAAGCAGTACTGTGAGATGGAGAGCCATGAAGAGAAATTACATAAGCTGGTTCTGCAAAGCAAGATCAATGAAACCAAAGATGTTATGAAGCGCAAGGCCAGTGAAATTGATAAAAACAAGGTATTTTGTTATTTATCTTTTGAATTTTGATATGATAGCAATTCATTGAAAAATGCTTGTAAGGTGGGAGACTTCTTTATGTTCTTAATTTCCTGCACATGTTTCATTTTTTTTTTGCAGATTGAAAAGAATAGAGGTGACAAAGGAGGTTTCATGTCCTTACAGTCAATGGGTTCAGGAAGAATTGACAGTGGCTTTAGTGATTTGAACATCTCTAGTACTGGAAGTGGCTTTGGAAGTGGCTCAGGCTTTGGGTTGACCACTGACCTTGACTCTTATTCAAACAAGTCTAAAGGTTTGTGAATGTTTTCATTATAGGAATTTCTCAAATTTCTTCTAGTTTTGGTAACTATTGGAACTCTGCCCAGATTCTTGCTATAATTACTAATTTTCTGGCTTTTCTTGAGAAAATATAATTCATGAGATTATGTTGTCTCAGCATGTAATTTCATTGGTATCTTTATGTGAATAATAGTTCTTTCATATGATTGCCTGTATGTAAGAAAAGAAATGACTCTGACTAAATGCTGTGGGCTATTTTAGGTCGTCAACCTTCAACTGCCACTGCTCCTTCTAAAGGCCTTGGCATGCAGCTTGGTAAAACCCAAAAGACAAACCAATTTTTGGAGTCCTTGAAAGCGGAAGGTGAAGTGATTCTTGAGGAGGTGCAGCCAAAGGCAGGAAAAACCAAATCAGCTGCTCTTCCACCAACTGATCCCATTACTTTGACTGTTGAGGAAAAACTCAATGTAACCCTGAAAAAAGATGGTGGAATGAGTAACTTTGATGTTCAAGGGCAGTTGTCCCTTCAAATTCTTAATCAGGAGGATGCACTGATCCAAGTCAAGGTTTTCCTCTTTTGCTGTTTCTGTCTCTACCTCTGTGCGATTTCTTGTGCAATTTTGTCTTGAATTTCTTCTACAAAGTCTGGAAACAATTTCAATTGGAGCATTTTGGGGTACCTTTTATCTTAAAGTTCTTTTTTGAAACTCAGATTGAAAGTGGGGATGAACCAAGCATTCTTTTCAAGACACACCCCAATATGAACAAAGAGTTATTTTCCAATGAAAATATCTTGGGCTTGAAGGATCCAAGTAGGCCTTTTCCCACGGGTCAAACTGGTGATGCATCAGGGGTTGGTCTTTTGAAGTGGAGAATGCAAACTACCGATGAGTCAAAAGTTCCATTGACAAGTGGGTCCTGCATACCATATTGTTTGCTTAATGTACACTTTTTTCAGCTTGCATGTTCTAAACGTCTGGATTATATGTTTCAGTCAACTGCTGGCCCTCAGTCTCTGGAAATGAAACTTATGTCAATATTGAATATGAAGCTTCATCCAAATTTGACCTTCGAAATGTTGTTATCTCAGTACCTGTCCCTGCGTTGCATGAGGCACCAAGTGTCAAACAGATTGATGGGGAATGGAGGTAAAAATTTAGGATATACTATCACAAGGTGAATATGAAATTGGGATGCAAGAGATTCATCTTTTGTCTTTCTTCACTTTTTTCTCCCTATGTGTGGGGGTGATAGAGGGCCTGATTAATTCGTCGGATAGTGATTCTTCTTATAGTCTTTCACCATTTAATTGATGAATATGCAGAGTTGTTTAGAACAAGTATTGTGTATCTTCTTTTTCTCTGTTTTCAAATATCAACTCAAGTATATAGGTGCAAGTATCGTCTGTTTTACTCTGCTTATGATTGAATCATCTCGAACGTGAAAGCATAAATTTTCCATGATCTTGTTTATGTGCACTAAGCTTGGGAATATGTGTTGACTTCCAGGAATGTTGAGTTTGTAAAGAAAATAACATGAATATCTCTTTTCACATATGTTATACACTAACCTGTTAACACCTTATCTTTTATTATTTATTAGGTGGTAACTTCTTCCCCCCATGTTTGCTTCTTGTCAGCTAAAACACGTATTCTATATATTGATACTCTTTGGACCTTTAGGTATGATTCAAGAAATTCCTTCCTGGAGTGGTGCATTCTTCTCATTGATGACACTAATCGGAGGTCAGCAGCTTTAGTGCTTTGAAACTTTGTATTTAGTATTTACCATTTCCTAAGGTTATTTATGAAAAAACTGCTGGAAAACATATGTTGCAGTGGGTCGCTGGAATTTGTTGTGCCTCCAGCAGATTCTTCAGCATTCTTCCCTATTTCTGTTCAGTTTTCAGCTACTAGTACGTACAGTGGCTTAAAGGTTTGTAATATCCGGGTGTGCTTCCTTCTATCTTTTGAATTTCACATACTGAATATACGAACGACAATCACACTTAAATTCTGTATCTTTCATAAAGAAAAGGCATTTTGTCAGGGTACTCAATATGTTTATCAACTTTGAAAGCTGAAATCGGAGTTACATGATTATTCTTGGCTGCTGTTTATAGGTGTTTTTTTGTTGCAGGTTAACAATGTCATACCCCTTAAAGGTGGACCTGCTCCAAAGTTTTCACAAAGGACGCAGTTGATCACTGAGAATTACCAAGTTGTTTGAGCAATATCAACTTGCATGTCCCACATTCTGAGTTATATTTAAATGGATAGTCTTAGACATTTCTTTCATGCCGATTTATTAATTACTTGGAAGATTCAGGGCGTGTCTTGTTATATGGGTGTTAAACGGGAGAAACAATAAACCTTCTGCTTTCTTAATTTGAGAAAGCTGAGAGAGAGTTGTTCTTTTTCTATAACCTGTCATATTTCTATTAAATGAGAAAAAGAAAGCTTTTTACACAAGTTCTACGTATCCTTAATCCCATGTATGTAACTATTGTCTCTTATGACCGTCCCGGGTCATGGAGTACTTGAGTATCAATTATACATAATCCGTACGGTGAATGCTGCTCGGTACATTGCTTTTAGTCACTGTAGACACTGGAAAATTTTGTACCGGCGGCCGCCTCTTGTTCAACATACGAGGGCTGAATTTGAAAACTGGTTACGGAATACAAGACAAAGGGGACGAGTACTAGAACATGTAGACAAGCCTAGTTAATTATATTATTTTATTAAATCAAATAATCTTATCTTTATTTAAATTATTTATAAAAGTAAAAATAAATTGAAATGATGTATCATATACACACACGTATTATTACCCAGAATCTCATTTATATGATATAAAGTTTAAACACGCAAGTAAGATTTATGAAATATATTAATTTATTAGTTTAAAATTCAAATGAAGTTGAGTTAGAACTTTAAATCAACTGATTACTTTATCTTCCCATGTAATTTAAACTTCTGGGTGGGAGAGTTCTTCAGCTTAGAGGTTCGTCTAACTCATTTCCTTTTCTAAAGATGGAACAAGCTGAGAAGCCTAGTCTGCAAAGTGAACTCTGCTTCTATAACCTTGGCTCGTAAACTCCCTCCACCGACTAGTTCCATAGCCTTGCCTCGCTTACTCACCAATTTAGTGGCAACTTTTTTACCCATAGTGAAGCTTCAACTTTTATCAACTTACCTTTCCTTTCGGTTAATGCACCAATCTCTCTCTTTGCATCCTCCACTGTAAGAAAATTACAAATTATCAATGGCAAAAATATTGTAGGTAATTACGGACAAAAAATTAATTTCCGTCAATAACATTGTCAAAAAAATTTCATTTTGCGACAGACAAAATATTCGTCGATAAAAATAGAGGAAAAATATCTCGGCAATTTTTCCTACAAAAGAGCAATATCTATTGATAAATTACGTGGGAATGCTTGGCGATATAAATAAGTGTCGAAGTATACTGACGGGATTGGATTCCATCGGTGATTTGCTGATGGAATAACAATTCCACTGGTAAAATTAAAACATAAACATTGTCATTAGCTTTGTCTAAAATGAAAACAACGTCATTTAGTTTAACATCAAACGGCATCATTTTTGTTAAACGTTCAACCTACTTACAACCCCACCCCCACCCCCACCCCCTCCCCCTCGTCCATCCTCATTTTCTCTTCTCTCTTTTCTTCATTTCCTCCTCTGTCACCGTTGTAGTTCGTGGTTCTTTGTCGTCCATCGTGCATGCTTCGGTTTCCTTGCTATCTGCCCTTCTCTACATCCATTTTCTTCCATCGCATGTCATCCTCGTCGTCTTCATTTAATTATCAATCGAGGTAAATGGTCCATCTTTGATTTTTTTTACGATGTCATTGGTTTTTTTACTGCTTTGATAGTATGTGTTTTTATTTCTAGTTTGATTGTATTTATATTTTTTTTAATTGTAACTTCACCAAAAAAAAATGGAAAACTATCCAAGATTTATTCCTCTTGATAAGATTTGTCATGAATTATGAAGGTTTCATAAACTAGTTATAAGTTGACCACTATAGTTTAAGGTAACTTGATTATTTATGTTATTAGTTTCAATTTATACATCTATAAGATATGGAAGGAGAGGAATCATATGTGTAACAGCTCGTCCCCATAGTAATGGTTAGAACCCGAAATGCATTGGCTAGTTTACATACATATGGGAATTTGAGAACTATTTGATTGTGATATATATATTGTTTAATTGTTACACATGCACTTCATTCATGAGTGCCTGCTTAGAAATGGTAGTTGTGACCGGAGCAGTCAGAGCTAAAAGCTCAACGTAAGTGGGTCTCGAGCTCACAGTGACTTAGAGCCTCTGGCTCAATGATTAATGTGCCCATATTGGGACGGTTTAGACGCTCGATCACAACACCGTGATAAATTGGAAAAAGTGTTACACATGCATTTGATTTGATCCATTTTGATAGAGTGAAAGGCAAATGCCTTATGTTTGTGGGAAAAGAAATAAAAGTGTTGCCTTTGTGCTCATATGGTATTTTGATCAATGTGCAATTATGACATTAGTGCGATATGCTTGATCATAATTCATGAATAATTGGAAAAACTGTAATGAGTGACCATATAATATGCGTTGTTATGTGAACATTTGAAATTTTATTTTATGTTTTAAATGAATACTAGTGCGTTGAGGCGATTTGTTACCAATGTGGTTTATATTGGATTAAGTTTGCATAGCTTTTAAATGAGTGTTGAATAATGGGAAATGTTGAGGGTAGTTGCTGCAAACGTGTGAATTTGGTTGTGGCTCATATAAGGAGTAAATTGAATATTGTGTGGGTTAAAAATGGTATAAATGATGTAGGATGCGAGTTTAAGTTTTGATCCTAGCTAGTCATATGGTTATCCTATCGAGATGAGGTTTGGCTAAATTAAATGTGAGAAAAAAATTGGTTAGAATTCTTAAGGAGAAAGTTTCGTTCAATTGTGGCTTGAAAGGGGGTTGGAGTTGTTCTTTGAAAGGGAGTTATGTGTGCAACGTGAACGGTAATAAGAATTTTGCGACCTGACACTTTGATGTATTTTTCTCTATTGATTCAGGTTGAATGTGTGAATGTGGTCTTCATGAGAGTTGTAGAGTGTGTTTTATCCGTTCATTGATATAAAGCATGGGAATTTTGGGCAATGGAGTGACAAGTTGAAATGCTCGCTCGTTCTGATGTAGTTTTGGATGAAGTGAGTGAACAACCACTTTCGTAGGGTCTTTTAGGGACCAAACTGGGTATTCAGTTCTACTGAAAGTTGTAGAGCGTTCTATGATCTTTCTCTCTCTACCAAGATGGTAATTTTTGGAGTTCGGAGCCTAAAGTTATAGGTGTTAGAAGCTTGGTTCGGATCAGGTGTTAGCCGACCGATCGACCCCTGATGGCCGATCGACCGAGCGAGCTTTGGCCGACCGACCTTTGACGATCGGTCGACCTCTGAAAGTCAACCTCCCTCTGAAGGTTGACCGACCTCTGATGGTCGACCTACCCCTGTTGATCGAGTGATTTTCGACCCCTGATGACCGAGCATTTTCGCACGCCGGATCAACCGAGCGATTGCACACGCCCGATCGACTGAGCGACAGCACACGCCGGATTGACCTAGCGACTGCACACGCCGGATCGACCGAGTGATTGCACTCACCCAAACGACCGAGCGATTGCACAAGCCCGATCGACCGACCGCCTCGTATAGACACACCGCTCTGTTAATGGTCGATCGAGCGCCTCACGTAGGCACACCGCTCTGTCAAAAGGGTTGAGCGATCGATCGCCTCGTGTAGGTGCACCGCTCTACCAATGTGGTCGATCGACTGAGCGCCTCGTATAGGCGCACCGCTCTACCCATATTTGTACAAGTTTTGGCCGACCAACCTCTCTCCACTATGTTGGCCATAACTTTTTCGTCTGTCATCCGATTGATCTGATTGTTGAAGCATAGGATTCCAATGAAATCCCGCTCTCTCCATACCAAACGTATGGTTTTTTAGAATTATTTGAGGAAGACCGATCGGATTAAAATGAAATGACTGTTTGTGAAAGAGTTTGAACGGGATATTTAATGTGGAGATATCTTGATCTTTGAGAACTCCTAAAGATCCGGTTATTGTTTTCAATTGAATTAGCGATCGATGAGGGGCTACTAATGTTCTGAAGAGGTCAGACCTCAATTTAGCCCCTAAGATGTTCAATTTCTAAAGTGAAGTTGGGTGACCGTTCGGTGGCAAATATGTATGAAGGGTAAACTTGGCTGACCACTTAAGGTCTTGAGTCATAAGACTTACATATAAGGGTAAATCGGATACTTAGCACTCATTAATGGCATTTTTGTAAAGCAGTGAAGTGGGGCTTTGTTTAAATAGCAGGAGTAGAAAGTGATGGACGACACTTAGTAGATAACAGAAGAGAAATAACAGAGAGAAGAGTGAGAGCTTTCCGTGGGTGGAAAGAAAAGAGAAAAAGAAGACCAAAGTTAGGTCTTGATTTTCTACGCCCTTCTAGAGGAATTTCTATGGTGATCCATGAAGTAAAAAGGTAGAGGAAGATGTGAACTTCCTCTATAACTCGGAAATTTCAAATTTGAGAAAGGACGAAGGTTAAACATCTGCATAAAGGCGCATCCAGAGCTTGGAAGAAAGTGCTAATCTGGAGCGTACTGTGAGTAGACCAAGATGGTCTCCTTTCTTTAATTGTTCTGTTTTCTAAAATTATATTGATTGATTTCAACATATGCATAAAAAGGGTGACGAATTGTGTTTTGATTGTGGATTCCGAACAGAATGTCCGATGACTGTGTATTTGGGAAGTTGGAATATTGAAGTGCTACTTGAATGTGAATTAAAATGACCTATTTGCATTTAAAGTCATTGACAAGTGTGCCCTGTTGATGTGCATTATATGATTGCTAAATGCTGGACCACGGTCCAACAATTATGATATTGATTTGAATATTAAAGTGTTATTGACTGTCAATTGGATGAGTGATATGTAAATATATGATTGGGAAAATTATATGTAGTTATGAATGCGATTGTGAAATGCTTCACTTTAATGTGGAATGCCGAACCACGGTCCGATGATAGTGATATTGATTTAAATATTGAAATGCTACTAATTACCAATTGGATGAATGATGGGTATATAGGAAAATCCCGGTGTGTGCATCACATATACACGGTGCGAAAAAATAAAAATTTTTATTCCGGGACCTTCCCGAAAGCCAGGATCTATGTGTCTATATAACGAAGTCAAACCATAACGACCAAAGGAGACCGTCTCTAACGGTATCCACGCAGAGGTCGGAGAACCTAACCGGGGCAAACCCTTTGACCCGGGAATAGCTAGAATAAGGGAGAGAGTGCTAGCTCTTACCTTATTCTTGGAGAGCTCAAGGAGAAGACGATGGTGAAGCTTGGAGAAGAAGAAGAGTATCGTGTATATTGAGAGGGAAGCTTGAAAATAACTTTCAAGAAAACTTAACCTTTGAATTCTAAAACCTTCTCTTATACCAACGACCATCAACACTATTTTGTCTTCTTATGGCCATTTGTCTTTAACCATTTAAAGACATTAAATGCTAAAGAAGACTAGCTTTCCACGTTGGTCTTCATATATTACTTAATTAATATATGTCTTCTCCCATTTTTGTCTCTTTCAACGTGGATGATGATATATATATATATATTAATTAATTAATTACTTAATTAATTAATAAGATATATATATATATATATAAATGCTGAAGTGGTCCAGTCACACTGGGGTCGGTCCTACCGGCCTACAGGTCCCGGTATGAAAAAAAACATCGGAGACCTGTTTCAGCAATATCAATGTCGCGATCTCATCGGGACATATCCCGATCTCATCGGGATCCATTTAGTTCTATTGCTCTCCATATATTGGATCTTTATCCAAAACTATTTTACGAATTCTCCGAATCACTCTTATGCGTGTGACCCATTAGGTTCCCGGTTATGTTGGCCACTT
>JANPWT010000247.1:23958057-23980016 GCA_024678245.1 Erythroxylum densum | reverse complement strand
TATGAACAGTGACTGAATGTATTCCCAACCTCATAACTTCTTAACCCTAAGTCCGAATGGGGAAAATTATATATCATTGGAAAGTTCTGAACTTATACTACAAACTCCAAAAAGACTTCCCGATCCAATTCAAGCCCTAAGAGGGTCTAAAACCTAAGCGAAGATTTTGTCAAATTTTACAAAAATTTGACAGCATCTCCCTTGAAAATTCAACTAACCAATCCTCAATCCAAACACCATCACCTGCATAAAACTCAATATCCAACCTCATACATCATAATTCAATCTAAAAGTATCTCCAAGCGCAATTCAAGGGCAACAACCGCACTCCTAGACATCTATTCCATTCCAAATTATAATACCATACAATCTCATTCCTCTCTTTTTACCAATTCAAATCATAAAAATGATGCATGTGTATAAAACATATGCGAATTACATGAATTACAATTAAAACTCAACAATCTTACATTTACATGAAAATCAAAAGTTATTACAAAGCTTTAGAGGACATTTTAGCCCAAATATATCATAGTCTCAAAGAACAAAATACAAAGAACATCGTTAGTTCCAAAATGCTATCTAAAGCCTTGTTTTCTAACATATGATTTCAAAACCAAAAATGCATCGAAGTAAGCTTCATTCCCGATGCGGTGTCTCGGTTTCTCGCTCATGACCTATGGAGGGAAAAATGGGGGGTGAGCTCGACGGCTCCGTGGGTAAAAGCTTAATAATTAAGAATAAACATGTCAAAATCCTTTAGCAATTTACTTTCAAGCAACTTAAACAAAAACATCTTTGCCATAACAGAAATTCTTCATCAAAATCAAATGATCAAAGGCAATTACAAAACAACATAACATACAAGAACAACCCAGATAAACATATTACATAATCACATATAAGTTGGTTTGGGTGGGTCCAACAGGACGTACTACACATTTCCGCAAAGCGGTCATGTGTAGCCGTGACACGTATGGGAGTCCGTGAGGAGCTCCAAGGCCACTAGCGGGCAGGCGGGAGAAGCCTATAATTAGACAGGTGCACCTATCACTTAAGGGACCACCACAAACCCAAAGAAAACATGCATATCACATCATTCACGCATAATCGCCCAAAAGGGCATTTCTTTCGAAATCATATAGTTGAATCTTTTTCATAAGGCATTTCAACCAAAAGACATATACTACAAGTTTAAACCATTTTAAGAATGATAAAAACAACATTGATAATTCATTGGAAGGCAAACAATAGCATTTATTACAAAAACTTTAACATGCTTATTAACTTTATTATTAAGAAATCACCCACCTTAATTCCTTAGCTTTGAAATTGGTCACTTGGCCTTGCTTCTTGCTCTAATTGCCTCTCTTCACCTTCATTAAGCATAAATAACCCAATTAACATGAGATATCCCAAATTAGACATTCCTAGGAGAGGAAAGCATGGAGTTGAACCTATCTAACTTCACCCAAACCTTACCAAAGCTATTAGCATCAAAACCCATTTATAAATCCAAAGAATTTCACATTTTTCTTACCTTAAAGGGATACCCACGAAATTCTCTCTCTTCTTGGCTTTGATGGACACTTAATCCTTTCCTTCTCTTTTCCTTCTTAAGAACTCTACAAAATCTTCTCTAAGCAAGAAAATCATAAGACCTAACCTCTTTCTTCTTCTTCTTCTTCTTCTTCATTTTCTTCTTCTTCTTCTTCTTCTTCTTCTTCTTCTCTACCTATCTGAACCTCGCACTCTCTCCTTTCTCTTTGGTATTTTCGTGACTCTACTTCCTAAAGCCTTAACACATGTCTTTTAAGTTAAAAAACCTAAGCTCCAACTCTCAAAACTACGTAGTTTTAGCAATCCTTCCTTAAAACTTAAAAATTTTCTTATGCTACATCTTCACCCACGGCAACTCATCACTTGCTTCAATTCCTTTGCATTTTAATGACTACTAAAAGACCAAAGAGTCCCTCCTTCAAAGCCTTAAACTTTAAGAACATAAATAAACTTCCCAAATTACCCTCAAGCCATTTTAGTCCTTTCAATTTCTAACAACTAATTCAACTCTAATTTAAACTAAACCTACCATTTAACTTCCATCCCTCTAAACACTATAAACCTCAATTTAGTCCAACAAAAAGAAATTTTCAAATTAATCCTGAAACATAAATTAAAACATGCTTAATGCAAATCGGGGCCCAACAAATATTATTTCATGATTTGATTTCATATGGCTGAGATTAAAAAATCCTTTTGTGTGAATAAATCTACCATAATTGGAACGGGTTGCATGCAAATATAGAGATAGGTCAATATAAATCCTCTAGATTATGCTCAAACCTAATAATGTAATTTATAAATCGATAATGCAACCATAAGGGTTTAGCTAGAAAGAGATTTCAATTAACTGATGGATTAGTGGTTAGTAGTCTTGACAAAGATATTAACATAAGATAGTAATTTTCACGATCCAATAATCAATAATATAATTGCTTGATAAAGGATTAATATTTAAGGATTCTTAGAGGGATTCATAACTTAGCTACTATTATTTGATATTGATTTTTCTTAGTATTTCCATTGTTTTGAGTTCACGATGGGTTTAAATCTTAGTTTATTTTATTTAGTTTAATTTTTAATTAAATCCATAATATGATTTACTGGTTAGATAATAGGAAAATGGTAATTACCAGTACTTACAATCCGAGTGGGATCAACTTATACTTGCCCATGCTAGCTACTGCTACACTGGACACTTGCAGTTTTTAAAATTGATGAATTTTTTATAAGCATAGAAATAGTCAACCAAAAATTTACCAAATTTTTGCAGTCACTTTTGAGAAAAAAATTTATGTTGATGTTCATTTAAATTTTTTGTGGACTTCAACTTGCACATAATTCTTTTACTTGAGTCTTAATTTTTATCTCTTTTATTAGATACGTTATAAATTAGAGCTGACTTTTTATTTTATTGTTGTTTACCTTATAGAGTATGTTAATCGAAAAACTAGCAAAAAGTTAAGTGTGAGAATTTGAAAGGAATATTAAATATATATTTTTCCTTCTCAACATTTAGTCTTATACACCTACTTTGTACATATATGAACTCATTATCTTTATAATTTGATTTAGGATGTAATTGAATGTGTTAAGGGGAAAAAGAAGATATGTAAGTATAACTCTTGATATAATTGATAAGATGTTGCTTTTGAGATGAAATTTGTGAAGAATTGAAGAATTACGTAAGAAAAATAAAAAAGATATCTTAATTTCCTCAAAATATAGTTTGCTACATGCTCATGTTATTCTCAAAAACTTAAAGGTAGAAAATAATGCAAAGTATAATTGGAGACAAGCGTGTCATTGCTTATGTTCAAGTGAAAAAAGATAATAGTGTGAAATATGGTTGAAGACACAGGCATATCTATGCTCATCAGATGAAAAGTAGTGAGACACAACATTGGGTATAAATATACATGGAAATCCTAAATTAAGGAGACTTTTAAGTGTTCATTTATATTTTTAGACCAGGGTTAGCCATCAAATGTCAACTTACTTTTCCTTCCCTTTTCGACTCTATTGTCACATCTATGGTCTAGAGTGGCTAATCTTCTTACACTTGGTCGAAGGAAATTGAAACTTTGAGATGTATTAAATTTTATTATGGTTTAACTTGTATATTAAGCATTGATTGTTCTTTAATGTTTAATATTATGATTGTTTCACTTAACTTATAGGAGGACTACGAGTTTATTATTTGATTCAAGTTATAGGTAAATTAGATATTATACATGTAATTATTTAATCCCTTTATTAATAAGCTCAAATTTGATTTTAGTATTTGAAAAAACTTTTATTTGAATACTACAAATATAATTTCATTTCAATTTCATTCCTATAATTTAAATATTTCATGTATAATCACTTAATTCAAAATTGATTTAATTTGGTCTTTGAAGTGGTAATATTGCTTTTAACAAAAATACTATTATTGAATATTTACTTAAAAATTGTAAATACATTAATTTTTTTAAAATATTCTTATAATTTCTAATTTATAATAATTTTACAATAATTAAAAATATTGAAATCAAATATAGAAAATCCCCAAATAGTATTGAATTGTTTTTAAGAATATGAACTTTCATTGGTGATATGAAAAACATATTTAACTATTTATATATTACAAAAAAAATTATTTATCATTCATCAATAATAAATTTTTATTTAGATAAATTATTAGAAATATGAATTCACATTCAAATTTATAAAATAATTATGAAATTATATATTAAAATTTGTTTAGATATTGTTAAACTTTATAATCGTAGATGTCCCATTTCAAAAAAAAAAAATCGTAGATGTCCGATTAACCTATACTATTTTTCACATATTCATCTTACTTTCACTTGTAAAATTTTTGAATTTCACAATTGACTTTAGCGTCGATTAGCATATGAGAGTAACTAGTAACATTTTGTGACCTCCTTCATCGTGGGCTGCACCGAGTAGGAAGCAACATTTTTTTTTCTCCGGAACTCGCGTAATCTTAGGAAGCAACATCTTGATTTGATGTAGATAAAAAGCAAAACGAAATACAGAGAACGGGTTTAGCAATGGCATCCAGCCGGCGCTGGTAGACCAAGTTTTCATAGTTGGCCCACTAATGTAATTCCGTGTTTGACGCGCCCAATTATCTCACCTGCTGTGCAAAGTTGGGACCTACCGTTCTCCACTTTCGAATTCACAGATTGGCGCGTGTCTCTCACCTGGTAGGCGTATTGCTAAAAGCTACGCCATGCATTTTCTGTAGCATAATGACTGGAGTATTAAAGTCACAGACAGCTAAAGCTGAGTGAGCTTTTTGCTTGCTGATTTCCAGGTGTGTTTCTTAATTTCGGTCCGAGTCTTTTGTTTCGTGTTTTCGGGTTTGGATCTTTCTTTTTGTTGCTAGTTAGTTACTAGTTGAGTGATGATCGAGATTGGTGGGTGGTCATTCGGGATGCTGCTCTGATCAGTTTAGCTGTCATAAGCGCGGTTTTCGGGATTCTAGGTGATGATTCTTTTGCTTTTTCGGGTATCGGATCAGGCTTTCTTGAGGTCAGATGATTGAGGTTGCTTTCAGTTGTAAAATATGCTGCTTTGTTCTCATTGGCGTTTGAGGTGCGCTTTTATGATTTTTCGTTAGTTTTGTGGAGCACCAAATTTAAGAAAAATTAAGTCTTGGCCTTCTGATCAGTTTGTTATTGACTTGGGTGTTCTGGATTTTGTGATCATCTGATTTTGTTGCCAGTATAATCTGGCATTCTTTTGGTAGAGCATGATAAGATCTCCGTTTAATGCTTGTGAAGTTGATGGTTTCTTTTTTTCTTTTGGCACATCTTTTTGGAGGTGGAGATATATTACATTCTTTCTATTTCTAGTCAACTCTTTGCATAAAGAATTTCGTTAGTTTTCTAACTTTTTACTGTGTCAATAATTGTGGTTAACCCTCTTTATAAGAAAACTTATATCCATACTAGTGTTTGCATTTGAAGGGCAATCAACAAGGTAATCTATGATGGAAGGTGCTTTCTTTGTTATTTGTAATTAGTTCAGCTCATTTTCAATTTATGCTACAAACCCTGATGAACTTGTGGAAATTGAATCTTGTGCTTGATATTTTCTGTTGGAATACATTGTTTTTAATTTTCCTAGATATTACTTAATCCAAGAAGAGCGCCTGTTTATAATCAGCCTCCATGATTCTTATAGTGATAGTTTTGTTGCTATTTCAGGGATCGACAAGTTCTAACCTGGAAGGATGATATCTAGCAAGCTAAGTTTGCGCTCTGAAATTGTCATGTTGCTCAGATGATATGGCATTCATGGCATCTTGCCTTGGTGTTGTAGTTGAACTTTATGGAGATGAAAGTTGGAAAAAGGTATGATGGATCAAGAAAAGACCCTTGAACAAGTTCGATACAAAAATGTGGTAAATAGAAGTGACGGACTAGGTTTGACAAACCAAAGATTAATTCATGATCCATCAACTAATGCAAATGGTAATATACGGCCTCCTGATTATAACATGTTCAGTGGAGCTAGACCTGTTCTTAATTACTCAATTCAGACTGGTGAAGAATTTGCACTTGAATTTATGCGGGATAGGGTAAATACAAGGCAACACTTATTCCCAAATTCTTATACTGATCCTAATAGTGCACCTGGCTATGTGGATCTGAAGGGTATGTTAGGAGTGCCTCTTACAGGTTCAGAAAGCGGTTCTAAGATCTCTATGCTTGGGGCCATAGACAGAGGACATAATGAAGAATTTGAAAGAAAGGGCCTTATTGTTAATGAAGCTCAAAATTATTACAAATCCCTGCAATCTGTCCCTCGGACATCATCATCAAGAAATGACAGCTGTCGAGGAATTCACAAGTTTCCCTCTTCAGGAGTTTCTGATAGTTCAATAAATTTGAAGTTCCTTTGCAGCTTTGGTGGTACAATTCTTCCCCGTCCAAGTGATGGAAAGGTAAGATATGTTGGTGGTGAGACTCGGATTATCAGGTTAAGCAAGAATATTTCTTGGCAGGAGCTTAGGCAGAAGATATCAGCAATATATGATCAAGTGCATGCTATAAAATACCAACTCCCTGGTGAAGATCTTGATGCATTGGTTTCTGTTTCTTGTGATGAGGATCTGCAGAACATGATGGATGAATGCACTATAATGGGAGATGGAGGATCAGAGAAGCTTAGGATGTTCCTCTTCTCAATTAATGATTTAGAGGATCTGCAGTTTGGCTTAGAGAACAAAGATGGTGATTCTGAGTTTCAGTATGTAGTTGCTGTGAACAGTATGGATTTGGGCTCTAGGAAGAATTCGATTAATTTAGCAAGCACTTCAGGAAACGATTTGGATGAATTACTCAGTCTTAATGTTGAAAGGGAGAGTGGTAGGGTTGGTGATGACTTACCTGGTGGTAGCACATCTAATGTGCCTCTATCAACAACACAATGCTCCCAACCACTTTATGCAGGTCATTCAAGTTCCTACAATTCTACATCACAGCCTTACCAGAACCAAAAGATGCATAGTACCCAGCCACCAGTATCCTTCATGCCACTTGTGAGGAACTTCCTGAAGATTGATGGAGAAGGTACCGACTCTTCATCTGTTGTACTCCCGCATAGTTATGGTTCTCAGCTCTCTAACCATTTGATATCTGGTGGAAGTTCAGTCTCAATGCCATCCCAGGGATATCCGATTCAACAGTGTTCTTATTCTGAGGACCCAACTTGTGGAAGTTGTCATGTGCAAGATGTAGAAGCATACTCAAAAGATGCAAAGCTAAATACAGATAATTCTAACCTGAAATTAAATGAACCAAAGAGAAGTCAAGTTCTGGACAAGGAAGCATCATTAAAGGAATTGAAAATGAAACAAGATGGCTACTTCACCAAACTTCAAGAAACTGTAGAGAGTCAAATATTGGAATGTGAGAACCAGGTTTCCTTGATTCCTAATGAAAATCATGTCCCAACATGTGAATCTAGACAAGAAGTTTCAGCTGTCAATTTAGATCCAGGTATAGGATTACAAAATTTTCCTTTAAAAAGTAACAAAAAGCTGCAAGAAATGAAAGAAAATTCAATGCCTTTGGAAGCTGTAAATGATGATAAGAGGAGGGATGAGGATAAACATGCTTCTGCTGGACGAGTTAACCATGGATGGGGTGGCTCGGAGGCTGACCCAACAGACTTTGGCTATCTTGAACCACATTTGGTTCAACATATTTTCCATTCTGAGCGAATTCCAAGAGAGCAGGCAGAATTGAATCGATTGTCAAAATCTGATGGTTCCTTTGATCCTCAAGTTATAATAACTCAAGCAAGTTCTAGCCTCTCTCAAACACTCACACATTTAGTTGATAAATTGAGTGAAGAGAATGCGGCCTCCCATATGGAGCGGTCGTTCTCAACTGCAAAAGCCCATTATGCGAGTTCTCAGCTTATGGAAGAAGGGATGGGACAGTTTGAGAAGCACAGAGAGTCTGCTGATATTACTAGTAGATTCAATCCTAATGTACTGGAAGGCCTTGGATCAAATGGCCAGAAACTGCAAATGGGACAGTTGATATTCAATTCTCTAGATGACCATGAAATGGCACGAGGGAAAGGTGAAGAAGCAATTTTATTGGTAAATCAAACAGCAAGTCAAGGAAATTTTGATAATCATCATGAGGAATCTGCTTTCCTTCCATCAAAAGTTAAGCAATTTGAGGTGGCTGCAAACAAAGATGATAATGACAATGATAGGGGAAATGTACAACCTTTGATGTTTATCAAGAACTCAGCCAGAGCTGTTTCTCAACGAGTGACTATGGTAGGCATTGTTCCTTCTGAGCAAGGGGACATATCTGTGGACATTAATGATAGATTTCCTCGTGATATAATGTCTGATATACTTTCTGAAGTTAGAAACCATGAGAACCTCCCTTGCATCAGCCCAATAAACGCAATTGGTTTGAGCGTGAACTTGCAAAATCATGATCCCAAACTCTGGTCTTACTTTCGGAACCTAGCACAAGATCAGTTTGTCAGGAAAGATGTTTCCCTCATTGATCAGGACCATCCAGGTTTCTCATCCTCCATTAGAACTGTTGAAGGGGGAGTAACGGCTGACTACAGCTACCAACATCTGAAGGCTGATGGAGTTGCTGTGCCTCACATTGAATCACGCAATAATTTTGAGGAGGACATTCAGCAAGAAATCTCTGATGACATTGGATCCAATGCTAGGGATTCACGTCATTTGAATACAAACTATGGTGGCTCTGTGCTCAAGGGAAAGGACAGTATGCAGTTGGAAGGATTGAACACTATAGTTCCAAAGTCAGAATATGAGGTAGTTCTCCTTTGTTGTGTAGGTATTTAAAATCTACCAGTGCTTGACCATATTACAAATGCATAACCAATTGATTCTCCTTTTTATCTGCATCAGGATGGAAAGATATTTTTTCTGAAAAGTGGTGCACCTCTTGTTGACCTTCCTTTGGGAGACTTTGATATCAGTAACTTGCAGGGAAAATGCTTAAAAGCTGTGCTTTAGTTTGTGCTAGGAGTTTTTTTACTAGCTTTTGTCCTGAGGATTTGAAATTCTAATAGTAACTGGACCAGTTCAGATATCTATTTAAGGAACTAGTTTAATAATTCTATTTGGACAATGAATAGAAGTGTGGAAGGCCCAGTGTAGACCTTACATGTACATACAATGGATGTTAGACTTTCAACCTTTAGTTTTAATTTGTGCTTAATTTCCTAAACCTGATTATGTTGTGCTGATCATTACATTAGGGGCCCTGTCATTTCAGAAGCCTGTATATTTTAAGGCATCGGACACAAAAATAAAGTATACTGAAGTGCAGCAATGACAAATACTAATGTATGAGATAAAATTTCTTGTTATTTTTGGTGTTGGTGTTGAGAGAAAAGGATCATCTTGAAGTATTTTGACTTCTCTTCAATTGGTTCTGCTCCCAAAAACAGACTGTCATAAGAACCTGCCTCTTGGTTTGATCAGAATCTCTAGTATTTCTTTTATTTCAGTTCCTAATGGTCTGGGTTCTTGTTAAATTCCTTTTCCCACTGCCCTCGTCCCTCTCCAATTTACCAAACTATTTTGCATTTCTAGGTCAATTCCACTGACATACAGATTAGTTATTTTTCCTTTCAACCTTTCATGTTATTGCAGATAATAAAAAATGAAGATTTGGAAGAGCTAAGAGAACTGGGTTCTGGTACATTTGGAACTGTTTACCATGGAAAGTGGAGGGGAACTGATGTTGCAATTAAGCGAATAAAGAAGAGCTGCTTCACTGGTCGTTCATCAGAGCAAGAAAGATTGGTGAGCTTAATTTTGTTCTATTGATTCTTCACTTTATTAAATAATCATATCAAAAGTTGAAAAGGTTTTCTTTACATGTATTTCTATAAACTAGTTTCACCCTGGACTAACAGACTTATATATTATCTATTTTATATGGCTGAATACCTCAACTCTTTTCTTTATGGACCCGACTTCTGATTCCTAGAAAACTTGTAGTTCTTTCAAAGAATTCTCTTGTTCTCTCTCATGGAGAGTAGATTTGGTATGCCAACCTTGTGTATATAATATAAGAGCATTGGCATCTGAGTTGATTGAGAGATTGGTAGTTCTTGTTTGAATTAGTCATTCTGTATTTCTTTGTGTTTCAGACTGTTGAGTTCTGGCGTGAGGCTGAGATTCTCTCAAAGGCTCACCACCCCAATGTTGTAGCATTTTATGGAGTGGTGCAGGATGGGCCTGGAGGAACACTGGCCACTGTGACAGAGTTCATGGTTAACGGCTCCCTTAGACAAGTTTTACTTAGCAAAGACAGGTACTTCTATATGTATGTTGTATGCAAAATTAAGTGAAAATTGTATGTATTTTCATAATTCTTCCTTCTGATTTTACAACACTTTTATATGGAAAAAACTGTACATATGAATAGTAAGTTTCTAACTAACTACTTCCTGTTTTCCTTACTTTCCTTCCTTACGTTATTGACTGATTAATCCCTGCAGTAGGAACGTATGGCATTCAGATTAATCCCTTCTCAATCTTTTCTTTGATGAAGTGTTGGTCCAACTTCACGTGCTTTGTTCTACCATGAAGAACTGGATAATGAGCAATTGAAATTGCTTCCAAATAATCTCTTGATCCATAGTACTTCACATTTTTCATGTGCAATTGATCTAAGCTCTGCTTTTTCACTGATTATAGCAACGACATTTTGTTTCTTGCTTTGCCAAACAAGTGTGGATCTTTGTTATGTTGTAGCTCCTGCCCAATAAACATCAATGTAAACTTCAACTTCTAGATTCTCTTGTTTCTTGTACAAGAATCATCTTCCAAGAGTCTCTTTTGGATAAAATGTTGAACATGTCCTCAAAATGCTCATGTCCAGTTTTATGTATGAATCGACTCACAAGACTGCATGCAAAGGATATATATGAATGGGTGTGAGACAAATAGATTAGTTTTCCTACAAGTCTCTGATATTGATCCTTGTTTTTGACTTCGTCATGCTTGGCAGTTTGAAGCTTTACGTATGATTTGGTTGGAGTTTCACTTGCTTTGCATTTGAGTAAACCTATTTCATCGAGTAGATCAAGAACATATTTGCATTCATTTTCAAATATTCCCTCTTTTGATTTAGCAGACTCCATCCTAAGGAAATACTTTAGTGGGCCTAAGTCCTTGATTTCAAAAACTTAGCAAGTCTCTTCATATTCTCAAGCTCTACATTGTCTTCTCCTATTAGATTAATATGATTCACATAAACAATCTGTATAGCTATCTTCCCACAAGTAGAGTGCTTGTACAACATGTTATCATCTGCACGACTTCAACTATAACCAAGAATTTAGATTGTTTTCTTGAAGTGGACCAAGTCATAAAAGATTGTTTAAGGCCATACAAAGATTTTCTTACCACACAAACTTTGTAATTGTCAAGATTCTCTTCAAAACTAGGTGGTAGACTCAAAAACACTTCTTCCTCCAAATCTCTATTCAAATTTTACATCCAATTGATACAATGACTGATCAAACCTTATGGTTAAGACTTGGATTGAGTTTATTTTTTCTACTGTAACAAATATCTCCTCAGACTCAATTCTATAGGTTTGTGTGAAACCTCTCATCAGAAGTCTTGTCTTATACTTCAACAGTACCGTCAGCATTGCATTCAATGGTAAATACTCATTTGCATCCTACAACCTTCTTATCATGAGGCAAATCTACTATCTCCCAAGTACCATTTTTGTTAAGAGCATTCATCTCTTGCATAACTTGTGACTTACAATCTGGATGATCTAGGTCTCCTCAATGTTTCGAGGTACAAACATGTTAGATATATTAGAGGTATAAGCTTTACGATTTTTGTACAGTTTTTCATAACATAGGAATTTAGAAATGGGATGTTAGGTACATGTTCTAGTTCCTTTCCTTATAGGTATTGGAACATTAAGATCAAGACACATTGATCATGAGGAGATAAAGCTGAAGTGGGGTTAACTTGGGTTTCTAGAATGTCAATGGTCAAGAATTCTAACTGAACCGATGCTTGGATGATAGATGAGTCTTTACCACCTTTTTTGCTCTCTTATCTATTGTAAACCAGGAGCTCAAAGTTTAATTTATTTTTTTGTGGTATTTCTCCACCAATTTGTGAAAGATCTCTAGTAGGCCAATTTTCTTGATTTTATGTTTATTCAATATATAGAGATGAATTCACTTTTTGGATGGGAAATTTCCAAGATTTTGTGTCATAGGATCAGTAGAGACTTAAAAAAATTTCTTCCCTTGTATATCTCCCCCCCTGAAAACAATTTTTGGAAAAATATGCCGATGTCTCCAAAAAGATAGCATCCATACTTAGAAAATGTTTTTTAGTGATTATATTATACACTTTTACCCTTTTTGATTTTGTTTAAAACCAAGAAAAATATATATTTTAGATCGATTATCTACTTCAGACTGCAATTAATGAAGCCTATGAAGAAACAAAGTGCACCAGAAAATCTTGATAGTTAAGTCAGCATGCACTCTAGAGGTAGGAAACATGTTGTTTTGAACATATTAACGGTGTCTTATATTATAAGACTCAAGAAGGCATCCTATTAGTCAAATAAGAAGTTGTTAAAATTGCATTGTTGCACAAGTATTTTGATACATGCACAGAAAGCATTGTTGGTTGTGCTACCCCAAGTAAATGCTTCTATGTCCTTACGACAATACCATTCTATCGAGGGGTATCATGATAGGTAGATTGATGCAAAATTCCTTTTTCTCTGAAAAAAAAATTTGCCAGACATTTATTAGAAATAGTTTTCCATTATCAGAACAAGAAGTATTGATTTTTGGTTGAAATTGATTTTCAATTATACGACAAATATTTTTAATTTTTCCTCAGATTTTTCATGTGCTAGGTACAGCCAACATAATTGTGTATGATGAGCATAACAAACAAATTTTCTTTTATATTAAGTTGTAATCTAATGTGGATGATATGAAATAATGCTCATGCACAAAAAGGTTTAGGTTTATAAGTAGTTCTATGACTTTTAACAAGCACACAACTTTCACACTTAGGTAAGAACAGTCGACAATTTAAATAGTGGAAAAATAGATGTTTCAAATATTGAAAACTAGAATGACCCAATCTAAGATGCCAATGTAGAATTTCTTTACAAGTAGAATTCGAATTGATGCCACAAAGACCTTGAACTTTTTATTACTAGAGAGGCTACCATTAAAGTGGTAGCGACCATCATCATCTCATCATGACCAATCCTCCCCGAGCACTATTTGTAAAAAACCAATTAAATTAAAAGAAAACAGCAGGACTATTATAATCTTTGGAAAGTTTACTTATTTACAGAAGATTGTAGGTAAATTTAGGACATGAAGGACAGATTTATGGTTTATTTGACCAGAAAGGCAAGAATATTCCATAAGCAATTCTGATTTTCTCTTGATCAGAACAAGTTGTAGGTTCTAAATAGATCAGCAAAGCTAATCGTATGGTCTGAATCCCCTGCATCTATGATCTAAGGGGCTAGATTCGAAGATCAGGAGAAAGCATTAGGATTTCTACTTGATTGTGTAACAAAAACACTTGGAATACCAGATGATGAACTATTCATTAGCAATATACAAAGATGATCCATTTGCTTTTTACTAAATGGATTAGAGGGGACATATTCAACCTCATGTGCAGCAGAAATTACACAGAGAGATTTAGCATTCTCTCTAGTACACTTCCAATTTGCTGGTTTGCAATGGATCCGCCAGCAAATCTCCCTTGTATGGCAAGGTCTATGATAGGAGTCACACCAAACTCGGGGGCGATCCTCTTGCTTCCATCAAGGTTTGAAATTTCTGTCTGGATTGGTATTTCCATCAGCTAAAGCTGAACTTTTGGAGCCATGACACCCTTTATCCCGGCATAACCTTTGGCTTTCCTCCCTTCTAACTTCTGAGAACACTTCACTGATTGATGGCAGGGCTTGTCTTCCAGGGATAGACCTCTTGCCTCATCAAATTTAACATTAAGGCTAGCCAAGAACTTGTAGATGCAGTTGTCTTCCACCACTTTCTTGAGGTGGTGATTGTCTTCAATGGATTTCAACTCAATAGTCCTAGAACAAGTTCAGATCTTGTCATATCCAGTTTAGCTGATTGAAATACTTGGTAACAGATTCATCTCCCCGTCTCATGTCACCAAGTTTCACAGTTAGTTTAAATATTTGGGATTGGTTACCTAATTCAGAGTACATCTGATTTACTTTCTTCCAAATTTCCTTGGCCATTGGATATCACATGTAATTGGTGTTGATTTCTTCCTCCATGGAAATCACAAGTCATCATAATCATAGAATTTTCAGCATCCTAAACTGCTGGCAGAGGTTCTTCAACTGTTGGCTCCTTTGCATTGCTTGTTAAAGAACTTATTTTTCCTCACTTCCAAAGATACATGCAAATACATTGTGTTGCCGTTCAATCTGATTGTGGTAATCTACACAGTATAGTTCTTGAAATGGGATAGCGTATTGATGGTAGAGGTCAATGCAGGTGTACTGTTTAGGGAATCAGAAGTGATTTCTAACATAATGATGATTTGAGAGACATAATTCAGCTAGAGATGGAACCAAGCTCTGACACCAGCAGATTTGAGTAAAAATTGTACGTATTGTGATAATTATTCTTCCTGAGTTTACAAAACTGAGTAGGGAAAACAACAGTACATAGGAACAATAAGTTACCGACTCGTTACAGTCTAATTTTCTTGCTTTCCTTCATTAGTTTATTGACTGAATCAGCTAGAAATCAGCACCAAGTTACTGATAGAAATTAGGAAAGTAAATCATATCTTTTACATTCTCAATGTAATACATTTTCAATCCAGTCCTAAAGCACTCTGCTTAAGTTGTCTTTGTTGTCTTATTAACTATTTAAATTTCTAGGCATCTTGACCATCACAGACGTCTCATTATTGCAATGGATGCTGCTTTTGGTATGGAGTATTTACACTCGAAGAGCATTGTACATTTCGATTTGAAATGTGACAATTTGCTTGTCAACTTGAAAGATCATGTGAGACCGATTTGCAAGGTACTTTTTGGTGCTATAGCTGCTTTCGTACTTCCCACTGCTATATCACAAGGGTTACTTTTCTCATGTTTTCATATCCTGCTCTTGCTTAAATATTATCCATTAAGTCCTGAGTCAAAGAATTTTAAGAAGAAAGTTAAGCACTTCTAATTTGCAGGTGGGTGATTTTGGTTTGTCCAAAATCAAAAGAAATACCTTGGTTAGTGGTGGTGTAAAGGGAACTCTTCCATGGATGGCTCCAGAACTGTTGAATGGTGGTAGCAGTAAGGTCTCTGAAAAGGTAAGTACCATTTGTTCTTAGCATAATATGTTGTTGGAAGGCCAAAAGGATTCAGCTTCTTGGCATCAATCGCATAGCAAGTTATGTTTACAGCAATAAAAGAGGGTTGAAATGCCACATGTAATTGGTTTCATGTCTGCTTAATGTCTTCATTCTGATTTGGACTTTGACATTGTAAATGTTAATAGGGTTAGAGTCGGTGATAGTGATGACTTTGAATTCATTTCCAATAATGCAAATTGTATGAAATGGCAACAGTAGCTTTTACTGTTTGTGAAACATATCTTTTGGTCAATGACCAATAATTTCCCTATTTCCATCACCTCTGTTAACGCCATTGTTGGCAGGTAGATGTGTTCTCCTTCGGCATTGTCCTGTGGGAGATCCTGACTGGTGAGGAGCCTTATGCTAATATGCATTATGGAGCAATCATAGGTGCGTATTACATCTATTACATACCCAGCAAAACGAGTGAATAGTCAGTTTTAGCGCTGTTGGTAGATTTCATTTCAAATGCTTATACACGTGAGAATATATGTATAGGAGGTAACCTTTGGCCTTCCGATGGTCATTTTGTAATATATGCTAGAAAGTTGTATGTGCTTGCAAGTGTGTTCTAACTGTTTAGTGCTCTTGACATCCCCCTATCAAACACAGGCTGCATTGTGGTAAGTCTAACATGACCCAGTTCAATCAGATGTGCAGACTGTAGTGTACTGACTTATCTCCTCATATTCAGGAGGGATTGTCAGCAACACACTGAGGCCTCCTGTGCCAAGCTCCTGTGATGCTGAATGGCGATTATTAATGGAGCAGTGTTGGGCTCCTGATCCTGGGGCTCGACCAACTTTCACTGAGATTGCCGGACGTTTACGTGTAATGTCTGCGGCATGCCAAACCAGACAACAAGGTTTGGTCTCAAAGTAGGGACCCACAAAGTAGTGCCTCGAAATTTGCGTATAACCCCTCTCAGCCATTGAAAGTGAGTTTAATTTATGGATATATATTCTGTAAATTGTGTTTATAATACATGTGTGTACGGGTCTGGACTAGAGGCTCCAAAATTGAGGCAAACTATATTTGTTTGTTGGTGTATAACTTGAAGAAAGTGGTTATTTTGTGAGGGCACAATTTTTGTCAATAGTGAATGTAGAATGTGCAGAATGAAATCTATATTTATAGCCATGTGTCTTCATGTTTCATATGACATTGGATCTCTCTCTCTCTCTCTGCAATTGTATATTTATGTTTCCACATATGGCTCATACCTTTTCCTTTTCTTTCTCTTTTTTTTTTTGGTTCAATTTCATCACAGACAGCATTACAAAGACTTATTGTCCTCACTATTATTTAATGCAATTAACTTTAATTTAAAAAAAAACTTCTCGAGAGAGAATGTGCATTCTGATTTGGGTGTCCAGAACAAAGTGAAAAAAAAAGGTTGAATTTAGTGATATCCAAATTAGGTTCTTCTCTTCCTCCCTTTTCCTTTTTTTTAAATTAAAATAAAATATTTCTAGTCTTTAACGGTGAGGTGTACGGCTATACATGAAAAAAGGTCTAAAATAGTCATTCTTTTTTGACCAAATATGGTGAAATTATCTTTTTATCTTTAGCTTATGCGAAACTATCATTATATCCCCAAAATTTTTTATTAAATTTGCAATTAAGCCCAAAATTTAGGAATAACCAAAACTTTTATTTTTATTTTGGTTCCCATACTTTTGAAAATAATAGTTAAATCCCTTACCTTTTAGATAGGATCTGATGTTTAAAAAGTACATCTAATAGTTAGTACAGAAAGCTCCGATATATCGAGGGTTCAGCTTACCTTAGCTCTAAAATTAGATAATACCTTTCTATGTTGATATCCAAAGGAAAACCATATCACCAACTGCAAACTCTAATGGTCGTCGCCTCTTATCTGCATAACTCTTTTGATGATCATGACCGACTTTCATCTTCTCTCAAATGACGTTTACTTTTTAAGTGGTAACTTCTATCAATTTGGCTCCTTCGACTTTTGTTGTACTAACCTCATCCCAACATAGAGGTGTCTTGCATTTTCTCCCATAAAATGTTTCATATGGTGGCATACTGATACTTGTTTGATAACTATTGTTATAAGCAAACTCTATCAAAAGCAAGTGCCGGTCCTAAATCCCTTGGAATTCTATCACATATGCTCTCAACATGTCCTCCATTGTATGAATGGTCCTCTCTAACTGACTATTGGTCTAGGGTAGAAGGTAGTACTAAACTTCAATTTAGTCCCCAAAGATTCCTAGAATTTTGGCCAAAATCGTGAGGTGATTCTCGGATCCCTATATGATATTGTAGAAATAACACCCTGTGTAGCTTCACAATCTCATTGATATATAGCTTTGCTAGCCTCTCCAATGAATGGATTGTGTGGGTAGGTAGAAATTGAGCAGACATCGTCAAGCTATCCACTATAACCCAAATAGCATCGTGACCCTTCGATGTACGAGTTAGTCTAATTACAAAATCCATTGTCACCTACTCCCACTTCCATTCCAGAATAGGTAAAAATTGTAACATACCTGTTAGTTTCTGATGATCTGCCTTAATCTGTTGACAGGGAAGGCATCTGACCACAAATTTTGCTATCTCTTTCTTCATCCCTGGCCATTAATAACTTTCTATAAGATTTCGATACATCTTGGTACTACCAGGATGTATAGCATAAGTCGAACTGTGAGCTTCTTCCAAGATAATTGCCTAAGACCCTGATCATCTGGCACACAGACTTTGTCTTTGAAGATTAGCAACCCGTCTTCTCTCAGTCGGAACCCCTCACTCTCTTCAGATGGCTATTTTTTTCCGAGTGACTCTTAACTTAGGATCTTTGGCCTGCAATCTCTTGATCTCATCAAATAATGTCGATCGAACTTCAAACTGTGCTAGCAATGTTCTGTCGTCCTCTGCCACTAGGAGTCCAGCCCTAAGGTTTCGCACACTCATTAAGTACATCATATAAGGATTTTCCCTAATAGTTATTACCAAACAGGACTTACGACTCAGTGCATGATCTACCACATTTGTTTTTCCTGGGTGATATATAATCATTAAGTCATAATCCTTAATCAATTCTAACTATCTCCTTTGTTTGAGGTTTAGCTCCTTCTGCATTATTAGGTACTTCAAACTCTTGTGATCAGTGTATATATGACAAGTCTCCCCATAAAGATTGTGTCTCCAAATCTTGAGTGCAAACATTATCACCGTGAGCTCCAAACCATGTGTAGGATAATTTAGCTTGTGCCTTTTCAGCTATCTAGAAGCGTATACAATCACTCGCCTGATCTATATAAGTACACAGCCAAGTCCCTGGCGACTGATATCACTGTACACCTCATACCCAACCCCCTGGGTAGGTAGACGAGCACTGGCGCAGAAGTCAATCACCTCTTCAGCTCCTAGAAACTCACCTTGCATTTGTCATCCCACAGAAATTTTATCCCCTTTTAGCCTCGACAAAGGGGCGACAAGTACTGAGAAACCATCAATAAATCTTTGATAATAACTAGCTAAACTTAGAAAACTGCGAACTTTTGTCACATTCTTGGTTGTTCCCACTCAAGTATAGCTTCCACTTTCTTCGAGTCCACAAAAATACCTTCCTTTTATACCACATACCCAAGGAATTCTATCTCCCTCAGCCAACATTCACACTTTTGAGAATTTTGCATACAATTGTCTTTCGCGAAGTATTTGCACAATCTGGGGATGCCTAACATGCTCCTCTCTATCCTTAGAATAAATTAGAAGGTCATCAATGAAGACTATGATAAACTGATCTAAATAAGGATGGAATATCCTATTCATGAAATCCATAAATGTTGCAGGTGCATTTGTCAATCCGAACGACATCACCAAAAATTCATATTGTCCATACCTCGTCTAAAAATCAGCTTTGCGCACATCATTCTCATCAATCTTTAATTGATGGTACCTAGACCTCAGATCTATCTTTGAGAATACTATAGCTCCTCTTAACAAATCAAACAAGTCATCGACCCTAGGGAGTAGATATTTATTCTTGATGGTAACCTTGTTTAACTACCAATAATAACCACATAACTGGAGGATCCCATCCTCCTTTTTGACAAACAATACTGGTGCCCCCCACGATGAATGACTTGGTCTAATGAAGCCCGTGTCTAATAATTCTTGCAATTGAATGTTTAACTCTTTCAATTCCGCTGGTGCCATGCGATAAGGTGGTATAGATATTGATGTCGTCCTTGGGACCAAGTCAACAGTAAAATCAAACTCCTGATCAAGTGGCAATCCAGGAAACTCCTCCGAAAAGATATCGAGGAACTCACATATAATAGGGACATCTCCTATTTCAACCCTCTGTGTCGAAGTGTCAATTACATGTGTGAGGTATGTCTAGCATCCCTGACGAATCAACCTCTTAACCTTGAGACCGATATCAAACAACTCGGGAATATCTGTTGGTCACTGGTAAATTTAGTTGGGACTCCACCCTAAGGGTCAAACTCCACCTCCTTTTTAAAACAAGTAACCCTGGCGCGAAACCTCTTTAACCAGTCAATCCCCAATATCACCTCGAAATCCTTGAGATCGAGGGGAATAAGATCTGCCTCTAGCACTAGATCACCGATCTTTATCTCACAGGTCATATATACTTCATCACAAGTAACTTACTCTCCAAGAGGAGGACTACAATGAGAGGGGGATCTAACGACTCTAGGAGACGACTACTTTCCTCAGCAAAGGTCACACTGAAAAAAGACCTTTACGTGCCATTGTCGAACAAAACTTTAGCATCTCCACTAGACACCTTATAACACTATGGGTTAGCACTCATACTATTTAAGAGTTTACCTGTACTAGGCAGAATATGCCTCACAATATAACAATACAATAATAAAAAATGTTCATCTAGAAAATACCTGTAATCGTGTCCAGATTGGCTCGAACATTCTCTTTTGTGTCTCACTGGCTACACCAAGCTATCTCCTTCTCAAGTTGAAGTTCAAGCTAGCTATGGACAATCTCTCCTCATGTGCCTCATCTCTCCATACTGAAAACACTTTCTTGACTCTGTACACTTGCCTATATGTACCTTTCTGCAAGTTTTACACTGTTCGGACTGATATGATCAAGTTCGAGAAGCATAACTGGTAATAGGGGCAGTGCTCTAACCTCCTGGTCATGGTGACTGTAAATTGAAAGCTATTGATGTAGTGCCTCTAGTATTACCCGAAGCTGAACCACCACGACTCCTCTTAGGTTGTTGGCTGGAGGAACCTCCTCCCTTCCTTTTCCGGTTCTTTTCCTCCCACTGTCTTCCGTGCTCTTTCACCAACTTCTCAGCTCTTTTGGCCAACTATACCATCTCCTTGAACGTGGTAGTAGGGGTAATCGTCATCCTCTCCTGGATTGCCAAATGCAATCTAGTTTGAAACTAAACACACAGATGCTCTTCATCTGCCATATATTCCGGGACATAGGTGGCAAGCTCTCTTAACTCTACCTCAAACTTGTGCACCAATCTATTCCCCTGTGTTAATGTAAAAAAGGCAACCTTCTTCTAATATCTATCAAATCTGGTATAATATTGTTCCTTGAATTCATTGATAAAATCCATCCAGGTAATCTGATTACAGTAACGTCCCCAAACATTTTCCCCCTAGACTCTAACGTCACCTTCCAACAATTGGACAACTAATTTTAGCTTCATCTTATCAGACAGCCCCATATCATAAAATGTCTTTAAGGTCTGTCTCATCCAAGTTTTGGCCTCAGTAACGTCACCGTGCCCATCAAAGATACCATACCCAAGATTCCTTGCCTTTTTTATATACCCCAAGATTTCAAGCATCAGATGTTATCTTAGTGTAGGACTAGGTACCACTACTGGCTGTTGTGGTGGCGGTACTTATGGTGGCATTTGTGGCACTCCAGCCCCAGGCTGTTGCTACGTGGTGTACTGTGCCCACCATGTCAACACCTGTTGCAGACACTCCAACATCGGTGGTAAATCCGGTTGCGCTATCGCCAGTGGTGTTCAAGTGTGAGGTTGCTTATAAACCAAAGAGCTAGCAACTGCTAGCTCTTTGACTGCTTTAACACTATGTTCCTCTGGCTCCGGTCGCAAGGGTCCAACCTTGCGATGACTCCCCCTTCCTCGTCCAACCATGCTATCACTATAAAATCAGAGAAAAGACATTGTTTAATAAAATAGATCGAACTAAGCCCAGCTTATCCTATATCCCAAACATCCTAAGGAATGTTGACAAGTACTCTAACCGAGGTTGAAATCATCCGATTGTTAAGAACGTTAACTTAATGATCTGAGACTCAACTTCTCGTCCAAAGACTTTCGACACCCAGACTCGACTCCCAAGGCTAATGAACTTTTTAAAAACAGAAATAACACTTTTAAAAACATAAAACATCAGGCTCTGATACCAATTTAATTGTCACAACCCAG
>JANPWT010000247.1:23913939-23937126 GCA_024678245.1 Erythroxylum densum | reverse complement strand
TGACCACCGTCGCAATAACAACCAATAGTAATTCATCTACCAACAAAAAAGTTCACAACAGTAATTCTAGATGACATATTTATCAACATCAATAAAATGCAAAAGACGAAGGGAGAAATCAATCTTCAAATAGTGTGGGCATGTAATGAACTGGCCTTATTGCTAACTATTCCACTAACTCTTCAATGATAATGGAAAAGAGTGCAGACCGACAAAAGAAGAGAAAACAGAAAAAAGAAGTGCAAAATTTTATACCAGGAAGAATTTAAGACAAGAATGTGTAGAGAATGATTATGTAATCTGGTGCAATGTAGAACTATTCATGTAACATCTTTCAAAGCAAGAGACACCACACTGCAAAATAGAAGAACATGTGTTAACAGTTACGACCTTCCTAGCTACAAAATAAATGGAATTGTCAAATCCACAAGCTTCTGTTTCCTTTCGCACTCATTGCTTACAGCCATTTTCTTCAGGCTCATCCCAAGTTTTTGCTTTCGCTTCCTCGATCCACTAGCAGCGCCTTCAGAAGCTGTCATAACAAAATTAATGTCAGATTCATCTAGTTTTTTAGACACAGATCTCTTCCTATTTCTCTTCTTTGCATCCAATAGTGTAGTTCCGCTTTTGAATAGTGGAGTGACTGGAGACTTTGTAATGGAACAATCCCCAGGTATTGCTGGCAAAGGCGTGTCCTCCTTCATAGCTATTTTGTCTTGAACATCCGTGTCCTCGGTACACTTCTGCAGGATGGGCTTAGTAGGTTTCACTTTAGTCTTGGATGGGCATATATCTTTCATGTAGCATTTTGAAGTTCCTCTTTTCCTATTCTGGTGTGAACAGAAGTGAAATTCATAAACCACACTGCTCTTTGCCAAAGTAATAGGTCTATTACTTTTACTTATATCCTTCAGTCTCATCTTTTTGATTCCACGAGATTGACTCTAACTATGCCCACCCTGACACCAACCTTTTAAAACAAACAAAGATATCAATCACTTGCCTAATCATTGAACTGAAATTGACATTAGAACGCACTACAATAATGGAGTTAAAATGACTGACTTTATGATAGGTTCCAGAAAAACAGAAATGGAAAATATGTATTCTGATATTGATTTCTGTATGTTTGAGTTTACTTCTCGTTTCACTGGTACTTTACGAGAATGGTGGTAAAGTATTGACAACTATCGAGGACTTCAATATATCCAAGTCACTGCAGTTGGAGCTCTTCTTGGAATAATTCATAATAAATTCATTGATGACTTTTAGCTTATAGATAAGCAGACCCGTTAGGAGTATTTTGCAATGAAATATTGTTCACTTGACAATTATGATTTACATAAGCATTTTCAACGTATGACAAAAATGTATTATCTTCCTAAGTTCTCTAATTTTGACGTTGAAGTCGGGTCCAAAATACTTTGTAACAACGTAATGTTGAAGATCAACGTCAAGTCATTGGATCTGAGATTTGTATGAATAGTATAGTTGTTGGATCTGTTTAGAGACAATGTCAACTTTATGTTGAATAGCATGAGTATGTTGACTGATTCTATCTAACTTGGAATCAATTCTTGTAAGGACTTTATTTTGTGTTACTACATTTGATGTCTACCAGTTAAGAATTGTTCTGCTGTAGTAGATCTAAGACCATATTGTTCTAATCTGAAACTTTGAATTATTTCTTTGATTTTTGGTCTGGATGTAGACAAAATAGTACTTACCAACCTAGGGACCCCAAAGGCACATTGGGAAAGTACGACAACCAACTAGCTAAAATAATACCTTTAAGTAGACCATCGACTAACCAAAGTTAGATTGTAGACTACTGAGGTGTTTGGTACACTATTGTGGAACAACATGAGAATCTTATGATTATCAGTAAGTTCTAGGTCTGATGACAGAGACACAAAGCCCTTCTTTTCACGGATACAACACTTAGCTTTCCTCTTAAAAACCTTACATTTTCACAACTCTTTTTCCCTTTTGAAATAATAGTCGCAATAGTAGTTATATTCTTTCATCATTAAACTCTAATCTCATAGTAGAATTATTTTATACAGTCTGTCTTAGATTTTCTGATACACAAAATCCTCAAAAATAAACGAGTGTAAAACATACTTGTCTCTATATAATGATAGATAATAACATTACTTAGTACTTAAGATTTCAGGAGATGAGGACTTAGAGATAATAGAAAACATAGAAACTAATATTCATGGACACCAAATGTTGGACTTCTGTCTAAATGCAAGTGTGTTTTTATCTTTTACCCTTAAAAGTTTCTGTTGAAAAAACCAAGGGTTCATCCCGCACCCAGATATAGTCTCGGCCCAACTCGCGTTTGCACCAACCCCATTCCACCTCAACCGTGTTGGAGATGGATCCGGTCACATATAGGTGGCGGGAAGAGGGTAACCACCTGTACTTGCAGTCAAAACCCTAACTACATTTTCGGTTACATTACATGCAATTAGTTTATCGCTGAAAACAATCCAATTAATAATTTTGTCAGGGCGGTGATGTCTTCAATTTGGTTCAAGGAAATGCAAGAAATGGAGCCAAACACAGAGATGCTGATAACACAAACACCGACAAAGAACGAGACTCTGCGAAGGGATGTGATACAGGACGACGGCAACCGACCGAGCGGTCGGCGGACCCGGTCTCAAGTGGCTCCAGAGTGGACCACCAAGGAGGCTATGGTTCTGGTGAATGAAATAGCGACTGTTGAACGAGATTGCCTCAAAGTTCTGTCGTCGTACCAGAAATGGAAGATAGTAGTGGGGAATTGCACGGCGATGGAAGTGAGGCGCACTTTGCATCAGTGTAGAAGGAAATGGAACTCTTTGCTTGCGGAATATAATCAGATAAAACAATGGGAGTTGTCGAAATCAAAGACTTATTCGTTTTGGGGATTGGAGACCGAGAGTCGCAGAGAGTTTGGGCTTCCGGAGGGTTTTGATTTGGAGCTGTTTAGAGCTATGGATGAGTATGTCAAGGGAAAGAAGGATCATGGGGACACTGACCCTGATACTGATCCAGAAGCTGAGGCTGATTTCCTCGACGTGATATCTAAATTAGGTACTGTTTATCTGGAATTTACAAATTAGTTGTTTTCATTGCTTGTCACGAACTTGTTCAGTACGGCCACTCTTTTGAATAATGAGTTGCAGTCACGATGCCCCGGGGCTTCAATCCTATGATTTTTGCAAATGAAAATGAAGAATTTGTGAGATTTTACTTGATTGTGATGTCTGACTTCATTGTTAATTGAAAGAGGATTAGGCATTGAAGCTGCTAACTGGTAGATGTTTCAACTTGGATGGATATGGAGGCTTTTGAGGCCTATTGATGGAGCCCTCGAGACATTGATATGTGATATCTGCTCAAATGCAATTTTGATATGTGATGTCTGTTGAAATGCAATTTTGATACGTGATGTCTGCTGAAATGGAATTTTGATAGTGAGATGAAAATTGTATTAAATTTGTTTTACGATACCACCTAAGCATTCTGTCCAACTTCATTTTTACTTCATGATTTAGATTTGTAGTTTATACTAGCTTTGGCTCAAATCTCTGCGTAACTATTTAGTTCTCATTGTGCCCAAAATTCCACCTATCTTACGTGCCCATGATTTTCAATTGATGATTCTGAAACTAATGTGGCTTATGGGGTGATCCTCAAGAATAAAGACAATGCTGACCTCCTAAGTATGCGGATATGAATAATAACAGACAACTCAGATATATGTTAACCTGAAACATCGAAGAACAAGTGCAATATTATTTAATTAGTTGGCCCGTGACATTTTAAGGTACATTTTAGTGCTTTTTCTCCCTTAAATGTTTCTAGTTTGTGTATCTTTGGGCATCAAACATGGTGTAGAAGAATGTTAGAAAGTAGGGTTAATTGCACCGTGACCTTTTTACATTTCAATCCTTATGTTTTGCAAACTATCATTTACCTCATACTATTGTTTAGCTGTCATACAACTGTCTCCATCATATTTCATTAGCTTTCCGTTCATTGTGACCTTTTTTCATTTCAATCCTTATGTTTTGCAAACTATAATTTACCTCCTTATACTATTGTTTAGGTGTCATACAACTGTCTCCATCATATTTCATTAGCTTTCCGTTCATTCACTGCTCTAAAACGGCATTGTATTTAATCATAAAAATTCTAGTACTAAATCATTTTGAGTAAAAATTTAGATGGAAGACTAATAAAATATGTTGAAAGGAATTGTGTGATAACGAAATATGAAGTTGAAACAAATGGTGTTATCTTATCATTCTAGGTTATTGCTTCATCAAATAAGCTATAGTATTAGAAACTTGGGATGGACAGTAGCAAAATAATCTGACAGATATAATAACTGAACAAGTTGCACTGGCTATTAGTTTTGGTCCCTGAATCAATGTCTTTCTGCTGGGATTGTGATTCATGCTAAATTGTTAAAGCCACTTGTCTGAACCTGTGCTTTTGGAGTTAAATGCCAGATATATACTCATACGTTTGTACTCATGCAAGGATCCAAGAGACATAAACCCTCAGAGATCCACAAAGAAGAATTACAGGAATGCTTCAAAACAGGAGAGCCTCTGAGCATTGATACAGAAGAGGAACCTCAGGGAATTGATCTGGAAGTGGTGCCTCAGTCATTATCTGTAAATGAAAAAGTTCTAGCAATTAATGCCGGAGAAGAACCTCAGGAGAGTCCTGTGGAACAAGGATCTGAGAAATGCTGTGGGAAAGAGAGCTCTCAAAACGTTGATAAAGAAGAAAGTTCTCAAAAACGTCTCATGGAGGAGAAGCCTAGAAGTACTGAAACTCCTAAAAGGCAGATAAGGAGTGCAGAACGAAAGGAGCAATTGGTAGTGGAGAAACTACGCCATAATGCAGAACTAATCCATGCAATAGTTAATGGAAACCTTCCCGAGACCTTGAATTTTGGTGCTGCTGATCAGAGTAACACTGAGGATTTCCATACTAAATTAGTGAGACGCCAAGGAGATAAACTTATTACATGCCTGAGGGAAATTGTGAACATCATCAAACAGTATCCACATCTAGTCAAGGATGCGACTAGAGAATAAATCTTGTGTCGAATTTTCCCATCAAGTGTTGCAGTGAAGTTTAGGAAACCCCTTATTAGAAACAATAGGTTAGCGGTCGCTTGCTTGTGTCCAGTTTAGGTTTTGGGTGCACCATTTTGATCCAAAACTTGGAACTTTGTAAATTATGGCAGATGCACTGATGTATGAATCTAATGAGTTCGTCTAATTGCACTCGGTCGTGGCTAGACTAATTTGGTTTTCCAAGTTTATGTTGCTAACAGGAGGGCACTTCAATCAAGTAGAGGAGCATGACTTGTCAATGTTTGAAGGTCATGATTTTGCCATTTCCATTTATCCGAGTTGGCATGTAAAGGCAATTTTGGCTTGGTGATTTCAGAAAACAAGAGTCATATAGTAAATGAAATTCAACCATTCAAATGATGCCGAAGGCCCAATCATAACTGTACTTTATCATCTTTGTTTTTTTTTTAAAATGTAAGTATACTTTATCACCTTATCAGGTAATTGATGCATCTTCAGGTGGAAACAGGGGGAATTCAATCTATTACGTAGTAAAACAAGAACATTTTTTTTTGCTTGATTTTTTTAAAAGTTAATCTCACTTTAAATTTTATAATATAATTAATATATAAATATAAATGTTTATCATATCTTATTGTATATCTTCATCTTTTTCTTATCATTTCTGCTGAATATATATCAAATTTGCAACCCGCAACGAATATAATAGTGGATGTAGATATCTATATAAATGCTTCGAGATAACTTTATAAGTGCATAGAAAGAATAAAGTTAAAAAAAATTAGCTCTTTTAGAACTTGAGCTTATTTATGATAAAGTTTACATTTTTTTAGTAATTTAAAAATAAATTTTTAATTCCAACTAAACTTTAATTTATAATTACAATTAATTCTAATTAAATACTAATTGGGGCTAATGAGATCTAATACCTTATATTAGTCTTTATTTATTAAATATTTATTCATAAAATTTTTCAAGTTTTACAATCAAAACCAATTTAATTAAATTATCTTTTTTTCTTTTCAACCGTTCTTTGTATGTGACCTTTTAAGTTATTAAATATATTGGTAATATATATAAATTATAACAATAGATCATATCCAGGATTAGATAAATTAAATTTTTGTAGTTTATCTTTACTTTTCTATTTAAATAATTCATATTATTATATCAAGATCGCACTATAATAATACATTATGACCACTCAAATAGTAAGAATGTTAAAATAGTTTTGATTAATCTTTTTATGCATGATTGTTTTGTATATTTAATCTTTTTATCATTTAGTGTTTCAATTAGACAAAAAATGAAATTAATATTTATTCTATTTGAATTCAATCATGTTAGTTTTTCACCATTAGTAATTTATTCAATTAATGATATTTAATTTTTTTTTTCAAAATTTCATTCTACATTGATCAAGGACTTCTCAAATTAATATTGAATGAGAACAATGGAATATTTTCTTAATCTTTTTAAGGAGATGAATCATATATTGATTACTCAACTATTTCTATATAATTCATTATATATTCAATTGATACCAATTGAGCTACTATTGAATAGGATATATCATAAATAATATCAAAATATAATAATTCATATATGAGATAATTTCAAAATATCAAGTTAAAGAATTACTTATAAAATTATGACAATAAAAATTTTAACAATTAATGTTTCAAAAGAATTCTTATATTGGGTCAGTTTAATAAACTTGTTCTCTAATAAGCATCTACACGCTTATTTAAGTATCTTCATGCTTTAATTTATAAGATTGGCTGTTTTTTTTTTACAAAGAAGAAATACAATGTGACTAGTTTTTTATGCACTATTAATGTCTATTATCATTAAAATAATGGCAAATCGTGATGTATCAATAGGCAAGCTAAATTTTTCCAAAGATGCTTCCCTCCTTATGCCTTTGATCTTAGCATGGAGGACAGAGCTCAATGAATTTGGAATCCATTAGGTACTTTCTAGTCGTCGATTCTTTAACTGCTATTTCTCTAAATGAATGTGGAATGAAATTCTAGCTCGATCCAACTTAAACTATTCAGTAATGGGTTGGAGAATGGTTCTTCAATGGATTTCAAGTCTAACTCGTGTGCATAGTGATGACCTTTTAATTTGAAACTTTTAATTCTATAGCTGGAACAAAATTGAAGCCACAACCTACAAATTGGCTGATGCCTATCAAACTTTTTAGTGACGGAGCAACGCGTTGGCAACCGTGGCATTTGGGCTCGATCCAATCTCTTAGGTGGCCCGATAGAACATCTCAACCAAAACGTGGTAGGCAATTTGATGGAGGTAGGTAAAGCTCTGACTGTTGGTGCTCTAGCCTCTAGCTCTACTCTTTTATTGTTGGATTAGTTCTCACGGTTCCCAACCGGAAATTCCTGAACTGACCAAAAGACGAAAAGGGGATGGGGGTTAACTCGATGGTGATGGATAGCATAGAGGCCTATACCGGCCTATCTCCGACGGCGTTCTTCACGATCGCGGCTCTCATGGTTATTGTGTACAAAATTGTCTGTGGGATGTTTTTGGGTCCAGAAGATTTCAAGAAAACTCCTCGCGAACCTGTGAACTTGGGAAATGTTACAGAGCAAGAGATGAGAGCTTATGATGGTTCCGATCCTAACAAGCCAATTTTGGTGGCCATCAAAGGCCAGATCTACGATGTTTCTGATTCCAGGTACACTAAGTGATTTTGCGTTCTGATTGCTGCCCTTACAATTTTGTTTTAGCGTGAAGTTGTGGAATTTTCTGACATAGGGCTGACTTGAACATGTTCACAGGATGTTGTACGGTCCTGGTGGTCCGTATGCTATGTTTGCTGGGAGAGAAGTGAGCAGAGCTTTTGCTCTGTTGTCGTTTAATCCGCGAGACTTCAATGCTAATTTAGAAGATCTGGGTGAGGCGGAGTTTGCCATTTTACAGGATTGGGAAGACAAATTCGAGGAGAAGTACGTGAAAGTAGGGAAACTCGTGTCAGTAAAACCCAATAACGGAGACAAATAAGTCGGGGAAAGTGAGAAAAAATAGCAATGACATTGTAGTTTTGATGTTCGCCGGTAACTGAAACTCACTTTCCGAGCTTGCTTTTCGCTGCACTGCCCCTATATACCACCAACGATTCAATGGAAGGGTTTTTATTTTTTGATCTGATTAGCTCTAGTTAGCTTTACGCCGATGTAATGAACGCCAAAGCATAAAGCAGTCGAGACTTGATATTGATATTAGTCCTTTCGAGGTTCAGACAACAAAGATTGTGTATTAACGCTTCTCATATTAAGTTATTTAGCTTCATTTATTAGCTTTAATTTTTACCTTTCAAGTTTCAAGTTTTATTTCCGTATTATATTGAATAGAAACTAAAGACTTGGGACTTTGCAACCATGTTTTCTATCTAGGGATGGCTGGCTCGGGTATGAACTAGTCTGAGGCTTGATCGGCCTATATGGGTTGGGCCCGAGCTCAATCAGGCTAATTAAGTGCTAATTAAGTTCAAAGCTTAATTGAACCTATATTACTCGACCTTTTTAAATTTTTAATACAATTTTATTTAATTAAAAATATATTATAAGAAATTTGATTAATAAGTTAAATTTCAATTGATTATTAAAAATTGAGTTTTTATAAAGAATGAATATATAGAATATACATGTATTGACAAAATGAATAAAATGAAACTAATTTCATTAACGAAAGAGGATATAATTATAAGAAATGAAAAACAAATTATACATAAAGTGATAAATTTAATTGATTAAAGTTACAAATATTAATTGATTTATAAAAATTACGATTGTATAATGAATGTAAATATATTGATAAAATGAGCAAGATGGAATCAGAATTAATAGAGGATAGGATTATAGAGGATGAAAAAAAAAAGATTATATATAAAGCAGTCAATTCAATTAATTGAAGTTACAGATTTCAGTTGATTAATAAAAACTGAAATTTATAATGAACAAATATATAAAATGCACATATATTGATAAAATAAACAAAATGAAACCAAGTTCATTAATGAAGGTAGATAGGATTATAGAAAATGATAAAAAGAGATCATATATAAAGTGATTAATTCAATTAATTGAAATTAAAATTTTCAGTTGATTAATAAAATTGAGATTTTTATAATGAATGAATATACAAAACGTGCATATATTGATAAAATGAATAACATAAAACCAAATTCATTAATGAAAGAGGATACAATTTTAGGAAATAAAAAAATTATATAAAAAGTGATCAATTCAATTAATTGATAATAAGAAAAAATTTCATTAATTGATAACATAATTTACAAAATTGATTATCTAAATTTTTTAAATGATACAGTTTACAAAAGTTTAAGATAAAGTCATGAAATAATGTTCTGGACTAGGACTGTAAGAGTAGAGAGTGTAAGACTGGAGAGAGTGGAGAGTAGAAAGAACAACTAATCATTATAGTTAGGATTGTCAATAATTTGCATCACTTCTTCTATATGTAGAAACATTATATTTTCTGTTGTAATATTAAAATTAAAGTAATATTAAGCGCATTGTAATAATTAATAAATAATTTAATACATATCATCATCAAATATTTTTATTAAAATGATGTGCCCTTGATTGATGAGTGAGTATGTAAGACTAACTCTCCCGCAAGAATACTTGTGGTTGTATTAATATATAAATTTGAGAAAAATATAAGGTAAGATAATATAAGAAATATACGAAATTGATATATCAAGACAAAATTGATATATCAAAAAGAAAAGAGTTTACTCTCAATATCTTCATCATCTAACCAACTTCGAACACACATAAAGACTTTTATAGTACGAGGATGAAGGTGAGCACGATGAAGGCCAATAACCTGACCACTAATGCTAAAAGCAAACTCCAAAGCAACAATAGATGATGGAATTGCTAATAGGTCTCATGCAATTAATTACATAATTAAAAATTATTTTCACAACTCTTCCACCATAACAATTCATTGAACTACACATCTTTAACTTCGGTCACACAATCTTCTGCTAAATATTTATTTAAATCCATCACATTGTACAAAGTCCAAGCTCGTTCTCTTTCATACATTTTGTAAGTGAAAGTAACAAAGCGCTCTTAAAAGATGAGCCCAAACTTGAAATTGAAGCTGAATCTGAACAGTATGAACTACTGTAATCTTGATACTAGTTTTGTCCATTCTGAGTTGATAATTATTAAAGAAATCATATCATAATTGTTTAATGAAATATACATACTCTTTAACCTAATCATCATACATCACATTATATAAAATTAATCCCCTCCATATTATATCTCAGGTCCATCACATATATGACTGTAACAGTATGTCTAGCTATATACTAATAAGAATTCAACTTTTTCATCATCTATTATGTTACAACCTAAGTAATCTCATTGGAATTGAACATCCAATCTGAAAAGGCTTTCTTTTTCTCACATATAGTGCTAAAGCAAAAGTGTGAAGTTGGATATTTTGTTCTCGAGAACAATTCAGTCGTAGTATAAAATAATTCAAACTTTGCATAAAGTTCCCTAGCCAACTCCCATTAGTCTTCTGTAGGTATGCAAGTGTACTGAGAATCTCTTTTTCTTAATCTGATATACACATCAACATATTAGGTTGCTAACTCCAACATCTTAAAGGTTAAGTTCCATCTGATTGGACAGTCTAAAATTAACTTCTTTGTATTTAGAATGCATACTTGTCATGCATTTTCTTCAAAAAAATGCATACTTGTTGTGCATTTTCTTCAAATTACTCAAATTTTTTAAATGTTGCACTTTAATATATCACATTATTTCAAATCAAATATATTGCTTCTTTTATCATCTCTAACCCATCCTTCATAATCAAATTTAGAATATGCGCAAAATAACGCAAATGGAATAACTTTCCACCCACCAACAAGCTCACAACTCATATCTTATTCTTCAACTTTTCAATCATAACATCATTCATACTACAATTATTGACTATTGTGGTAGAAAATTTGGTGTCAATATTACATTCTATTAAACATTCTCCTAACACAATTGCCAACCTTTCACTTATATATGGTGTCGACACATAAATGAACCTACCATGTACAAATATAACCAATATCAATCATAACATAATGAAAAAATGATAACAATAGTAAAGAATATAAATTATCTCAAAAGTCTTGTTGTTAACATAATGTGCTATCACTGCCATATAACCCTTCTTTTGGTTATTGGTTGTCCAAATATCTGATGTAATGGCTAATGTAATGTCACATATCACAAAAGTGTGTATGTGATTTCGGGGACTTACACAGTCACATACACTTTTATGAAAATACATACACGCCCGAATGTTGAGTGACCATATAAATCAATGTAAAACTTTTTTACATACTTGTATAACCACATATATGAACGTGTAAATGACCGAGTGTGCCACTTAATCATAATTACATAGTCATATACATAGGCAAGTAAATGATCGTGTAAGTTCTTGAAACTTCACAATTACTTACACGGACATATACAAGCCTATGTATGTGGACGTGTAAGTCTATAAAAACACCCCTAAACAGAAACAATCCCAAAAATTCTAATATTTAAAAAATTTAATCTTCAATTAAATGATTTTAAACTTGAATACAACAAATGAATTTTACTTTGGTGGGTGGGTAGCGAAGAAGCAAAAAAAGAAGGCGGAGGGGTAGGGGGCCAATGCAGTAAAGGGATAGCTCGAAGGAGCGCGAAGGGGCGATTAGAGGGCGAAGGGGCAACGCAGCAAAGGGGTGATAGACTAGTTTGAGAGAGAGAGAGAGAGAGAGAGAGAAGTTTAAAGAAGTTAGTAGGTGAAATGTTAACCTAGACTAAAATGACATCATTTCATTTTGTCTGAAACAAAACAACTTAGCATAAAATGATGGTTTTTGTGTTATTGTAAAATGACATAGTTTTTGCATTTAGTGTAAAATGACATTGTTTTTGCGCTAGTGTAAAATGACATCATTTTACTTTGTCAGAAACAAATCAACTTAGTATAAAATGACATCATTTTGGTTATAAAAAAAATGTCATTTAAGTTTTAAATTTTTTTTGGGCCTTAGTCCGAGCTCAAGCTCATGTTAAATTTTTGGGTTTAAGGCTTAGCCCAAGTCAGACCTAGGCCCAAATGCCACCCCTATTTCCATCCTAATATTACATGAAGCATTTGCAATGATCATATAACACAACGATGCTGGTTTATATAGAAGTATTAAACTCAACCACCAATAGACAAACAAAATCTACTTGTTAAATATTATATGCGTACTTAGGAATGACATTTTCATAGGTTGATTAGGTTTCTCATATCCAAAGGCTATTTTGATGTTCAGTTGATATGTAAAAGTATCATTTCTAAATATATTCTAAAGGCTAGACTGATCTAAATTTCACTTTCAAAATTACATTGTTTTAGTAAAATTTATAAACCAAAACAAAGTATATCAAAATGAGACCAAAACAATGTTGTTTTAGAGATATCTAAGTCCTTTTTTGCCTTTAAACGTCTTTGTGGGGCTTCCATTAATCACTATTCCATATGAAGCAGTAGTAATGCATTCTTGAATCCATTTAATAAATTTATGGGGAAATTTCATAATCTCCATAGTCTGTAGCAAGAATCTCCAGTTAACACCGAAAACTTTTTGTAGATCCACTTTAATAGTGCAGTTTTGAGGGCTTCTTCTTCGAGTATACCCTTTCAAAAAGTCCTATAATAAAAGGATATTATCCTTAATATGTCTACTACTCATAAAAGCACCTTGATTCTTACTAATGAGTAAGTGAAGAACATCTTTTAGCCTATTTGCTAAAATCTTGATGATGATCTTATAGAGGAAATTAGTACATGATATAGGTCTAAAATCACTCCAAGTGGCTAGGTTAGAACTCTTAAGGACCAAACATAGAAAGGTCTTATTAATCTTAAGCAAGACTCCATTTTGGAAAAACTCCCGTGCAACATCTTTAACAAATCTCCCTATGTTACCCCAAGTTTTTTGAAAGAAAAGACCATTCAAGCCATCTAGACCTAGGGCCTTAGAGCCATTTATATTAAAAATCACCTTCCCTATTTCCTGATCCGTGACAGGTCTAATTAGCAAAGATGTTTCATGTTCAGGAATCTTGGCTGTAATAAATTTCCTAAGAGCCACTCCATTACCCACATAATGATTATGTGCCTAAGAGATTTTGATAAAAATTCCTAGCTTCCTTAGCAATTTCAACTTGCCCAAACAAAGTTTCCCCCGATTTGAATTTTATGAAGGTAATTATGTTGACATTTCTTCTAGCAGTCACTGAATTTAAGAAAAATTTTGAACATTTGTCCCCATCTTTAATCCAGTTAATCTTAGCCCTCAGCTTCAATAAAGGACAATGATTATCCACTATTTGCAAGTAGGTCTTAAGGGCTTCCCTCTTGGCTATAGCTAAAATGCAGTCAGTTGGGCTAGTTCCCAAAGATTTCTGTATTACCGAAAGCTTGCTTCTTGCTTTCTCTATCTCCTTTGTGGAATTTTGTCCTCTCTTTAAATTTAACATCTTCAATTTCTGTTTAATAGCCTTGAGCTTTTGCAAACAAATAAACTACTCAGTACCATAGATCTCATATTTCAATCCCTTAGTAATTATTTCTTGAAAGCCCTCCATATTAACCAGAAAATTGTTGAATTTGAAAGCATGATGAATTCTAATCATTTTAAACAAATTATCCACCTTGATAGGGGTATGATTAGAAATTCTTGGTTCTAAGAAATTAGCTGAACTCTCTGAAAAAGTAGTTAACCAATTCACATTCACTATAGCTCTATCTAGTTTTTTCCGAATGAACTAGTTAGAGCTTTGTTTGTTGGACCAAGTGGCCTATGACTTTCGGATTTTAAATCTATTAATTCCACATCTTGCACGTAATCAAACAAATTAGAGGTGTAGTTGAGTAGGTTACAGTTCCCTTCCACCTCTAATCTGTATAGAGTGGCGTTAAAATCCCTACTAACTAACCATGGACCTCTCACTGAAACTTTGAGTCTTCGAAGGGAAGTTCATAGCTCAGTTCTTTGAAATCCTATATTAAAACCATAGACAAGTGTAGTTAAAGCATAAGTATTTTCCATTTTGAAGTTAACCTTTGTGTAGATAAACTACTGACTGGTTTTCAAAGGTTCCACTTCCAAGATATCTCCATCATAAACAATAATAATCCTTCCATAGGTATGGCATTGGTGGTTTGTGAGAAACTATCATTTAATACTCAAACAACTTAATTTATTCAGATTTGCTTTCTTAATTTTGATTTCCAATAAATAAAATAACATAGGTTTTTCCTTCAAAACAAAATCTCTTACCGCATTAATCTTAGAAGGGTTGTTTATTCCTCTAACATTCTAGACTATTAGGGTCATATGGGGTTGCTTTTTCCTTTAGAACCTTTCCTACTGCTCCTATTACTCTTCCGAGAGATTATTTATTCAAATTGTTTCTCTTGGGTAACTCCTCTATGTTGTTCTTCAACCTTTTGAGTTTGCACATTTGGTTGGAGTTTATGGTCTCTATAGCAAGGATTATTTCCACTAATTTCCTTCTCATTTTTGTGCTAGTTCCCTAATAGTTTATTTGAGGCACTCAAAGTTTGCTGTTGAATTTCCACTAGTTGAACTGAATCTAGAAAATTATTAATTTGGACACTCTTACCTTTTATAGGTGGTTCCCTTTCAACCTAAACCAATCTACCTAGGCTTTCATAGTTATCTAATACATGTTCTACTTCCACCAACTCTTTGTTATCTTCATAATTAAACTTCTCCAATTTTGCAACCTCCCAATAGTCTCCTCTAATGAAAACTCTCCACGTTGGTTTCTATTATTTGCCTTGTATTTTTAGGAAAGGTTTCCATTGGTATGTAACCAATACTTTGTCTTCTCTAAAAGAATCCCATCGACCAACCTTAGGATAGGAATGTTGTCTTTCATTTCCTTATAAATATCCATACTCTCACATAATTGGGCAAATCCAACCTGTTTTCTCAAAATAATGTTTTCATCCATACAGATTGATTTTTCCAAGTAACTAGTTGGCAATATTCCAAAGGAATATTATGAGTATTCACTCATAAATAAATATTTTTTAATCTAAATTTCTCTAATTCAATACCCGGTTGCTAATTTTGAAGAAGTAAAGGAAGATGAAAGATATGTTAAGGGTCTTCTTCAATTATCTTTTGAGCTTCCGATTTGGAGAAGGTAAAGATTAAGTTATCTTCCTTAGTTAACATAACTTCCATTAGTCGTCTACCTTTCGAATTTCTTTGGATCCACGCTTGTATAACAGGAAAAACATGTCGTTTATCCATAAAAAATCCAATAAGAGTAGTGTCCAATGTCTTTGTTCCTCCCTACGGAATGTCTAGACTTAGAACCACTATTAGCTTGCCTTCAATCTCAACAGAAGGACAATAGATCAAGAGTCAGAATTGCCACCCACAACCTATTTCCATGTCTTTCTAGCCCCTTTGTTTTGTTGATACACACTGTCAGATAGAGCAGAAGTTTTAGGAGGTGGAACGGAAGAGGCTGGGAGTGGGTAATTTGACTTGTAGAGTGAAAAAGGCAAGAAGGGTAAGGTGCAAAGGTCGTTCCAGGTTGAGAAGGGGATGACGGAGGAGAAGTGGGAAACGGGGTGATTGAGGGTAGAGGTGAAAAATCTATCTCCATTATAGTGTTAGTTTAAAAGCGAAATGGAAATCTAATGTTGTTTGGTTTTGCAGAGAAAACGCTGTCATCAAAGGAAGAACAAAGCTAGAAGAAAGCAAGAGAAAGATAGAAGGAGAAGAAAGAGCTCGAAATGGAGGAAGAGCGTTTCATCTTTTGCCTCTATCTGTTTATGAGAGGTTGCCAGTCTTATGCATGGCCAAGCCCCGCTGAAAACTTTAATGTAATGTACCTTATACTTGTTCAGTGACTTGTAATGTAATATATTACAAGCGTCGTTTGCATTTTCCTTTCCTCGTTTCTTTAATTATTTCTTATTCGTGCTCGTGTTGTGGATTTCCTTTTTATTTTACCTTTTTTTTTATAAATGTCATGTTTCGCCAAAATCTAATTATATAGGAACAAAGCAGTGATTCTTGACTTGTTAAACAAGAACAGCTATCAGGAAACAAGGAAAAAGACACCATTGTACAGAAGCACCATTTACAATGGAAAGGGGTTGATAGAAGCATACCCCTGTTGTACAAAAAATGTAAAAACAAATCCCAAAAAGAGGCCAAATGATACACAAAACCTGGGACAAACTGATTTTATCCTCATCTCCAATTCCTCTGAGCCTAGATGCCATTTTTTTTCTTCTTTTCTTCTTTTCTTCTTTTTTTTTTTTTTTTTTTTCTGTTTCACTCTACAGTTATTTGCAGTATAGTGGTAAGCCTGGGTCTTTTATATCTTCTAAGGAGTAATGAGGAACATACAACACTTACAGATGAGAGAGCCATGCATGCTCCAGATGCCCATGGTGGCAACTTGATCCCTAGTGATGGATAGAAAACCCCTGCTGCAACAGGTATGGCGACTACATTGTATGCCATAGCAAAAATATAGTTCAATCGTATGCGGGCAAGAGTTTTCCTTGAGAGGTCAATGGCTGTGATTACATCCTCCAGATTGTTCCTCATCAAAACGTAGTCAGCAGCTTCTATAGCAATATCAGTTCCTGCCCCAATCGCCATGCCAACATCTGCAGCAGCTAAAGCAGGTGAGTCGTTGATACCATCACCCACCATTGCAACCGTGCTTCCATCCTTCTGAAATGAGCGGATGACATCAGCTTTCCCCGCTGGCATTACTTCAGCCTTAACATCTTCAATGCCAACCTGCAAACTCAAACAGCACCGAGTAAATTCGCTTGGCAAAAAAAACATTTCAAATTGATGTTTATGCTAGCAGTAAAGAAAGGGTATATTGAATTTGTTTCACGAGGTAGAATCAGATGAGTCTGCCTTGTAACTCTTCTTTTTATCAGCTGCAAATAATGACTATCGATCAATTTAAAGAAAACAGAGCCTAATGTCATAACTTTGGTGCACATTGAAGGGATGGAGATCACTTCGTAATAAACGGTCTAAGTAATAGCAGAAAGGACCATAATTAACCAATTAAGATGCACTATACATCAACAAAATGCCTAGATACTCATCCACCGTGACTTCATACCGAATTTATGTTAAGAACTGAATTCAATAAAAGTATTAAGAGAAACTACAAACCTCCTTAGCAACAGCTTGAGCAGTCCTCCAATTATCGCCGGTCACCATAACAGGTTTGACACCCATTTTGCGAAGGCCTTCTATGACTACAGCAGCTTCTCTCTTTAGTGGGTCTGCAACTCCTAAAACGCCAACTAGGTTGTCATTAAATGAAACAAGAATGCCTGTTTCTGCACTTTCTTCAAGTTCAATTACAAAATCTTCTACAGCTGTTGGAATGGCAATTCCACTTTCAGTCATTAGCTTTCGATTGCCAACCTATTCAGGACATAGTATACAGCTATGAGTACCCCAGGGGTCAAAAAATATCTTTTTTAATTGATGCACCAAAAAACACCTATATTTTACACCAAAAACTCACCAGAATTTGTTTTCCATCTATCAAGCATCTAACACCTCTTCCAGGAAGAGCCAAAAACTCTGAGACATCAAGAAGCCATCTGGATATTGTGGAATCTTTACTGTTGCTGTCACCAGCATAAATTGGAGAAGATTCATCCAAGAAATGGAAATGGCGTGCGTACTCCACTATTGCTTTTGCCAATGGATGTTCACTGCTTGCCTGAACCATGTTAAGAAATGGATGGGGAAGTGATTAGTCATGCTGCTACTGTTAACGAAAACCATTATCAATGGAAGAGAGAAGAACTAGAACACCATCCCCCCACCCCCCAGTTCCCAATTTCTGAAGGATGTCATGTGAAAAAACATCAAGGTGTTTCTTCTTTTCTCCCTTGAGTCTTTATCATAAATGAGCCTCATGCTCAGCAAAAACACATGCACAGGTCATGATAAGAAATGAACACATGTCACATGTAATAATCAGCGAAAAATCACCTCCGCCGAAGCCACCCATCTGAGGAATTCCCCACGATCCATCCCATTGAATACTTTTGCAGTAGTAACAGTGGCTTTTCCTTGCGTTAAGGTGCCTGTTTTATCAAATATGACATATTTAATCTTCTGAGCCCTTTCTAAAGCGTCCCCACCCTTTATCAACACACCATTGTTTGCACCAACCCCAGTTGCAACCATGACTGCAGTTGGTGTTGCCAATCCAAGAGCACATGGACATGCGATTACCACCACAGAGATTGCAAACATGAGAGAAAAAACAAAGTAATTTCCATTTTCTGGAAGCCATGTTTCCGGGTAAGCTCCCATAGATCCGGCAACATACCTACAGGAAGTAAAAGAATGCTGTGAAAAGTAGGCAAACACGTAATATCCCAGTCAATGTACACAACAGCCAGGAAAGCAACCCAGAAGCAACTTCCCAGTCAAACAAGGTTAACCTGTAAAACAACCCAGAAGTAACTTACCAGCCAAACAAGGTTAGCAAAGCCATAGCAACAACAGTAGGAACAAAAATGCTTGCAACCTGCAAGCCAAAAGATATTAAGAATGGCATTTGAATGTATGTACAATGATATGCAAAAACCAATAAGAGATTCCAGCTCAGAAGCAGGAGGAATACAAAAAGGAAAAGGTGGGGAAAAAGGATAGAAGAAGGTAGATCACAAGTGCAGAACCAAAACACAAGCCTGGTAGATTTAGTTGCTGGAATGATAATCAGTTGAAGATAAAGTTTCATAAAGCTTTCCTTTTGCCCCTGATATAGGCATTGTTAGAACATATAACGAACATGAAAAGCTACAGAAAGATTAGTGCAAAATCTCAAATTGTTTGATTTGGAATGTTCAACTGGCTTATTGATGATGTACAAAGTATTCACTTATCAAGTTCTTTGAATATGATGGTTTTGATATATTAATTGTATCCAAATATCCTAGTTTAGTCTAATGTCAAAACTTATGAAATCAAAAACTTTGATATTCAGCACTACTATACCCATATGATGAGCAAAAGATGACCCCCTGCTTCCCCCGCCCCAAACAATGAAGAAGGAAAAAAGAAAATAGAAAAAGCAATGGCTGTGATACTTACAAAATCTGCAAACTTCTGAATTGGAGCTTTGGACATTTGTGCTGTCTCAACCAAACTAATTATCTGGCTCAAAACTGCATCACATCCTACTTTTGTGACTTGTATATGAAGGGCACCGTGTAAATTTATTGTACCTCCAATAACTGCTGAATTAACCTCTTTTGAGACAGGAGCAGATTCACCAGTTACCATACTCTCATTGACATAGCTTGAACCCCATATCACCAAACCATCAGCAGGAACTTTAGCCCCAGGAAGAACTTTTAATGTGTCACCAGGCTGAATAAGTAAGGCATCTATCTCCTTGTCTTCAATGCAGATTCCATCTACAAGGCCAACAAAGTTATATTACTTAGTTCCTTAATTGTCTTTCTAGTTATCACATACTTAGTGTCACTCAGAGCATTCATTTCAAAATTTTGCAAAAAGATTAATGAAGCTCAAACTCAACTTCCACAAAAGAAACGTAAAATTTTGACAAAACAACATTGAAAGCAGATACCTTTGTCTTTGACAACCAGCAGTGCAGTCGCTGGTGCAAGCTCTACCAACTTCTTGATTGCATCCGATGTTTTTCCCTTGGCAAGGCACTCCAAGTACTTTCCCAACAACACAAAAGTTATCAGCATGGAACTTGTCTCAAAGTAAGTTGGAGACCAAAAGCCAGTGGCTGCACCATATAGTAGTGCACATACAGAGTAGAAGTATGATGCTGAGGTTCCTAATGCAACTAAAACATCCATGTTGGTTGAACCATTTCGAAGGGCTCTGCCAGCTGCTACATAGAAGCGCTTTCCAATCACAAATTGAACTACACTCACCAATACCCACTTCAACCAGTCTCCCATTAGGAAGGGTCCACAGCGTCGCAGTAGTAGTGAATACAACATTGGTATGTGAGGACATACAACTCGTATGAAGAAGATAGGAATCTGCTACATAAAAATGCAGTCAACCCATGGTGAGATCACAAATTTAAAAAGAGAGAGAGAGAGAGAAAACAAGGAGTATAGAATTAAAATCTTGAGGCAGCTACTCACACTGAGAAGCAAACTGGAGACAAAAAGCCGAAACATAATGGATGACTCTTCGACATCCTTTGAGGTCATTCTTGTAAAAGGATTCATAACATGTAACTTAAACTTTCCATTGCTTCCTCCCTCAATCCCATCAACCAAGGACCTAGAACTAACAACTTCAGGATCAAAGAGAACATCAAGTTCACTGGATATCCTGTTGAAACGAAACTGCCGTACTCCTCTCAATGTGATAAGTATTCCTTCTAAAAGCTGTGCATCCATCTCAGTGAACACCCCAGCAACTCCTAAGATGATTTTATCCTGCTGACTACTCTGTACAAGCAAACCTTCAAAACCAGCATCTTCAATTGCATTCACTATATCATCCTTACTGATTATAGTAGGATCGTACTCAACTTCTCCTAATGAAGTAGCTAGAGCTACTACTGCCCTTTTTACACCAGGAAGATTCCTCAAAATACCTTCAACAGAGTTGACACATGCGGCACAGGTCATACCTCCTATAGTAAACTGCCCTGTAAGGGTATTACTTGGTTTTGCTTTAGACGTGACAGGTTCAGGTAGTATTTCTGCTTCAAAGCCTGCATCCTCAATTGCATTCTTGATGTCATCATCCTGAATTGAGAAATAGCCGTAAAACACTAAGATCATGAAAGTTAATATCTATGATGCAAGTAAACAGCTCATGCAATTGACTGAAAACTGCAGATAAATTACGATCAGTCCCAATTAACAGTGAGGATTAAAAAATGGCTCCATCACCATATACCAATAAGTCAAATACATATGGAAGTAAATTTTCAGGATCAAACATACATTAATGACAACATCAAACACAAATCAACGCCTAAAAAGATTTCGAAATTAACGTTCTCAAGTATAACAAAAGAAAATGGTCCCAAATCCCGAACTAGAACAACAGAAATAACCAAACATTAAAAGTCAAATTCAAACTCTGCAGAAAAAAGTCAAAGGTTTCACCACGAACCTTGACCAGGTTAGGGTCGCAGACAACAACAGCCTTGTTCTGAAGCAAGGCAACGGAGGCTTTAAAAACCCCATCAACGCTCTTGAGGGCTGATTCTACAGAATTGGAACACGCTGCACACGTCATCCCCGTGACCCTCACTTGAATCCTCCTCACAGCTCCGTCTTCTTCTTCATCATCACCAATCCCAATCACATGCGAATCGTTCTGGTTTTCGTAAGAATCAAGGAGTCTGACGTCCTCCATGTCGTCGTCAGTGTCGTGGACCGTCAGAGAAGACTTCCGGGCGCCAGAAGCGTGGACCAGCTGGAGGTCTCCAATGCTCGGCGCCATTCTTAAGAGCACCGAGCAGAGCACACAGGAAGATGAAATCAAAAGGAAAACAGATATATTTTCTCTTTCTTTTTGAGAGAGAGAGAGCGAGGCAGAGCGAAGATGTAGTAAGGCGGGGTATGGAGGGATGAGAGTTGGAGACAACAACTTCTCAGACTAAGGATTGCGCTTACGTTGGTGATTTTGTTCTTTGTATTGACGAATTTACCCTCTGAACTGACAAAGCTTGTGGGTTTTGTTTTGTTTTGTAACTGTACTACTACACTGCTGCCTTTTAAGTTTGGACCGTCACCTCCTTTTTTTCTGCTTTCTTTCCTTATCCTGTAACCAATTTTCAGCAGAAAATAACCTTCTCCCTATACTTTTGTTCAGACATGGGTTGTGTAATTAGTAGGCAAAATGCTACCTATACTATAATGTATTTATTAAATATTCATACTCTCTGTTGCTAAACATTTGGCCAAACATCATGTACGCTTATTCCATTCAAAAGGATTCAGCTGAATATAAATACCAATTACTGTGAGCGGAGGCCTGTAAATTTTGTCTTAGGAAACTTTAATATCTGAATTGCAATTGAAAATATTTGGAAAAAAAAAACAGAGATGCTTTCTTCTTTGGCCTTTAACCATAAGGTCAATTGACACAAATTAATGAAATTAACCACGCCCCTTATTTTATGTATTAGAAAAGAGATAATTGTAATACTATTTGATAGCTTTTTAAACAAAATGAAAATTGAATTAAGTCATAAAAGGCTGAAAAACAAATATTTTACTACAAACTCTCAAGACGAGAGTACACAGGCATGATTTGCCAAAATATTTCTCTGTTTCTTTCACCACATTTATGTAATACAAGTAGGATAAGGCTATATAATAAGTTTATGATCTTTCTTGACTTCTTGTAAGGTCATACTCCAACTTATGATCTATTGCCACTCCTCTAGTGGATTATTGATTGCACAATTTTGAAATGTTGTTTTCCAAGCTCCACAAGTGTATTTACATTTGAAAAATATGTGTGAAGTGCTCTCTCTGTACTAGTTTGTCAAGCACTTAAACTTATTTAATCTGTAAATAGTGGGTAGTTTCTCCTTTATAGCTCTCCATAAAGTTGTAGTTGCTCTAGGAAAATTGTATTTACATCATACCATCTTGTACCATGAGACATTCCTGAGATTCTATTGAATTTTTTTTGCATGAAATATTATTGTATATTCCATTAGCAGTACGATGCCACTAATTTGTCTTCCGCATTTCCTTTTAATGCTACATTTTTTTTATCTCCATTTGCATATTGTTGTCATTTAGGGGACGGTTGATTTGTACAGAGGAATAGTAAAGAAATGAGAATGAAAATAGTAAAAAATGAGAATGAATATTATCATTATAATTATGATAGTTGGTTAAGGGGAAAGAATGATTATCATTACCATTAATAGTGGTTGGT
>JANPWT010000247.1:23865943-23879686 GCA_024678245.1 Erythroxylum densum | reverse complement strand
TTTCACACTTAGCCTCTGCAGGCTATCTGTACTACTTTCTCACAGAAAGTTTTTCGAGCTTTTGTTACAGTAGGATAACTCTAGCTATTTGCACAGTAAACTCTCAAGTAAGCTTTTCAATGTACACGTAAATGTAAAACAACTAACTTTGCAATCTTCGACTTCGACTTATATTTATAGCCTTCGTCTGTAACTGCTTCTTGAATCTTGCTTCTTGAATCTTGAAAGAAGCAGTTATTCAGTTGAGTTCTGTAACTAACTCAAGCTGACTTCTTGATTTGCTTATGTCTTCTTTTCATCGTCTGCTTTTCATCGTCTGTTTTTGGCTTCCGTCTGTTTCTTATTCTTCGTCTGCTTTTCAACTTCCGTCTGTTTTTTATTCTTCATCTACTTTTCAACTTCCGTTTGCTTTTTAGCGTATGCTTTTGGCTTCCGTCTGTTTCTTTATTCTTCGTCTGCTTTTCATCGTCTGTTTTTGGCTTCCGCCTGTTTCTTATTCTTCATCTGCTTTTCAGCGTCTGCTTTTGGCTTCCGTCTGTTTCTTTATTCTTCATTATTTGTACTTCATCAAAATCATTAATATAAAGTCATTTTGACTTAACAGCTTCATCGTGTTTCTTTTAGAACAACACATGAGCACCATATGAGGCTTTAGATGATTGGATGTAATTCACTTCCCACAATTCACCAAATTAGCTTCACATTTCCATTAACTCTAGTTATGACATTTTATGAGGGGCATAGGTAAGAGGAATTGCACTTAACATTAACTCGATCTTATTATTGACTTATTGATAAGGAAGGCTTTAGGCATCGTATCTTTTCATTCCCTCAATATCTTTTCAACAACATGTCCACCATATGATTTTTGACAGTTTCCCACATGGTTGTGAGGTAAGTCTCTATGTCTTTCTTAAGACCTTTCTCAGTTCTCATACCAGAAACATTTGTCACTGTTGATGTTTTATCCATCATTCCTCTATTAGATCTACAATAGTTTATATAATATGAATTTTACTAATTTGTTAGCATCGTACCTCAAGGATGTCGGTATTATACTGCTTTTGCTACTTTAAGAAAGTTGATGTTCAATGATAAATGCAAATTATTACATATTTTTATCCCTATTTTATATTGTTTTAACTTATTTACATATCACATTTAGGCAAAATTTGTTATATTTTACTATTAATATCCTAAGTTGTTTAGTTCCTCATTTTATTTTTAAAAGAGGTCTAAATTGTACAAAATATTTTCTTATAGGTTTGGTGGACCTAAGGAAAGGAATTTAGAAGAAAATCTGGCCCAAAATAAAGTCCAACCCAGAAGTAGGTCCAAAATTAAACAACCAACTCAACAGAAGATTCAGTCACCAAAAACAAGCACTTGCCTAACAAAATTCCAACCCATCACTAAAAACCAACATAACCTAAGACCTAGCCCAATACAAGCCCAAACTCAAAATAAAAAGTAGAAAAGAAAAGAGTAGCATCAAGGAGGAGGAGTCATGCCCACTAGTAATCTTCAGCACTAGGATCGATTCAAAATGAAAGAGACAAGCATAGGCTTATCATAGATCCAACAAAGTGTGGCTATTGGAGAATTTTTTTAAGTAATAAAAATAGTGAAGTAGCATGGAGAAGGCAGCAAATAGTCACGCAAACGTGAGAGTTCCTGAGAGGCTCTATCATTCGTCCATGGAGATTGAAGCTAGGAGCTAGTCTAAGGAGTGTGGGGAGTGAAAGGAGAGCAAAACCTCACTTGATTAGAGTTGGTTCGTGACTATTGGAGGAAAATCTCAGGTTTTATACAAGCTAGTCCAAGGTCTATGCAATCTGCAAATTGAATCAATTTCTCGTAAACCATTATTCTCTTTAATACTAGATTCCTATGCTTAATTTACAATAAATTGTTTAATTCTAGTCTAGGGATGTAATTTTGATTATTTTGGACAATTTTTTTAATTAATTATTTTCATTATTGAGTAAATTTAGCATTTATGCAATATATGGATTCTTTGGTTTTTGATTTGTGTTCTTTATATGAGTGAAGATGTCCTTGCATATGTGAATGTGATTGTTGAATCCTTAGTCGATTTAGAATTGTATAAGTTGTAATTTATTTTCCCTTCAAATGAATTATCAATGGTTGATGGCATCTCTTAGTGCATAATGTGTTTTTTTTAGTTGGGATTGAGCTGGTTGTATCGTAGAAAGTGAAGGGAGATAGGTAAAGATTTTCTACATTTAACTTGTTAAATGTCTCAGATTGTCAAAATATATTAAAATTGCATAGCTAAACTGAAATTAAAATACTACTTATTCACGTGTAAATCTTAGATTGGATTTATATGTTGGTTCTTTCATATCTAGATTCGATTTGGTTTATCATAAACATTTTTCCTCCCTTATATGTGCATTTGTTTACCCTAATCCATAAGTTAAAATGATTATAATTGTTTTAGTTTTAGATTCATGATAAGGCCTACTATTATATGTAACGATAGGTTTGAATATAGCTGCAATAAAAAGATTTAATTCTTTGTGTTTGTATGCATATGAACAACACAAATTAGTTGGAATAATTATATTTTGTAGCTTAATTACAAGTGTTATAACTATTGAAATCAATATAAGACTATTAACTTCATGTTGTGATTTAGATTTGGCATATAATAGTCACTGGTTGTCTATTTCTTTTTTTAGTTGAATAAGTTTAAACTTGTAAATTAAGGGTGTTGTCAACAACAAGGTTTTTTAAAATGAGGATAAAAAAAACATAATACTTAATTTGTAATGAAATGAAGAATTATCAAGTTTGATGTTGATTTCATGCATTGCATAGAGATTTTGTTCAATCTATCTAGTTCCATACTTCCATCTAGATATGCTGCATTTTGCTTTTCAAATCTCTTTTCAACTTGGATAATAGCATAACTTAATGAATTTTACACAAATAAAACATGCATTAGATATTACATTCAAGAATGAGAACAAAATGTGATGAATATCCATTATGTAGACCTGAATTTTTCCTTTAGAGGTTCACTAGTTTACAGAAAGGATGTTTTACTACTAGAATTATGAGGTTCACTAGTTTACAAAAAGGATGTTTTACTACTAGAATTATGTTAGGCTAAGCACCCTGAGTCAATTAGATGTTTAAATTCCAACATAGGATGACTATAAAGAAGTATTATAAGGTACATACAGGGATTGTCCAAACTGAATAAGTGAAGAATTATTTCAAAGTTTGTCCAGAAATTGAAGTATTCATATGATTTATTTTTTTGTAAAATATTTAATTATGTAGGAATGAGCCTAAGAAGCAAACTAGATGATGAATTAACCACTAAACTTGATTTTTATAGATGTTGGAAGCTAAATTTGAAAGTGAAAAATCCTATGATAAGTTTTGGATATTCTAAATGTTGATTTGTACTTCATCCAAAACCTAATCCATTAGTATTGATTGATAATTTAGCATATGGTTAAACAAACTTAATCATTATTACATGCTTAAATGAATAATAGAAATAGTTAGTCAGAAAACTGAGACGAATTGTGTATGATTTGTCACCTACCTTATGACTATTCTTTTATTCTCTTGAATTCAAATCTATTTTGACATTTTATTAGCATTAACTTATGTCCACCATTTACACTTGAGTTTGGTAGGAAGAAAATGGGTCATTAATGAAGTATGAGACTATGCTTTTTTTAAGTTAAAAATTTTAGACTTGTATAATTTGATTTCACCATTAAAATTCCAACATAACATGTATGATCATGATTTTTACGTTAAAATTAATTGTGTGGTTCCCAAGAATGTGTTGCAAACTTATTTTCTTAAGTTTTCATGTTGCATATTAATTATTTTGTCTAAGAGGACATGATGTATTAACGCATTGATCATTTTTCTTCTTTTAGGATATAATTTCTTTCATATAAAGCAGAATTGTTAGGGTATCTACACCTTAAGCTCAAAATGTTGGTTAATAAATTTGAATTTAAAATTAATGAGATAAAATCATTTTGTATGCATCTCTTGTATTTATTCTTGCTTGTTCAAAATCTGATCTTAAATTATTGGAATATTAATATTTATTTTAGTTGAAAATATTATAATAAAATTATCGATAAATAAACTTATTTGGTAAATCAAACTTTTCTAATAGGATCGACCCTTTTTTTGTATCCTTATTTGGATAATAACTTTATGATTAAATAATGTTTTTTAATTTGCATATGAGGAACGACACATATCACTCGATATCACATCAAAATCATCAAGAGGTATTACCATCATGTTATATTTCCCATGCCAACTTCTCAAACCCAATGGAACGTTGGATGCAACTCTTAACACTTCTTGTGCTTTCATCGAAGGAGTTTTATCTTTGGAGAGGTTTTACTCAATTTTAACCCCAACTTGCACATCATTCATTTTGTAAGAAAGTAATGAGCAGTACTCATATCTAACATATTCATGAGTTCCTTTTAGTTAACCTATATCTTCATATACATCAATTATTCAAAAGGATTTACTCTAATACTTTTCGCATTATGCAAGCAAATGTTAAGTTTAACCTTCGAATGGTCACTTTCATATTTGGCATTTACTATCAAAGCATTCAACTTTTCTTTATTAGATAATCATATGTATAATAAGGGCCATTATATAAGAAATAACCATGATTTTTCTTTGAAGTCTTCTCACCTTGTTTAGGTTACTTGTTTAATTTGGACTTTCCTAATTGTGCTCCCGCTTATCATTATGGTCTTTCTTCTTCTTTCTCTCACATTTTTCTTGGTCCCCATTTTATCTGGACCTCAAACACTATGTTTGACATTTTACCTTTGTAACTTTATTTATGCTCATGGTTGTAACCCAAACATGAAGTTGAAAACCTTATCCTCATCTAACATATTCTTAATATCAAGTAGTTAAAAACCAAATTGCTTAACATACTTCCTTACGAATTCATCTTGCTTTAACTACTTCAAGGCATCTCTAACAAGCCCAGAACTGATGTTTAGAATGAATTGATCCTTTAAATCCTTCTTAATCTTTTCCTATGTGTCTATAGGAGGATAGTTAGCACTGATTTCAATAAAGACCTATATATTTTACCATAATTTTGCATCTCCATTGAGATACATTGTAGAAAATTTTAACTTTTTTTGTATTCAACACCTTAGTAGCTGCAAAGTTCTGCTCCATATCCCACAAGAAGTTCTAGCATTCCTTAGAATTTTAAATGCTCTCAAAACTTAAGGTTCGCGCATCCTAAACATGATACTTTCAATAGATCCCATATCTTGACTAATAACTACATGCTTAAAGAATGTTATCTCAAAACTAGCTTCCTCTCATATCTTTTTCAAGTCTATAACTTGATCTTGCAATGCTTGGATTTGCCACTCTAAGACTTCACATTGAGATGGATAAGAAGGGAGTTTTTTCTTTATCTATAGGTAAAGTACTGATGAGCACTTTAACACATTTAAATTGTTGCCTCCCGTCATTAGATCACCAACACAACACTAATACCAGTTGTTACAAAGACTTTGTAATGAACTTATAAATTTACAAGAAAATTCTCTAAAATCTACATATAGTAACTTAACTTTTACAATTCAACTCAATCTTACTGATTCCCTTATGTTTAAAATGTTTCCTATAAAGGAAAAAAAAACAAAATTAGTTCAGTTAGCCAACAAAATAGACAACAATAAGAAGAGAAAGATACTTATATCTCTACAACAAAATTTTCAACCTTTATATATTCTCACAATAGATACAAATGTCACAAAACTCCAACTCTCTCAATGAAAGAAGCCTTTGATCAAATGAGCTATCTATAGACAATTGGAGACTTGTTGAGTAAGCATACAAGAATATGGGTATAAGGCCGCTAAACTACTAACTTAGTAGGTAGTTGATATCCTCAACAACTTTAGGCATCGCTTTAGTGGATAGATTGCATAACTTACCATATATCCTCTCCTAAGGAAAAGAAATATATGATAAATGAAGGTAAGATATATCACTTATATTATTTTCTATGTCCTCCCACTTTCTTAATGATTTATTTCACTAACTTTACCTCAACACCAATGATCTTCATCAGAAGGTGATAGTTAGCCAATTTTTGAGTTAATCCATATATGGTTTGACAATGCACACCCATAATTTAGTCCATTTATCCATAGTCCATCAATTGAGTAATAATTCATCCTTAGTCCAACCAACAACATTTAAGGCAAATCTAACTCACTAATTGACCTATTTCGTGATAGTCATTATTTTAATAAACCACAAGTGTATGGTGTAGTTATAACTAGTATCGACAAGTACGGGTCGATACTATGAAGACTATGAATATTAGTAATTATCCTTTCCCTATTATCTAGCTTACAGATTGATTTTAAATTTCTAATAAAAAGAAAATAAAAACTAAACAATTAAAGAAATAGGAAACGATAATGAATGCAAAGATAGTGTAATTCACTTAGAAAGCTATCTTTATTAGAAATTAGTATATAGGTTCAAATTCCCTGAAACTCTTAATAGATTGATCTTTTATCATGCAATTGTTTTGTTGATGCATTAGACTGTGAAAACTCCTATGGTATGCTAGTAGCTAACCTTGAGTCTACTAACAACTAATCCAAAGGTTTTTAACCGAGTTACTCAAGTTAAATTTTATAGGGATAAGTTACCAATTTATGAGTCCTTCTATTAGGTTTGACCCTAATCCGGAAGATTTATGTTATCTCATCTCTAGAGTTGCAATCAACTCTTTCTAATTACGGTAGATCTATTCAACCTAGGATTTCTCAATCTCTACATATGAAATCAGATTATTAATAAAACACTTAATCATTTCACAATAATCAATTGAACCAATTACATTAATAAAGGAATCAAATCATATCAAAGTATTAACATAAGATTATCTAACCTAAATACTAACTAGATGTTTAGTTACATATGATCGAATACAAAATTGAATATACATAAATAGAAATATGAATTGAAAATAATGGGTTCATAATTCTAAATCTTCCTAATTGTCTTCTATCGAATGCTCTTACAATGTAAAGGCTTGATCTTGTATTCTGATGGATCTTTTGATGATTTCTTCATATTTTCCGCTTCTTTGGACCAAAATCACCCCTTGCGAACTACTCCACGTCTGGAACTTGCCTCCTAAAGTCTCCTTCTTTCTTCTCCACCTGAAAACATCTTTTAATAATGAAATTTAAGGTTTTGGGGAGATACACGATCTCTTACATGGTCATACATCAAACCCTGCATAACCAAAATTGTCTGAAAATCATGAAAGTGCACGGCCATGTAGAAGTACACAAGTAGATGCACATTCATGCATTACTTCAGGTTTTTGACCTTGATATCATCATATTAGGTTACGATGTCTCCACATAAATTGTAGCTTCACTTCTCAACTTTTCAAGGGATCCTCTTTTTGCTTAAAATAAAGCCCTGCAGTGAAAGTTATGGGTCAAAAGGAAGGTTCAGAGTTTAAACTAGGCCAAGACAGATTTTGTATCTCATTCTCAGCCTTTTTAGCCCCTCAAAACAACACTTTTGAGCCTCAAGTTGTGCATAGGAATTATGGCCTAGGACGTTGGCTTAAATTTGAGCTTTTGAATCACCTCATTTGGATCTTATAAACCTCAAATATGTCCATGTAAAGCTCCAGTGGTCAGGCTGCCAATTCTGCAAAAATAAGTTTTACTTTGAACAAATGGTTATTTGTCCAAACGAATTCAAACAACTACGAATTTGGGCATCCTAAAAATCTTGAGATGTCCTCTAATTATTCTCCAAAGATGACATTTAGATTCAGTCTCTCGATCTTCTCTGCATAGCTTCTGTGTGTCAAATCTTCGCTTTATGCTATATTTTCATCCGAATTATTCTCCTTTAAGTCTGTGAAAGCAATTATAATATGTGAAAGAACTTGGAGTGAATTAAGTACCAAATATAGGATAAACATAAAATATCAAATAAAATACATCATACATAGTTGTAAAAATATATTTAAATATCCAACTATCGCGCACTCAAGCCAAGTTGATTAATTCCAATAGTCCATCAAAGCCAACCAAAGTTTGAACCATGCTTGATTTAACCTACTTAAGATATCTTAGTTCCTTTAGCATATTTTTCTCATGTCTAATCTTTGTTAGACTTTGTGTGAGGCTCACCAATAGCTAGCAAAATGGTTATACAATGTTAAAAGACTAACAATGATCCTTATACATACTTTTCTTTATTTTTTATTTTTCAAACTATTCTTAAATTGATCTTAATAAAAAATAAATTTATTTATTTAAGACATTAACTTATAGATAGATTCTTTTTTTTTTCACAAACTTATATAGACTTTCAACATCCTTATGATATGATATTTAATAAAATATTTATTTGTATAAATTTAGTCAAAGATTATAGTGAGTATAGTCATTATGATGTTATTTGACATTATACTCAAATTTAAATGTATTAGGTTGCAAGTCATTAAATTATAAAAATCTCGTAGAAGAGTCTCGCAGAAAGAATCAAAATGCAATTAACCTAAAAACGAAATGTGGAGCCTCTCGTGTAAGTGTTAGTTACGTAACAAAAAAGAAAAGAAAATAAAAGTGAAAACAGCAACTGGGCCTTGGCGTATCATGTGATGTGATCAAATGATGTGCTGGATTTGGGCCTCCTTACTGACACTCACACCAGTGGTGGAGGATAAATATAAACCCCTTTCTTCGTCGTTAAGCCCTACGCCCAATCGCAGAGCTCGACACTCACGGCACCGCAAAGACAATGAAAGGAAATTCGGTGATCCGGCCATTTCTTCTTCGCCAGTCACAGCGTCAGCTTCGATGTGTTTCTTCTTCTTCCCGTAGCTACGAGTCTGCTTCCTCTGATCACAACAAAATTTCTTTGCCAAATGCGATAGTTTTTCCTGCTAATTCCTCAGCTTCCACCCAAACTCTTCACTTTTCCAGTCCGTCTCTGCAATTCAAAAGAGCTCTCAGCTCGACTTCAGGTGGTTTTCCTGGTTTTGTTTTTTATTTTCTTTGATTTTACTAGTTGGATTTTTTTTTTTTTGTCGTCGTTGTGAGTAAATGGCATTCATTTCCAATTGGTGTTTCTTGCCGTTGTTGTTAGTAAATGGTATGCATTTCCAGGTCCAGCCAATATCGTTCTCATCAATTCAGATGCAGAGTTTGAGAAAGTTATCAAAGATGTTCAAGGTGAGTTATTTTTTAATATACTCAAGTCTGCACGTAGTGGATGTGCTTTATTTGTATAGAGCCTTGTTAGAAAAATTACTTCTTACTCTATTTTGTGAAATGGATTGAAACAGGCAAATCTTTGGATAGGATTTTTTATTTCACTGCTGTGTGGTGTGGACCATGTAAGTCCCTAATATTATTATTGCAGAGGCCTTGCTGTAGGTTTTTGATGTGCGATTCTGCTGTAAACTTTTCAAATTAAATTGAAGTCTCTCTACTAACCTTTGACTCGGATATCCAAAATTTCCAGGTAGGGTTATATCCCCTGTCATTACAGAACTGAGTGAGAAATTTCCCCATGTCGTGGTACATAAGATTGATATCGACCAGGTCTGGGTGTTATTTATGGCACAACCATGTGTTCTTGGATGAAGCTTTCTTGTCAAAGAAGCTTAAATATTGAATTATCATCATTTAAGTAGTTAAAGTAATTTGTAGTGTTTCTAATCTATCTGGCACTAAGCAGGAAGACATTGGAAGCACATTGAGAAACTTGCAGATTTCTTCAGTGGTAAGTTTCCTTCTTCTCCTCCACTATGTTGTGACACTTGTTATTAAGTAGCTTTTGGAATCAACTAACTAGCACAACCACTTGTTTGATATACATGCTACTATATATAGGCATGATCAGTTAGTTTAACTTTTAATCAGCAGTTGTATGGTGAATTGACTCAGTTGCAGATTTGATGCCTGAAAAATTTTTGAATGCATTGTTATATACTCTTCCCTTTACCTTGGAACTGCAATGCTTTATCGAATATGACAGTATCATAGTTGTAGAATTTGATGTGGATGATGCATTTATGGGACAGACATATACAGAAGAAAAACAAGACTGACTGATGTGACAGTCCATTTATTTATTTTGGAATAAACTCAGTGTTCCTAGTTAGGGATAGGATAGGAATCTGATTTTTTGTTTTGTTCTGTTAGTACAATTTAGTTTCTAGTTGCTAGAATTATGGGACTCCTAAAGGATAAGGATAAGTTCTGTAAATTAGGACTTTTTTTTCTAATTAGCAAGCATCTCTTGTACTGTGATAAGAACGATGCTTTCCTATCAAAAGGAGATCAATATTGAACAAAGAAATCAAGCAGAATTTTTACCATCAAGAATTAGGGAGAGTGGAGTGGTCTCTTAAGAGTAAAAGCCCATTTTAACTTTACCAAAATAGGTTCTTCAAGGAGAGGTAAGAATGTGAACAGGGAGAATCAAGGGGATTTTCCAGACAGACCTGTGACCAGATCCTACTTGTGGGATCATAACAGACTTCAACAAAGTAGAAAAAGGAATGTTTACCTTGTAATTTCAATGTTTCAGAGTTCAGTTTCTAATAACCTACTTTGTTAGAATTGCTGTTGGAGGATTTTTTGTTAAAATTGTTTTGAACATTGAACATGTCAATCTCATATATGCTCCTCCGGTTTTCTCTGCTTCTCCTATAAATGGTATTGCATTTTAAAAGTGGCTGTCTTCTATGTCTTCCCTTGCAAACTGAACAATAGGCTGTAACATGAATACATTTACGGAAAGGAGAACAAGGACTTCTATTTCTGGATGAGACTACCTTGATTAAAAGAAATTTCTAGGCGATAGTTGCTAGTATTGTGGGTTTTGGGTCTTGATTGTAGTTTTGAGAGAATAAGTAGGAGCCTGTTTGGATTTAGGTAGTAGTAATGGCTTTCCCCCCGAAACTGTTTTAACTTGTAATGCATCCACAACACCGCAAGTCATACGCCCTTTTTCATGTAGACATACTGACTTGTGCCTTTTTCTGTAGCCAACACTTCATTTCTATCAAAATGGGAAGAAAGCAGCAGAGATTGTTGGTGCTGATGTTGCACGATTGAAGAATGTTATGGAAACACTGTATAGGTATGGTTAACTAGGCTTTTGGTTCGTAAATAAACAAAGTTATTTATTTACTTTTGGTTCTAAGCTAGTAATGCATTATTTATATTTTTACTAATTATTGGTTCGTAAAATTTGTTGAAGAACAGGATATTTTCATGCCCAAGAATTTGTATTTCTGGTCTTGGTTATCATAAATCGTGTAGTCTTATTCCACAAGTCATTTGAGTGCCGACTGTTTGAAGCAAGTGTGGTTTAGTTGTAGCCTTTAGACCTCTCATCAATAGTTCAAAAATTTGGAAATAGGGACATTTATGTAATCAGAAGCTTATAATTGGTGGAAATCAAGTTTCACAATTGGTTTGGGCAGGTAGGAGGAGTTGGGCTGTGGGTAAGGGTGGTGGAGTGATGACAAAAATGATTTCCTTTGGGTACTTAACTGTCCTTGCATTCATCTTTATCCGTATTCAATAAATTTGACTTTTGCTTTGTCTTGTGTTTTTTAGCAGGAAGGATTAACTGAAGATGTTCTGCTAAAGGATTTGTGCATTAGATGCGGTGGTTTATTTTGTTTTTCTGCTGAGTTAAAATCTTGTGAAGCTATAAATAGATACGATAAATGAATTGAAGATTAGTTGAAGTATTGCTTTTCTAGAGATGACTTTTTTCTCGTGGATCCTACAAACTACAAAGAATGTCTACCGTTAATCCCTCAAGCCATGCGGGATAGGTTCTACTGTTATGCCCATCTTCAACTCATAACCTCCATTTCTGGCTGTTGATGATGTGTCGTTTTATCTGTTTCCACGTCTCAAGTTATAAATCTTCTTCACTTCCTTGTTCCTCTGCCGCGTAATTATAGACTGTGCAATTCACAAGGTGAGACATTTTGTAAGAGTAGATGATTGATGAAGAAAAGGCAAGAGTCTTTTGCAAGGTAGTTTGATGCCAAGTCCTTATCTTCATTTTAATTCACCGGCTTGTAATAGAGACAGAAAACACAGAGTGTTTTATTTGTACAGCACGTTTATGTCGTGCCAGTAGGAGTAAAGCCATAATTTGACTCAATCGTAGTTTTATGCTTCTGTGGAACATGTGCGGAGTCCTTATAGGAGGATGAAATCCAAAGTAACATTAACTTCATGACATAAAATGTAGCTTTAAAATAAATTAGTTTCCCAACTACTTGGCTCCTGCTATGTTTTAGTTGTCTAATTGTCAAGCAATGCAAGTATCGTTTTGAATTTAGCCTTGCAGGTGTCTATCCACCTCACTTGAGAAGGATCTTTCCATAATAATAATAAATAGAGTGAAAAGATAAAGCAATTATGCTTTCATTATTGGACTATAAGATTTATTATTAAAATGTTGTTATGAAGGCGACTGATCAACCACACAGCAACTTCCGTTTCGCTCCATCATCATTGCTTACGAGTTTGGAGATGGTTAATGATGACGACTAACGAACCTAAACTTGTACAGTACCAAAAGGTTAGGTGTACATTATAGCTATACGTAAGGGTGGGTTTTGAACTGTAGTTATCCTTTTTCGTTCAATCGTAACAACTTATCATTAGATAAAAAGATAGCAAATGAAATGAAGAGCTATGTGTACCCGACGTTGTCTTCATTTTCATTGTCCGTTGTCACCCAATGCATATTTGACTTTTATTGAGCAAAAAGCTGATTATTGCCCAAATAATCGTACAATGTGTAGCCGACATTGTCTTTATTTTCATCGTCCGTTGTCAAGCAATGCACATTTGACTTTTAGGAAGCAAAAAGCCCCACATAGATTGGTCATTTAGTTCGATGGACTGTATATTTGCAGGGTTGGAGGCATGCATCCTGGTCATTAAGTCGAGTGGTTCAAGCTGGTTATGAGAACTATTATGATAGCTTAATAATGAGGCACGTTGACAATATTGTAGTTCTAAATAGAGGGCAAATTGTAGAGGAAAGAAGTCATGATTTGATTGATGTAGTTCTAAATAGAGTGGCTTGTATATCAAATTGCGTCATCATCAACTTATTTAATTTGGATCTCAGATACATAGAACTATATAGCCTTATTATGTTTTTTGACTTGCTAACATGATGATTTATACTAGTATTTCTTGGAGTGCGGTTGGTAGAACTTGCAATAATTAAATTCATGATATGAAAAGCTTAATTTTGTATTGTATAAAATCTTGTTCCTTTTAAGATCAAAATTTGCTCTATTTTCCCTCATTTAAGTTTTGCTCAGTTTCCAACTATTAGTGGATAGCATAAATTTTTTCACATAAGATATATTCATTGCTTCACTTTAAAAGAAAATGGTTAATTGTAAACTTTACTTAATTTTTTAATGCTAATATGAATTATAAATAATATAGATTAAGATATATTCATAGCATTTTGGCCACAAGGTTGTCACATGTTTTATTTTGTGGCATATGAATATGATTATTCAATAAATTAGAAACTCTAATGATTATGCACTCGTGTATATCTTTTTCTTCTTAATTTATCATATTTGATATTTTTAATTTTTTAAATAATAAAATTTATATGTGGCACAAA
>JANPWT010000247.1:23739424-23759703 GCA_024678245.1 Erythroxylum densum | reverse complement strand
AATGTTGTAATAACTTTAAAAGACTATGGCAAATCAATTATATCTCCCATACCATTATGAAATTATCCAAACAATTTTATAAACAATTAGAAAACTTTTAAATCTACAACTTTCATATTTTAACTAACTTCTAAATTAGTTCTATAGGCAGTCAAATCATGAGTATAATATGGAATCAACTTCATTTCTACTAGATATACTAGTTTTGAGAATTCGACCATGTCTCTTATTATGTAAAATTTATGCACTTTCCCTTTTATGGAAAGAAAATGGATATGTATATCTAAAAACTTTATGTTTTACGCTTTTTCAAATTCATAATTCTTTAGGGCAAACAACTTGGTTATTCTCGTCCTAAATAAAACAACTACACTTTTCTACTTTGTCAAAATAAAAGTCCCCATATCGCAATCAACTTATACCATAGATCCAAGACAATAGCAACATATAATGAAAAGTTTAAATTTACTAACATTTATCAAACTTCAACTCCATAAAATTCAATCAAAGTCTTTTTTTTTTTAACACCATAAACTCATGAAAGTATTATTTGGAACTCATAAACAATGAATTAGGAAATTTCAAGGTCACATCACAAATTTTTTTTAAAAAATTCAACAAAGTGTCGAGAAACTTTCCAACATCTTCATTTCATGAGGTTCAAATCTAACATTTTTGTTAGCATAGTTTTTTAAAGAGAAACTCTACACACAATCTCGCAACAATTGTTTGGGGAACATGTACGAGACTTGGGCAAGAATTGGCTACTGGAGAGAATAAATTTGACAGAAATTATATAATATTGGCGCACAAACTATGTTAATAAACGTCTTATATTCGAAGAACAGTCATGTCCGTGGTCTCTGCAATCTGCATAGAAGTTGCTGTTTCCATTTGATTAAAGATGGTGGTAGAGTAGTGAAGTAGCTCTTCTTAACTTCGCAAGGTAAAAGCCGTACCTAATTAATTATACAAAAAAACTTCTTATATAATATGAAAGATTGTCATCAACATTCAACATCAAGGATAACACAGTCCGTGCAAATGCTCTTCCATTTTTTGCTAGGATGATACCTAAGTTGCACTGTCACTACTACTAGCCACTATTTATTTATTACAAACTTCTTCTTCCACTGTCCCCTCAGAAACCCATCATTTCTTGTTCTATTCGGTGAAGGACCGAAATGGAAGTGTCAACTGATCAAGAAGCCCTGTGATGGGGATAGCTAGTCTAGGCTCGTAAGCAAAACCATGCAATTCACCGTTTCCCCCATTGCCAGGACCTCCATTATTAAGGTATGGACATGGAGGAATCCACTGCCACCTCTTCCTGCATATATCAAACAGTAAAGCCTTGTCCGATCCTCTGATCATTATTGCAATAAACTCACCATGCCCAACACAATCAAACCCACGACCGACCTCAAGTTCTGCAAACTGAACATAGAGTTGCTGTGGCATCCTTTCTATCTCTACCCATGTTGTCCCGCAGGCTTGCAAGCTCCAAAGTCTCAAGCTTTTTGGCACATTCAGCTTACTCTTCTCAACTGCTGCAACCAGAATCAGTTTGCCTCTACTCTCTACTAAGCACGGTGAACGTAGAAATCTCCTCATAGGAGCTTGAATTTTGAACCAATTGTTTGCTGCTATATCGTAAGCTAGAACACTAAATGGACCATAGTTCATGCAGAAGAATTTATCACCAACGTGTAACATTTGGCCTGATTCGAGGCTACAAAGCCGTGGCAAGAAAGAAGTTGTCCCCCATAATGAGTAAAACCCTCCTGCATCGATATGGAAGCTTTCAGCTGATAAATTCTTGACTGCATATGGAGATATCAAGTCATCTCCAGCGGCCACCACATGGATCGAAGTCGGACCAACTTTTAAGCCAATTGATGGAAAAAGACGAAGTCTTAAAGTTGGTGGCAACTGTGAAGCAGAACCAACCATAGGGTTGCAAAGAATGAGACTCTTCGTGCCAGCCTCATCTGAGACCCAACAGATTAAGCCACCTGAAGAAGCAGATGGAGAGAATCCAAACGGAACAAAAGGAAAGGTGATTCTGTACCATGCAATTTCGTAGGGATCAAAAAGATACCCGTCAAAATTGATTCTACCTTGGCCCTGGTTGCCACTGGTGGCGTTATTTCTGTAGATGTAGCTTTTGAGACCTTTTTGCTTGAAGAAGATGAACCAATGGCGGCGAGGTGTTAATTGGATATAGAGTTCAAGAAAGCTACTTGAGAACAGAAGAGCGTACCATCTCTTGCAGACACAACGAGCTCGGAAAAACGCTGGAGGAGGAAGAAAAGCGATCACACGATCAACTAACCTCTGTGGTAGTTTGCTCCATATTCTGCTATCCATCCATGGGTTGTTAATGGTATTGTGTGCAATAGGACTGCTAGTACTGGTAGTGAAGGTAAACGACAAAGGGAAAGGAATGGAAGTATTAAAAGCTTCCATGCTGAATTTTTCTGCTCCAAATACAAGAAGTTATATCAGTCTAGTTTTCTGCACTATAACCATTAAAAATCAGAGAAATCACATTCTTCCTCAAAGTTAAAAAGACTCCAACTTTACACGGAGACAGAAAGGCGGTGGTTATGTTTGGTGAAAGTTTAGGAAGCCAAAGCCATAAATGGAAGAGTGCGGTGTGGTTGGAGAGCTATCTTATTGGTGGAACAAAAGGGTGGTTTTTTGTAAGCAACTGAACAGGACTGGTAGCAATCACCTTTTGTAGGTTTCTGTTCTCATTCCTAATCTAATCTTCAGTGGAAACCAAGACAAGTCGGTGTTAGAAAGAAGACAAGAAACGGAAGGAACAGGCGTCGAGTCGGGGGAGCCAAGTTAAGGCAGCAACAACTTGGTGAGAATCACTATACATAGATGAATCTTGATTGGGATCGGCTCACTATGGTTGGGATGGACAAACTATAAGTTGTTGCTTATATAGAAAGGGTTTGGTCAGTTTTTCACTTCTCTTGCTGATTTTTCACCTTTTGAATTTGCAGAGAAAGAATACAGTGATTCTCATGGTTCTATCCATCAATTCAGTATTTTCTTTTCAAGGCCGAGGAACAAAGGACATATTGCAGGGTTTTGAGGGAAACGAGGGTTTCTTTATTTTGTTTCTTCTGTTTGGCTTTTGTTGCTAATACTATTGTTTAGGAAGAGGAGTCGGAAACTCGAGTTGTATAAGTGAATGCTGTTTCGTAAAGAAAGTATGTCTTAATAATTATTTTTTATTACACTCAAAATAGAAAAATATTTTCATAAGTTTGAAAAATCAAATTTCTTTTCTTATTTTTGGGTTAAGTATCAAATTAATATAAGAGCTTCAAAGTATAATAAATTCCCAAGTCCCTCTCAGAGTGATCCACACTATTCAACAAGTTAATCCGCACTTCGAAGCATGTGATATTGCAATGATAAGTGAATTGAGTACGTCCCTATCCTATCCCATATGTTAACGTGGTATGATCTTGACTTCTCCCCCTCTGTTTGAGTAGTTGGAGTTGGAGCAACCAAATGGCCTCAAAGACACGACTCACATTTGGAAATGGTTACTCATATTTCATCATCCCCATGTTAAAGAGTTGAAGAATTTGGATACTGTCACTTTCTCTGTCTTATCTTTCCTCCTCCTAAACAGTTCCGCATGAACGTAGAGACAGACCTGACTGAACAGTGATTGGTCAACATCCATAGTCATTATAATATTGCTTTATATTGACAATGATCGAAAAGCTATGGTCCCAACCCAACCCAAGGATTAATTAATTGCTGCTACACGTATAGGCATAGCATCTTCAATGCATTTTAAAGCTTTAATCTTGGCGACGTATATTCCACGTAGCACAAAACATAAAACAAAAGCAAACATCTTCCTTTCTGTGGCAGTAATATCCCAAGTGTGAAAGTTCATGGAGCATGTTCATTGAAACACAACAGTTTTGACAGATCATACGTCCAATCCCAAATCAGAGACGGGCTTTTGACATAGTCTGGCGTGAACTACAAAAAAGCCTTTTTCCTTTTGTGAAATGATGATCCACAGAGACAGTGACATAGGGAGGAAGCGCCGTGCAGGAAGGTTCACTGACTCACTGACTGCTTACTACTCTTTTTTTTTTTATTTTTCCACTTTCTCTTTTCACTGAGTAATAATATTCTCTTTTTCAACCACACTTGGCCCTTTGTTCGCTTTTGTTAAGAAGAAGCAAAAGAAAATCTAAGTCAGAACTCTCACTTCCACCCTTATCACAGCGTCTTGTTATTGTCAATCTTCTACGAGTATTATCAAACATTGTCTCGGACACAATACTTGCACTTCCAAAATGGTATGAAACGTAGTGAACAGATTTGGAAAACAATGTCTTCCTTCAAGAAATCTCCTTTATTGGAAAAGAGATAACTCATCAGATATGGAAATTGTTTTCCCCTTCAAGCAACCCCATCTGCTCTCTTGTCCTTTGTCCTCTCACCCTTCTCCACTTGAATGTTTTTTATCTCCATCCATCCTCGCAACTCTTCTCAACTCAATTTGTTAAATTGGTTTGACTTTCCCTTTAGATCTCTAGAATTTCATGTTGGTCCAATTTGAGTCAAGTCTAAACTAAACAAGTTCACGTTTCTGTCTTCTTTTCTAAATAATCACCTTCAGATTGAAATCGAGGATATACCCTTCAACATTATTTAAAGTTTATCACTGGACAAACCTAATTTCACCAAGAAAAAACGCTCTCAGCTTCTCATTTCATTGATCTATCACCACCGTTCACAATTGATATCTGTAAAAAGATGTTTGAGTTCATTTTCTGAAATATGCATGCGTTTTTTACTTCCTTAGGACATTCCTTTATGTAGGCCTCCGCTATACTGTTTACATATCAACAGTCTATTTTGTTTTCAATTGCAAAAATTATGAATTTATAGAATTTAACTCTTTTTCAGTGATAAGGAATTAAAGCAACCTCTTTCTACCCACGTTCTCTCTTATTTATTTATCCACTTTTCTTTAATTGTTTTTAGTTAATGGTCAAGAGCAGAACATTTTCTTGCCTTGCCCACGATAAGTTTCTTACGATTTCTGGTTAAAAAATTGGTCGTAGAAGCCATTAAAGCAAGCTCTGAACTTCACCCCTAAACCTCTCCTAAAACTCCCTTGTCGCCTTTATCATCGTCCATAACCAACCAGGCCCCTCTTATTTCTGGAAACTCCTATTCCTCAAATCTGGGCTCTTCCTCAAGGATTGTAACTATTCCAAGTTCTGTCGGTACTCACACTCCGGTTATGAGATAGCAGGTCCCGCTCTAGAATGAAGGATTGGCATTAAGGAAGTCCTAAAAACAAGTTGTAAGAGACTACTCACCATATAGAAAGCTAAAATACACTCCAAGTCACTTTAAAGGAAACACCACAGTAGTCTTGACTCCAATGAAAATCCTGAAAGCTAGAGCCTCTATTCGAAGCACAACATCAATGGGACATTTCATTGATAATAGGCTCTTATTCCCACTATTCTAAACTTGAGCTAGCTTGGCCTTCAAAAAAACATTAAAGAATGAGGATGATGCCTTTTCATTTAGATTCACCTGTGAGGCAAATATGCATAGGAAATACAGATGGGTCCTTGGCATATCCGAGGCAAATCACTCCTATTACAAAGGTGGAAGCTTTGAATGTCCTTGGAAAAGAATAGCTTGCAGAGTATTTATCTTTGAGTCAATTTTCACAATATCCACTTAATATTGATCCACAATAAACTTAAGTTATTTTGCTAATTCCATAGGCAAATCAATAAGTATGTATGAAAACATAATAAGATTTTGTAGAATAGGTTATGTAAGGATTTGATTGGAGGCATAATAGAGAAGAAGCACGTTGACTCACTCAAATTGATAGGGTTACCAAGGAAGCAAGGTCTACGGGAGGCGGACATAAGATTTTATACTAACAAAGAATATCTTTCTTATAAAAAACAAAATTATGGAAATATATTGGAAAATTTCTATAAACTGAAGATAGTTCTTTAGCTCGGTCTCTTAATGAGAATAGAGAGAATCAAACAAGGACATCCCAAAAAGTTGAAAGAACCCTTAAAGATATAGTTGGTACTCAGGAGTAAATTATTAGAAGCCCTAAAGAGGCATAAGTCTACAGAGGAGAAGAAACTTGTCCTGCTACCAATCTAAGGGATAAATTGATTATTGGATGTATCAACCAGGCAATTTAAAAACTACATAAGTAGAGTTCCCAAATGTAATTAATCTCCTTGCTCAAACCTCGAGGGAAATATTAGGCTCTCATTCCCACTATTATAAACTTGAGCTAGCTTGGCCTAAAAAAAACATTAAAGAATGAGAGTGATTTCTTTTTATTTAGATTCACTTGTGAGGCAAATATGCATAGGAAGTAGAGATGGGACCTTGGCATATCTGAGGCAAATCACACCTATTACAAAGGTGGAAACTTGGAATGTCCATGGAAAAAAATAACTTAAAGAGTATTCATCTTTGAGTCAATTTTCATCATATCCACTTGAATATTATTCCACAATAAACTTAAGTCATTTAGCTAGTTCCATAGGCAAATCAATATGTATGGATGAAAACATAATAGGGTTTCATAGAATAGGCTATGTAAGGGTTTGATTGGAGGTAAGATAGAGAAGAAACATGTTGACTCACTGGGGTTACCTAGGGAGTGAGGTATAAGGGAGGTGGACATAAGGTTTTATGTTATCAAAGATCATCTTTCCCATAAAAAACAAAAATATGGAAATATATTGGAAAACTTCTACAAATTGAAGATGGTTCTTTAGCTCAGTCTCTTAGTGAAAATAGAGAGAATCAGACAAGGACTTCATAAAAAGTTGGAAGAATCCTTAAAGATACAATTGGAACTCAAGAGTAAACTATTGGAAGCCCTAAAGAGGCATAACTCTATAGACGAAAAGAAACTTGTCCTGCTACTAATCTAAGGGATAAATTGATTATTGAATGTATCAACCAGGCAATTTTAGAAACTGCATAAGTAGAGTTCCCAAATGTAATTAGTCTCCATGCTCAAGCCTTAAGGGAAATATGAGGCTCTCATTCCCACTATTTTAAACTTGAGCTAGCTTGGCCTCCAAAAAACCTTAAAGAATGAGGATGATTTCTTTTTATTTAGATTCACTTTTGAGGAAAATATGCATAGGAAATAGAGATGGGACTTTGGTATATCCAAGGCAAATCACTCCTATTACAAAGATGGAAGCTTGGAATGTCCTTGGAAAAGAATAGCTTGAAGAGTATTCATCTTTGAGTCAATTTTCACAATATCCACTTGAATATTGGTCCATAATAAGCTCAAGTTATTTAGCTAGTTCTATAGGCAAATCAATATGTATGGATGAAAACATAATAAGGTTTTGTAGAATAGGCTATGTAAGGATTTGATTGCAGGTACGGTAGAGAAGAAGCATGTTGACTCACTCAAATTGATGGGGTTACTTAGGGAGCGAGGTATAATGGAGGCGAACATAAGGTTTTATGCTAACAAAGATCATCTTTCCTATAAGAAACAAAAATATGGAAATATATTGGAAAACTTCTACAAGCTGAAGATAGTTCTTTAGCGTAGTCTCTTAATAAGAATAGAGAGAATCTGACAAGGACTTCCCAAAAAGTTGAAAGCCCTTAAAGATATAGTTGGCACTCAAGAGTAAACTATTGGAAGCCCTAAAGAGGCATAAGTCTTCAGAGGAGAAGAAACTTGTCCTTCTACTAATCTAAAGGATAAATTGATTATTGAATGTATCAACCAGACAATTTCATAAACTACATAAGTAGAGTTCCCAAATGTAATTAGTCTCCCTGCTCAAGCCTTAAGGGAAATATTAAGGCTCCCAACATAAAGAACTCTTTCTATCACAGATAGCATAACTATAATGAAAAGTGTGCTTGAGATGTCTTCTAGGCTTAAAAATAAAAGGAAACTAAGTGAAAAATCTATGACGGTTTCCTTAACTCCATGATCCTTGACTAAAGCATTAGGGGAATGAATTACTCCAAAAAATAGTAGATGAAATATGAATTTTGTTTTAAGAAAAGCCTCATAAGATCCTTCTGTAGTTAAGAATAAAGTTAGATAAACTGAACAATTGTCTCTAAATGTTAGCAAAAGTTATCTCTTTATATCAAACCATCAAGCTCACAATAATGGTAGAATTGTTATAGCTTATAACTTAGACAAAATTAGGGTGTATTAATATATAATCTTTGATTAAATCACTTATTTAGTGGTTATTGTGAATCAAATACTAGGTGTTTCTAAGTTTCTTTTGTTTATGCTGCTAATCATGAATTTTAAAGGAATTCTTTATGGGAAAATCTTATGTCCCTAAGTTCCTTAATGAATAATCTACAGATAACTCTTGGGAACTTTAACAGTTTTCTAATGGATTAGAGGGTCCATAATAAGTTGGGTAATGGTGATATGAGAAATTGCCTAAGTGTTACAAATGTAAAAGATCTAAGATACAAAGGTGCTTACTTTACATGGAGCAATAAGTAAGAAGGAAGTTGGCTCGTTAGGACAAAAAACTTGCAAGTCCTTGATCAACCCACTATGGTCTTCCAAATTCTCAAATAATATGGCTCACTTTCATGAACCATTAATTCTCATATCACTCCTCCATTGAAGTGATAATCGAAATAAGGAAACTTAAACTCAAATCCCTTTTAGGTTTAAAAATTTTATAGTAAAGATGGAGGGATTAGAGGAGCCTAAGATAAAAGACCTAAGTCTAGAGGTTGAAGGATATAAATCCTTTAAATTCTTACAATTAGTGAAATTTGAACAAAAGAAGATACATTAAGAAAGAGTTGGAGATACAAGCTCCTGCATCAATACAGTTAGAGATGAATTGTTAACCATACAAGAGGAATTGAACCAAAGTCCTAAGGATGTAGATATAAAGGTGAAAGAGAAATTGGATTTTTCTAAATGTACTCAAGCTCTAGATAATCAACATTCTTTATTAAAATAAAAATATGGAATTAATTGGCTAAAGGACGGAGACAAAAAAATAAGTTTTTCCATAATTTAACATTATGTAGAAGAAACATCGATAAAATTTGTTCACTAAAAAATAGCAATTGTGATGTAATCTAAGAGTAACACAAACTCAAAGAGATGGCTTTAACTCACTTTAAGAACATCTTAGGTATCTTTGATAACAACTGTTCTTATGCGCATGTTATAAAAATTGTTGTCTTTGGTTCCTTAACTCATCAACAAAAAGAGATATTCATCATGCCTATCAATGAATTAGACATCAAGCAAGTTGTTTTTGACATGAATCCAGATAAAATCCTAGGCCATAATGGTCTAAACACTTTTTTCTTTCTACAAGTCATATAGTCACCAAATATATCCTAGAGTTCTTTGATAATAGGAGACTGCTTAAACAATGGAACAAAACCCTTTACATCTCATCCATAAGATACCAAATGCTATTTCCTTGAATGAATTTAGTATAATATCTTGTTGTAATGTCCTTTATAAGATCATAGCTAAGATGATTCTATGAAAACTAATTGATGTCTTTAAGAGTGTCAATGACACAACACAAGGAGCCTTCATCCATAGCAAATTCAGAGGGGACAATTTGATGCTAGCCTAGGAAGTCTTCAAAGCTTACAAAAGAAAAGTAGCATTGAGGAGTTTTTCACTAAAATAGACTTTAATTAATCTTTTAACTTAATCAAATGGAGGTTTATCCTAAATAGCTTACAAGATTTTGGATTTTCTAACATTATTGTGTCCTAGATTGAGTAATACATTTTAAACACTTCCTTTGTTATCTTGGTAAATTGGACTAACCTCATCATTTCAAGTTGCTAAGAGTTTAAGGCAAGGGGATCTAATAACCCCTTACTTGTTCTCTTTAAATGTTAAGGTTTTATCAAGAACGCTAAATCAGAGGATCAAAAGGCTTTAGGACTTCAAATTTCATTATAAATGCAAGAAGTAAGAATTTTTTCACCTTATATTTAAGGATGATATTTTATTAATAAGTGTTGGGGTAAGAAGTATCCATCAAATATTCTATTATCATTAAATACAATTTATTACCATTCTAGATTTATTTTTAATTATTTCTACATGATTTCTAACTATAAAAGCTGGGGACAAATGTGGTGATTTTTTTAGGTCTAATTATCTTTAGATTTTTAGTTCAAGAAGTTAATTTTCTAAATTCCTTTTAATCTTCTAAGTTGTATCTCATAGTAATAACTCTAATAATTTTTTTCAACTATCATTTCTATGCTTGTTTCTTCTCTATTTTTATCCCAAGTTTGTAATGGATTATAAGAGTAATTTTTGAAGTTTTGTTTTACTAGTTCTAGTCCATCTTTTATGGCTTTTATCTGATGATACTTATTTTCTATTTTTAGTAAACATTTTCCTGTTGAAAGGATTGATTTTTCTTTATATCTTACACCACACTAGCTTGTACGAGGTTTAAATAAGATGGGCTTAGATTGAGTATAGGCATTTTTAATTATATTAACTATGATCCAATGACCAAAAGGAGTTTGGAAATGCATTTATTGTCTAATAACCTTGTTACAAGCTGAATTTACCCTTTTTGTTGATATCCTTAATAATTTTAAACCCTTAAATTGAAGGAATTGTATCGAGCTTATTTGCATAGGATTTTGACCAATTGTATGAAAGGTAAATTAGGTGATTCAAGTTGCATTGTTTTGATTTTTTTATAAAATGGAGGAGAAGTATAAAAAGCAAAAAGAAAAGAAAAATAAAATATCCTCTTTGATATTTTTAGTTTAAAAAAAGAAAGAAAAAGAAAAAAAAACAAAGTGATTGAAAGAGATGTCATTTAAACAGTGAATTTTGATTTAGGTTGAAACTTGTGTGGATAAGTTTCTATGAATCCCTTCAATTTATTTAGCTAAAAAGTTCCTTTTGTCATAGCTTACCTAAGCCATGATACAAACCTAATTAAGTCCCTTTGATTTATGCATTAGGTTCATTATTGTTAAATGGTGAAGATATGATTCATTGAGCAAGCTTATGGAAATAACTTGCTGTGTTTTGATTTGAGAGCTTAATGAACCCTAACTTTGAGCGTATAGAGTGAAATCCTTGCGAGGGTGTCAAGTCTTGTTTATTTGATTTTAATGGAATTAATGAGATGCTATGTTTTAACAATGTGTCCTATGAGTGCTTATTCTTTCGATTGTTATTTCATCTTAACCCTTAAATGTGAATTAGCTTTTGGATGTTTTTGGATGACATGAAAGGATATGAGAGGTTGTTGTGAAGATGATTAATGTATTGAATTGACGTATGCTTGATGACAAACAAAAGTCCAGTATGGAAGAATTTGATAAGATCTTATCTTGACATATTATTTAATATTCCTTTGTTTTAGATTTATTTTGGTGCTTAAATATGGAAATTAATATTTATTTTATTTTAGGAGATGAAAAGTGGAGATTGCATTGTATTGGGACTCTTTTGATGATAATGACAAATTTTGGATACAATGAAGAGATTGATGCAGTAGATAAGGCCGAGCATTTGAAGGGTTGAAATTTGACTGAAAGACTTTGCGTTATCCTTATCATGAAGAAGTTTGATTTTGAATTCATTTTAGATAGACATCTTGACAAGTTAGAGTTAGAGTTAGAGTTAGAGTTAGATTAGGATTAGATTAGAGAATCCTATAAAAGGGACGTTCTCACAACAAAGGTTATGTCTTTCTACGTTTTTAGCAATTTTTAGTCTTTCTTCTATTTTTTTGTTGGAGTGACAGCTATGTGTGGCTAAACTCATCGTTCTGATTCAAGGGGATTCAATACCCTAATTGTAAACTTGTGAGGTTTTATGTTCTTAACTTTTGTTCACATTTTAATTTAATTATGAATGATTGATATTCGATTAATCAAACAATTTAATTTAATATTGATTATTCAATCGTTATCTAGGAATTTAATGATTCGTAAATGTCATGAAGGAATGGTATAAGTAGCAAATAGGTTATTTATGAATTTTCATATTTAACTTATAATAAACAAGAAACCTAAATTGAATAGTTATAGCTATATAGATTATTTAATTTAAGGTTTAGTCTATTTCGCGAAACTTATTGTTATCGTTTCTTTGATATGGAATGTTATCGCACCCAGCTAATAGATGACAAGTTTTGGTTCTGATGTTGGGTTTGAATCAATTAATTTAAAAATTTTGGATACTTATTACTCCTATCCTAATATGTTTTGGACTAACTACTTAAATCGTGAAAATATTCTCTTTAAACCAATGATCAATATTACAATTAGATGAGATCTTTCTTTTAAATCGGAATTTAGCAATCTTGATTTTCTCAATTTTAAATTCAATTGATTTAATTTGTTTTCGTCTTATTTTTAGTTAATCAGTTATTTAATCAACCCCCCTCCCCCCAATTAATTTTGTTGCTTGAAATTAAGAAACTAGTGTTCAATTCTCTAGGGACTCAACCTGGTTCCACGACTACTACAAAAATTTAGAGAATAGGTATTATTTTGGGGGCGTCGACAACCCAACCATAATTGCAGCAATTGACTCAATGATTATTCGCGATGAGGCTAGCGAGGTAACTTCTCAATCAGTTCCAGCTAACCAATATGAGATACGGGTACTTACAAGAGCCCAGCTTCGAGTGACTCAAATTTTTTCATCTAATACCCAATGCTTAGACTAATATTCTAAAATTTAGGAGGATTAGTTAATAAATTAACTCTTTTGAGATCGAAGAAGTTGAAATTCATTCATAATATTCAAATGATGGTTATAGTTGAACCTATGATGGATTTATCTTGAATAGATGAAGTTAGAAAGAAATTAAATTTTGAACGGATGATGGCTTATAATCAGGAGTTTACTTGCAATTTATTACATGAGAATAGTCAACAAATCACTTGACAAGCTTTACATATTTCTTGAAAGACATATACATCCCTCTTTTGTTCACGCAGCATGTTCAGTACAAGAGAGGAGAGATTTGTGAAATTCTTTTGTTGATTCCTCTTACCCATGGTTATTCTATGGAGACTTGAACTTGTGCTTATCTTTGGACGAGAAATTGGAGGTTTGCCTTTTTAGGTGATTGAAGTGGAACAGTGTCAGAACTTTATAGCACAACATTCTTTGGTGGATGTTGGGTATATGGGCTCTTATTTTACATGGACTAATAACTAGGATGGTCATCTCCATATTTGGAAAAGGCTTAATAAGGCTTTGATAAGCATTGAATGGATGTTGAATCTTATGCTTACTGTGGAACATTTAAGTTGTGTTCAATCTAACCACTCTCCATTACTACTCTAGGTCTCGAAGATTGAAAATTCTACAAGCACAAAATCATTTTACTTTCAAAATGCTTGGTGCTTGCATAAGGATTTCATGGCGATAGTTAGAAAAAATTTGAACTTGCCTTATTCAGGATGCCCATTTGTGAAACTTTGGAGCAAGTTAAAGAGATTTAGGTTGGTTCTCAAAAATTGAAATCAACAAGTATGTGGCAATTTTCAACAGAATGTTAGGAGGGCTAAAGATGAGTTTCTAGTCAAGGAAAGACTATTGGAATAAGAGGGTTCAGGAACTGCTAGGGAGGCCTATCATCTAGCTAGGACTCAATACAAATAGGCGCTATTGGAGGAAGAATGTTTTTGGTGTCAAAAATCTAAGCTTCATTGGATGAAAAAGGGGGGAATCAAATACAAAATTCTTCCATGAAACTATGAATGAAAGAACGGTTCGTTCGGTGATTCATCAAATGCGGGGACACGATGGAGAATGGGTTACTGATTCTCAGGGTACTCACTTGTATATTTAGGTTGAGGGGGTTTGTTTCTTCGTAATAACAAAATATAATTATTACTAATATATGTTTATCATTTTGTTGCATTTCTTAGCTGCAACAAACCCCTTACGAGAGATTTTGACTAAATAAAAAAATGTAGATTTTTTGTGGGGAGTAGGTGAAGAATGGCCTAAGCATAATTGGATAGCATGGAAATCAATGTGTCACCCAGTGGAGGAAGGTGGTATTGGTTTGGGGCATTTTTTTGACATATACTTGGTCTTCTTGACTAAGTTGTGATGGAGATATCTAATGGGTAATTATTTATGGTTCTTAACGGCTAAGTATAGAACTAGAGGTTATCTGGAGGTGATTCAGCCTAGACTGACAGACTCCCAGACTTGGAAAACAATGCTAGATATTTGTGAAAAAATTCAGGATTATGTTGTTCATTTTAGTAATAAACTCATCTGGAAGGACACCAACACTGGGGACTTCTTGATGACTTATGCCTATAACCATATTAGAGATGTGGGCATATGACTTATAATTGGTTGTAATATTTGACATAAAGGTATTCCTCTAAAAGTATCATTTTTTATACTACATTTATGGAAAATAGGCTTCCCCTGGATATTTCCTTGCGAAGGCTAGGGATTCTTGGACCTTGAGATGCAACTATCGTCATAATGGTTGTGAAGAATCTCTGGATCACATTTTCCTTCTTGGTGATTAGACTAGGCACCTTTGGAGCTTTTTCAGTATGCCTTTTAGCTTACCATATCCATGCTTTCGGTATAGAGAAATGTTAATTCGATGGTGGTCAGCTGGGGCCAATCCGGCTATGAGACTAGTCTTTCGTGTGCTACCATCCTTTATTAGTTAGAGTATTTGAAAAATGTGTTGCTTGGCAAAATTTGATGGATCGCCTCCTCTTATATCTTTGGTGATCTCAAAGATTGTTGATTCCATCTCTTATATTTTACAAGATTCTCTTTCTTAAACCATTTAAGGTAAATAGTGGCAAGATGTGGTAGAGACTATTGAAAGATATGTTCGACCTCACAAGGTTTCACTTGTGAGTTGGTGTAAACCCTCCTTGGGATTTTTGAAGCTGAATACTGATGGTTCGTCGAGAGGAAACCCAAGACTAGGTAGAGGTGGTGGGATAGTTCAAGATGAGTTGGGAAGGTGTGTATTGGCATTTGCGTTCCCTATGCAACCTGTTACAGGCCTAGAAGCATAAACACAATCTCTTTTGCAAGGATTGAAGCTTTGTGCTAAATTATTATCCAATTCTCAAGTAATAGTTGAGTTGGACTCTAAAATTTTGGTTGACATATGCCTTGGTAGAGTTCAGATTCCATGGAAGCTAGCGGATTGGTTAGCTGAGGTGTTGAGGATTTCTTTTGTGGATGATTTTTTTTATTGTTATAGAGAGACAAATCAAGCAACAAATTTCCTAGCAAACCTGGGTTGGGACATTCGTCGGAGGGTTTGACCACCTATAGCATTCAATCACTAGTGCCTTATTCCTTGAGGGGTATATTGACTTTAGATAGGTCAAACTTGCCTTCATTAAGAGTAAGAAATGTTTAATTGTAATAGATATTGGCAAAATTGACATTTGTAATTTCTTTCAATTTTCACACCTTCGATGGTTGGCATCTAATGCTAGATTATTTGATAATGCCAACTCCATTTGTTTCGGGTAGGTCAAGTTCATAGCCTTGTGTTTTGTACTTGTTGCTTTTCTTTTTAATAAATTAAGGTCTTTATCCCCTTCAGGATTTCGCCCCTAGTTTTTTTTATATAAATAATATACTCCTTAAGGTAGGAAATGAATTAAAGTTATGATGGGCTTTACTAAAGGAGCATCAAGGGCTCGCTAAAAAACTCAAGGAATACTTAGTAAAGCTCCGATTAAAAAAAAAGTAAAGATATAGGTATATAAGAGTAATGATCCATTTAATTTGGAAATTTTGAAAACTATTTAGCATATAACTATATAATGACTTCTTATTTTCTGAAAAATTTCATATATGGATTATTTGAAATAGATTTATACTTGTTAGAACCTATAAATGAGAGAATTACATCCATTTTTCAAGAAGTTAGTAATATTATAACAAATAACGATAAATTAGATGATGAAAATTTGCTTCAAATCTCCTTAATTTTTAATATAAGTAGTAGTTTAGATATGATAAAAAATCCTTTTATTATTCTAAAATTTTAATATTAATCCCATGTTGGTATTTATTGGTACCGTTTTCTATCAAAAAGTCAATATTGTCAAATTTTGATTTCGGCACAGTACTATCCATCTTTATACCTTTTGACCGGTAGAACACATATGGGCGGGTATGAGTTTCTTACCAAAAAAAATATCTTAATTTTCCTCTCATCATTATCTAGGTACGACTGATTATGGGAAGACCCTGAAACGAAGAAATGATAATAGTGAGATACGGCACGATTTTAAACATACCATACGTAAGCTCCGCAAAAAATTTTAAATAAAGACCAAAAGAAAATTTTAAGACAACTGTAGGACTTTTTCAAAAATTTTAAATTTATGAAAAAATTAAAAAAAAAACCAAGAAATTTACGAAAAGGAACGTAGAATACATATACCGGTGAAACCCTCGTGTCTCCAGGATCAGACACCAACTCTATCGTCCTACTGGATCCTTGTCAGTCTAATTACTACCTTACATGTTCAGTGTGTATAGTAAGACGAACTAGAAGAAGAAAAACTTTTTTCAGCATCTCTAACAAATTCCACTACGCAGCAGACGGATGATTTCTGGTAAACTTCGATATTCTATTTGCATATTTGCGTGGAGAGTTTGTTCAATTAGAGAAAAGAAATAGCAATGTCGCAGACAAATAAATCCAGGCCTTTGAGTTTGCGAACTGCCTATGCAAATTACTAATTCATTCTTCATAAGGGTACACAATGAAGGTGTCATTGAACTAAACTCTTGCAGCACTGAAATATTCTGGTACATGCTTAAGAATGGAGCATTGTAGTCATTGTTCGGAAACCTTGAAAAATGTGTAGGACAAGATTATGTTGTTGATCCCTTCCATCCTGGGATCTGTTTCAAATTCTGGGTCGATATAAAAGAAGACCTGCAAACAAATATCATATGGCACTAATAATAAAAAAATGAACCAGGCTTAATAGAGAGACTTTTGACAAATTAAACCACTAACAGCTTTATCAAAGACAGAAAAACGAGGTGAGATCTGGGTAAGGGAGTCGAAATGAGGAATAATACTCACAGGCATATCAATCTGCTCACCAGGAAGAAGTCGCTGCTCCTCAAAGCAAAAGCATTGTATTTTGTTGAAGTATACAGCAGCCTGAAAGGGGTTGCAAGCTAATATTGTTCCACTTTGTAACAAAATAAATGAACGGTGCAATGGGATCATCATCCCCTTGTTGACAACCCTCAAGTCTAGACTAACAGTACGTTTGTCAACAATATCTGAGTTATTCAACCTTCCTCTAGATGGAAGCTCTAAAGACAATAAAAAATGATAAAGTATGCAGAAATAACCTAACTGATCAAGAGTCTAGAATACTGCATGCCAAATAAATTCACTGTAAATAACTTGAAAAAATTTTGTTGACCAGCAAGATTGTAACCATGTCATAGGAATTATGCGGACTAGCAAGAGTTGCTGAATTAAATGCAGTTTGAAAAATCATAACACTGGATAATCCGTGAATTTTTATAAGCCACTAACATAATATATTCATTCCTGTGGCAGTTTCATGCTCAGATTTTCTACTAAAATCTCAATGACTCCAACATCTGTTTACAACATGCCACTATTGGGAAGATTTACCTTGTCTTAATTCTACTCTTTCCTATATGTTCAATGCACCTTCTATGACACAACTAAAGATTTACCTTGATTAAGAAAGATTTGGGTCCTGCTCAACGAATGTGTATGGATGAAATGAAAAATTAAAAAAAAATGAAATTGAGTCACAAGTTGCATTTAAAAAACATGAATGTGGCATAGCCCAAAACTATTTTATTCTTTTCCTCATCTGGGAAACACCCACATACTGTATGATGTGGTGAGTAGCCTCCTTCCACGCATAAACTTAGATTCTTTGAGTAAACAGTGACAATTACTTATGGTTCAACATGATTTAACTATGCTCTTAAAACAATCATTCTTATAAGTCAAAAACACTGCGTACATGTTCAGTAGCAGCTGAAAACAAAATTGGTGGGGTCAAAACAGCATCCCAGATTGCTTAAATTGAAAGTGCAATGAAGATTAGTACCTTCATTGGGGTTACATTATATGTTGACACACCGGTTATTGGAGCTGAACTTCTGTTTTCAGCAGTGTAGAATGCAAGGGCACTTTCCCCTGGCTTTACTCTTACCTAGGAATAAACAAAATAACAGGAATGAACCAAGTTGCCCAAAGAGTATTTAACATAGTATGTAAAATGAATTGTTCATGCCCTATGAAAGAATGAACCTCTCTCTGTGTGGGAATAAACTTCCATGGCATTCCATCGGCTACATCAGCATTGAATTGAACCACAATTTCCCTAAACAAACAGCACATGGAAAATCATGTGGGAGGGCAATCACATAGCTGAAAAAATTAACGGAAAAGTCGTAATACTCAATGTCACTTCGGTTATCCCAACAAAGCTCTGAATTATAGCCATCTTAATTCGAAAAACATCCACCACATCTCCCCAAAAGCAAAGTTTTCATTCAATATGCACATGTACTAAAGACTTGGCAAACTACAAGGAAGACAGAGGCACAGATGAAGTCAGACAAGATACGAACAACTAAAGAATCACATCACTCTTTGCTAATCAGACTCCATATTTCTGGTTTGTATCTATTAATCTATTTGAAAATAATTTGGTGAATTGCAATGCAAATTAGATAACCGAAAGACTATACAGATAGGATTTAAGAAACGCACCTTGTCGCAACCGTCCCGTCTTTGGCATGTCGGGCAATCTTCTCTTCAACACTCTAAAAGAAGAACAATCCACCAGACAAAACAAGTATAAAAACACAAACAAACAACAAAATACCATTTTGACGCACACAAGCACCATGGCAAGGGAAACAGAAAGAAAATTTTTAAAGACCTCGCGGCGTTGAACGGTACCCCCATAGCCTGTAGCTTGACAGAACCTCCTATATAGAGGAACAGCAGCGTAGCTACTCCCAACCATCGCAATAACCAATCCAGTTAAGTAAAAGAGCGTTTTTCTCGACTTCTGCTCAGCTCTTGAAGCATTATAAGAAGTGGCATAATGCCTTCTAATTCCATTGCCGACCCAAGAGACGATCGGAAGTGTACCAATTTGACATCTTGATTTCGAATTCGGATTGTGGGTGCCAAGTCTTCTCCAATAATGCACTGCAGTATGGTAGGTGTTACTGGGACCAATACAAAAAAATGGAACTTTGGTCAGATTTTGTGCGTGGATGTTTTTCTTATTCTCTTTCAAACAAAGGACTAATTAGAAAAGGAAAGGGAAAAAAAAAAAACAGAAAGAGGGCTAATGTGAGAAGAGAGTGAGTTTACTTGAATTGAAGAGGTTGATTATGGAGAAAAGAATTGAGGTGAGGAAATAAAAGACGATGAGTTCCTCTACCTCTCACAAGACTTGACCATGATGACATGGTTTTTGTTTTGAGAGATCGTGAAAGGAGGATAATTTTTTACAGGATCGAAAGGGTAAGCATTTGGGCGTGGTTGGGAAGTAGGAAAACGAGAGAAAATAGGAGAGAGATAATGAATGGCAAAAGGAGGAGGAGTACTGTGAAGGTTTTAATAATATTGAAAACGGCGCCGTTGGTAAAGAAAGAAACTAAAAGAGAAGCGAAATGGTTTTATGAATGGCACAAGAGGAGGAGGAACGTAAAGGTTTTAATAATAATGAAAACGGCGCCGTTGGTAAAGAAAGAAACCAAGAAAGAAGCGAAATGATCTTCATTTCCGCTGTGCCTGTGCTAGCCTTCCCTCCACATGCCTTATCTACAGAGTTTTTCATCTTTGGTCCATGAGTGTCTTCCCACAATTCTGTTCCCGCAAATCTCTAACCTTACTTATGGTTGCTATTTCTAGTAGCTAGAAACGAAACAGAACAAGACAGAACGAAATAAATACTAGAAATAGTAAAATGTTTGATTGTGATAGACATAACAGAAATTTTTGTTTCCGTCTCGAGGACAGAATGCGTTTAGTTACAGTGGATAGAACAGATAATAATAATAAAAAATTTAAATTATAATAAATATAAAATATATAGTAATAATAATAGTAGTACTAATAAATACAAAATGATGCTTAATAATAATAATAATAATACATGTACAACTACTAATAATAATAACAACA
>JANPWT010000247.1:23634892-23644979 GCA_024678245.1 Erythroxylum densum | reverse complement strand
CTTATATTTTAATTAATTAATTAGATTTTAAGTAGATAATTAGTATTTTGTAATTCATTAAAATATTATTCATTAATTACTTAAAATATAATATCATTTGTATTATCAGAGGAATGTAAATATATTAAACTATGTTACTTGATTTTAATATAGCAATGAAATGATGGATATTATAGTTGTGTCGATGAATTGCACAATATTTTAAATAATTAAACTATATTTTAAGGATATTATGTAACTAACGATATGTTGATGCAAGAAAATATTAGAGTATTTTTTGTCTTCAAGAGTTATTGGAAAGGAAAAATTCGCAATATACTTGATTATGAATATTCTGACATTATAAATAGGATGCATAAATTAAAAATAATCAATTAAAATATATTTGAATTTTGATATAAAACAAAATTTTAACAAATTTTTATGTCTCAACATTTTTAACAAACCAACCACTATCAATGGTAATGGTAATCATTCCTTCCTCTTAACCAACCATCATAATTATAATGATTATATTCATTTTCATTCCTCACTATATTTATTCTCATTGTCCTCTATGAACTAAGCATTCCTTAAGATTTATTTAAAAGAAATTCTAACAGTTCTAAAATTTGAAATTAATTTCCAACATTTGCAACAAAATTGTGGACCAAACATCTCATGATAATGTTTCAAAGTCGCTTCCAATAAGTCAGTAGCACCAAGGCCATGAATCTTTGAACTTGTACGTTCAAACACTGGGTTAACATCCATCCTGTTGAAGCAAGTTGTCATGTCTTTTCTAATCCTTTCTTCAAAGGCATGCGAGATTTTATTCACTAAATAGAAGCATGTTTTTTATACTGTTCTTTGAATTAATTTCTTAAGTTAGAAAAGTAAGCTGTTTAAAGATTTCAAGAGTTGAAAACGAAACAAACCTCTGACTCAAACAATTTAAGTTAAATTGTTTAAAGAAAGAAATCAACCAACAAAATGAATTTAAAAATAATAGTAAGGAAAATTCAAGTGAGCAGGCATGTGATAATCTATCAAACCTCATTTGAAAAATCGTATACTTTATACCTTTTATGAACATGAAAAGAAACTTAAAAAAGTAGATGATGATCAAGATACTAATAAAGGAAGGGAAGTATTCATGCAAGGGGAAAAATTTTTGACCTTCACATAAACATATAATACATCATTACGTGGGGGTTATTTTAGCCAGTGCCACTCTATATAAGTATTTATATAGAAATAATCGTTAAATTCCTTTGTAACTACATGTTAAAACTACGTTTCCTTGCAGGTTATTCAATCTTGTCTTGGTTATTTATATATAATTGGTATCTCATTCTCTCCTAACCGGGTACAGGTCTTGTGTACTCCTTATTCTGTACCTACTGAGTACCCCTTTAATTTCAACCATCTAATACAATAAATTCGATGGATAAGATCAAAAAGAGACAGAGGGTATAAAATAAGGGGTATAGAAGATTTGTCGCCTTCCTAACCACTTCCTTGCTTTTACTAAATAAATTGAATGGTTGAGATTAAAGGGATACTGAGTAGGTACAGAATAAATGGTATAGAAGATTTGTCCCCCCTCCTAACCACTTACTTGCTTTCACTAATAGTTTACTTCCACTAATATAGTAAAGTTCCTAATTTAATGGAATTACAATTTCATTTAAAATTAAATCCTATGATTTCACCTACACTGTGTCCTTGTTAAATCTTCACATCTCTAACTCTCGTATCATATGGGTGAATAAAATTGATCTTTCTAACTTCTATACTTGAAAAATTATCCATTTGAATAACATATTTTTATATCAATTATGAGTGCATAACCTCTCCATGAACTAAATTCTAGAACAACGTAAGATGCATATCTTATATCATTTGTCATATTAATCATCGTCTCAATCTTATTATACAAATATTTTCATTCTTAATGCCTGTCACAAAGAAATGTGGCCTTTTTAAATACATTTCGATATGAACTCATATCTATAATTATCTTTCTTGTTTCTTAATCTTTTGATTCAAATATGCTCGCTTTTATCTAATGCCTTATTAGACTTCATTCATGATACCTTCGAAACATTTTAAGATATTTAACATTAAATCAAATATTTGGAATTAGAACACAATAATAAGGGCTTTTTTTATTGAAGTTTGCATAATCCTCACACAATATAAGTTAAGATTATGACTTATATTATTCTTATTGGTTGTCTATGCACATATGATAGGATTTGTGAGTTATAGTTTCAAAAAAGCATATTTTTCTTCAAATGTTGTACATATGACAGTTCAAAAAACTTAATGTCTAACTAGAATTCAATTCTTTATTTATTTAATTCACCCTTTTAGAATTCACATATGAACTTTAAAATGGATAAGGTGAAAACGTCATTCTTTATCTTGTGACATTACCATGTTGACATTTATGTTTTACATCTTAACCTCTCATTAATGTTTTAATTTTGTCTTATCTTCATTACTTATTAAGTAGTGAGAGCAATTATATAAGTGACAAGGTATATTATATCTGTCTTATATACTTCTTCTATCTATCTTTGAAAATTCACTACTCATCTAAATATTCATTAGAAAAATCAACATTTAGCTTCAAATTAAGCATTTTCATATTTTAAGATCCTAATTTTAAATAAAATTATAAATATATGTTGCATCAAACACTTAATAGATATTTCAAACGAAATATTATCATTAATAGAAAGGTCAAATAAAATTAAAAACATATTTTAAAACCTATAAAGTCCTTATAATGTAACATATATAACAAATAAATCCCTATGAATTAACTTTTTGTAAGATCCATAGTCATTTATCTTATGTGAATATAGTTTATTTTTATTTTTATTTTTAAGTTACTACGTTTTTGACTTAATTATACTTGATATATATTCAGTAAGAAGTCAATCCGATAAGTAGATTTTCTTTCATTCATATCTCCTACCAAATTAGTGTTAGTATATCCTTCAACCTGTAAATCATTTCCTTAATAATAAAATATGTAAGATGAGATCCTCTTCATACATTTTAATATTCTTTTTATCACTTTCTAATGTGCTTAGTAGAGATTTGATTGATATATAATTAATGTCATAGGAAAATTTTTTAGCACGGCGAAATTCAATAAAAGTGTCGAAGTCCTTATGTAACAGTCCTTAAGTGTGCGTTAAAGCTTGACTTAGCATTCCTTTGTAATCACCAACCAATAAGTCTATTTGCTTTCAAACATCTCACTTTATTCTTGTTAAGTCTTTCAATCACACCCTAATGACATAAATCTTTAATACAAATCAACAAAATGAAATGACAAAGAGAGACATGACAAATATAACCGTTTGTCTACAAAATTTCTTCCACCAGTCATTGCTTTTTGTTTAAGGAAACAGTATTGGCTAGAGGACCAATACTTGTCTTTTTTTAGCAAATTTTTCTACAAAATTTCTTCCACGGGTCATTGCTCAATATCAAAGTTCCAATACTAATTGTCCAAGGGATTTTTTTCCAACTCAGCAAAATTGGATAAAAGTGTTAAAGTCCTTTTGCGGTAATCAAGCTTAAGTTCAATAAAGCCTAACTAAACTTCCTTCATGTAATCTTTGATAAATGCCAAACTCCTTTTGTGTTTAGGTTTTTCAATCACACTCTTATCATATACATTGTTAACACAAATTAACCAAATAAAACAAAAAGAGAGATATGATAAAGCTAACATTTTATTAATCTATTCACAAAGAAACAGTAAAAATACTCAAGTTATTTTTAACTTAAAGCACTCCATAATATAATTGTTTAAGAGCTTTCTACTTAAATCTCTAAAAAAGAACTTTCTCTCAAAGTTCTCAACTCTTTTCCTAATGATTAAATGTACAATATTACAAAAATGAACTATAAAAGATGCCTTTATATAGGCTTACAAAACTATGAGCCTAACTAAGCTAAACTATCCACTTTCTTTACTAACCCAACAAATTAGTGGATAGTTATCCACTTTATGCCACTAACTCTACCAAGTTAATAGGTAATTATCCACTTTAGGCCACTAAATCAAATTTATCTCAAGAAGAATATGTTTGACATGTGCCCAATCCCATTGCCATATCATCTAACCAATTTCCCACTACTTGAAGAAGTAATCCCGTTTTGTAAGATAACGCTCTTACTTTCTTAGCCCATAACTTTCATATTTTTATCATATGTTGCCACAACATTTTCTCTTAAAGATAAATTCTTTGATGAGCCTTTGGTTTAGCCATTTTGAGTCATCTTTTTGCGTGGTACATTTAAGCACATTCTTGGCGCAGTCATATTACTTTATGATTTAAGTTAGCAAAAAAGTATGAGTCAACATATAATAAACCTTGTAGCTTTACATACCTCTTAACCTCTTCATCAAAGTTAAGCATCTTTATACACCTTTGGATTTAGCATGACTTAGCTATGCCTTTATCTTACTTCTTATCAAATACTTTGCCAATGCTCACCAATACATGTCACCACTCACCTATTATCGAGCTTTCATCAATAACACCCATTTCTTACTCGCAAGTACTTTACTTATTCCATCATTAATATTTCATATTTATACTAACCCTAATACCAAGCATTAACTAAGGCTTAACAAAACTTGCATAATTTTATAATTTGGATTTAAGGGTCTAACACTTACCGTCCTAACAATAAAATATATTCTTAGTCACATATATAAGATAATGTATATAAGACTACAAACGACATTAAAAGAAATTTCTTTAGATTCTCGTCTTCTTGCTAGGTCTAAAGACATTTCCTATTAATTTGGTTCACCTTTAATAATGAGCCTATCAAATGGATTGCTATCTTATATACAAAAATCATCCAAGAATTTTTTTGACATATGATACTTATAAAGAAATAATTTTTTAGATGATCCTTTATGTTGAGCCTAAGACACCCAAAATAGGACTAGTTTGGATAACTTTAACTAAGAATTTTCATAAAGAGAATTAATCAAACACCTTATATGTAAAGAAAAAATATACTTAAAAAAATTGAAAGAATGTTAAAATAATGATAATTATTTGTCACAAAAATGCCATTTGATTAAAAGATTAATATTACTTCCAAGGGTCCATCTTACCTAAATCTATATCCCAACTAATGCATAAATAAGTAAGAAATAACAACATAAAAATAAGAAAGAACATAAAAAAGAAGTCATCATTATGAATGTTGAATCCTAAATCTTGAATTCTTGGTAAATCTAATTAGATTCCTTGTTCCTTTCCAAGATAGACTTTTTTCTTAATTGTTCACTCTTGTAATTGCCTTTTAAATGACTCTTTATTCTTTGAAACTCATTTATGGCCAAAAGCTCCCTTTTTTTATGTGTGTCAAACACACTAGAAAAAAAAACTAACTCTGCAAGCTAAATTTTATAGTAGTGGTCAGTAAGGATTGTATCCACAGGGAATGTACATGTAACTTTTGTAATGAAAAGAATTGATGTTTAGGAAATAAAGGGGGGTTTGGTTGTATGCAATTAAGAAAATGAAGTAAAATTGAATCAATGAAAGCAAATAAAATCAAATAGTTGAAGATTGATAAAATTGATGAATGCATTTAGAATCTGGTTCTCAGTTCAATCTTAGTCTACATACAAATAAACATACTTCTTTATTTTGTTGTTTTAACACATCTCTTAGAAACTATTAATCGTAAGTTAACAATAAGCTCTGGTAACTCCAGTTTTTCCTTAGGTCTCATTTAACTAAAATAAGCTCTTTAACTAAACATAGCTATCGAATAACCTGGAATAAACTTTCTACATTTAACAGGACAATCGCATTATGAACTAGGAAAACTAATTAATCTAGAAAACAACTATACAAGCTCGGGTTATTTAACTTATATTATGTTATCCTTCATGATTTAACACCATTAGTTTACCACAACTGAATTGAAAACACAACAATTACGTATTGTATTTAAGATTCTAGAAAAGGATTTTTATAAAAACATTCAAATCATCCTTACTAAAATTACCAAATCAATAAGCAAATAATAACATAAACAATATCTAAAGAGAGAGAGTCAACAATACACAATGAAAAGATGCTCAAATGCAATCTTCAGCTTCAATTTCACCTTCGAACTGGAAGGAAGAAGACTAGCCCTTCATTGATCTAAAAAAAAGTGAGTGTTCTACCTCCTTTCATGTTCTAAAAAAATTCATGTTATATTTGGCTACTCAAATGTCTATTTATAGTAAAAATTGGGTTTCTAAGTTGTGCATCACCAAAAATACCACATTCAAAATTATACATGGCTATGAAATTAGATACACGACCATGTATCTTGCAGGTCATGTTGAATTCTTCATTTTCTTGGATTTTCTTATCTCAGACTCACCCTAATCCATCTTCTTATTGTTCCAAAAAGACAAATGAGTTTGAACATCAAGATGATGACTCAAGCAATGTGTTTTTAACTCATTTTAGATTTTGTGCTTTCAACTTATACCTAAAACCAATTATGAACCAAAATCAGTATCTTAAGCACTTTATAACTTTAATCACTAAGTGTTATGAAGTAAATGTATAATCAACTAAGCAAACATCACTTTTCCACTACCTCTTATTTTAATAATTTAAACCTTAATTTTTAATTCCCAATAAGGTCTAACATAGGTTTATGTTTACGATGGGTTATTTTTTTATTACATTTTGTAACTTTTTTTTTCATAAATCACCACTGCCATTATGTGAACAACATGGAGACATCTATAGTTCATGTTAATATGACTTGACCATAGGGGGTGTTAACTAATCAAAGAGAAATAGAATAATCCCTAGTGGAACATGGCCCAAACATGGTGGCATATAGGTGTCATGTTCTTGAGTGTTTCTTCACTTCTTTTAAGGTTAAACTAACACAACCAATTCTCCAAATTCACTGTTTTTCCTTGAAAAGGCAGAAAAAACATAGAACAAAATTATGTCTCATTTTAAGTATCAAATCCTTTAAAAGTTTCAAAACAATAAGCACAAGATATAAAAATAGTGCTAAAAATAAAGCCTATTTGTTATACATCAATCATCCCACACCTAAGCATTTATTTGTTCTCAAGGAATCATTCTAACTTAAATAAAAAAAACAATTCCAAAAAAGTTTTAGACAAATTAAGCATACTAATTAAGATTATCCATCATTCATTAAATCATAAGGGTCATGAAAACTTTAGGTAACTAACTACTTGTATTGGTTCAGAAGTTAATTTAATTCACTTCATGATCCTTCGAAGTTCAATCCAATTAACAAATTTTAACTCAATGTAATAAATGAACAAAAATAAGATAAAATGCTTAAACCTATTCATACCTCTTTTAACAAAATACAAAATTAAATGAAACAAAAGCATTAGGGATGTGTTTGAAAAGCAACCTATCCTTTTGACACAAGAGTGAAAAACTTGTCATGAATAATCTCAGTTACTAAACTAGTTTACTATCTCAAATGGCTACTCATAAAACTCTTTAACTTCAATCTTTTTATTGGCATGAACCCAATAGAGTGAGACTATTTATACTCATTTATTCATATTTTTAATCTTTTTAAGATAATTGAAATATTTAAAATAAGTTATAATTACTTGATGCATGTACATTTTATAAAAAGAATATCATGATGCTCATCATGAAGTTCGCTTGGATTTAACAACCACTGTTATTGAACTTGCTCTTGTTAAGATATTTAAGCTCAAATTCAACCTATTACAATTTCCTTATACAAGTGTAGAGTTTATGACCCTAAAAATGTGAAGAAAGGCCCATCGCATTAGTTTCCTCAAATCCTTCCACCCTAACTAAGTAAATATTAAATCTAAAGGGGTTGCTTCTCTTCTAGTAGTTTAATAGGTTTTTAATTAGAATGGGGGGTGAAATATAAGAACCCTAGATTATTAAAAGAATCCTAACACTCTAGAAAGGCTAAAATTTAATAAGAACCTATCAATCCTCTATCTATTTTCTTTCTCAAAAACCTATATCCTTTTTGTTTATTAGCCTTTATAAAGAAATGCCCTTTGAATTCATATCAGTCACCTGAATTTTGCTTGCATAATTACAGAAGTCATCATAGTAGTTTCTTAAACAAGCATTCCCCTCATCTTCTGAAGGATGTAGTAAGTTATTGAAGTCTCCAGTAATTAGTCAGGGATCATTCATCAAGTTACCTATTTCCTTTAGCTTTGACGATAGTTAGGTTCTTTAAAAAAGCACGGTTCATGGAATAAATGAATGTAATTTGAACTTTTATCCCCTCCTGTTCGAAGCTAATATATAGATAAATCAATTGCTCTTGTGTGGTTGAGTTGATAAGCTCCAACTTATCATGATCATATGCCATTATTATTCTCCTATTATTATGGCTATAATAATTAAAGATGGTGATGATCCAATGTCTCTTTAGAAATTACAAATTCTTAAAGTTATTCTCCTTGAGTTTAGTCTCCAAAAGACCTACAAGAAAGGGGATAGTATCTTTAGATAATTATACAAAAGATGTTACTCATCATAATATAAAGCTTTTTAACATTTTAGGCTAATATAGTGATTCTTTAGAGAATGAGTTAGATTTTTTTTTTGTTTTCTCTTTGAATTTCTTCTAGAAATACTTTGAAATTCTTATCAATATCATTATCATTTTACACCTGAGTTGGTTAGGTGGAAATGGCAAAAACTTCTTGGGGGATTCATGATAACCCCCTAGTGATTGATGTTATCCTTAGAAAGTGGTTAAGGTTGCAACTCCTAGTTTTGTATGCTCTTGAGGCCTTGTTTATTATGATCAATTAGATACTGAGTGGTCATTTAATTAGGATACATGTTGTTATCAGGAGATAAAGATACATTATCATGTACTTGAGGTACAATCAATGGGCTGGCAAATAGAATGGAAGCTCTAATTGGCCCCCTTGGTTGTCATTATTATTAGGACAAACTCTTCATCGTGAGCTTTTATTATCAGTTCTTGATAATTACTTGTTTTGAATCATTTCCATGTTGGAATCCAAGCTTTCTTTTATTTTATGCCCTCTAGTTTCCATGAATAAAAGACATAAATTTGATTCTCAAACAACTTGTCATTTCATGAAGCCTGAGAATAGGAATACACTTAAGGAGCTGCTGGTCAATGTCTATGAGAATACAAATCTTGGTGAAGTTAATCCTTCTTATGATAGCAGTAACATCGTCCATGCACAAGGGTTTGCCAATGTAACTTATAAGATGGTTAAACCCCTTTATTACTCATTACTCAAGAGGACTATTATGGAAGTTTATCTATAAAAGGACCTACTTTTGCTTTATATTATAAAGCAAGATTCCTGGTTTCCATGTTTATAAAATGAGCGACTTATTATTAAAGTGACAAGGGCTTGATTTAATAACCTGTTAAGTTGATGTTAAGGAATCAAAACTTAATTGCCTGTTTGTTTCAACGGAATAGCTATTCTATTCTTAGCATATTCTTATTCCATTCCTTAAACCTGTATTTGGTTAGAAACAAACACAGAATAACTAATCATCAAGAATATCTATTCTATAACTTTGAGGAAGAGATAATACTGATCCCTATCTATCAATGTTTTAAAAACCGGACCGGGCCGTCCGGTCCGCCCGAACCGTTCAGTGGTCCGGTTCGGTTTCACTTAATAACCTCTCTATATAAAAACCGGACGGTTCAACCTTTTTCGGTTGAACCGGTCCGGTCCGGTTTTAAACCCTTGTTTTCCATAACACCACCTCCCTTAGATTCGTCCAGGCTACTGCTTTCATCTTTTGAAACCCTCAAATGTCCTTCAAATTGAATCAAACCCGTATCCTCCGCATCAGAACTCAATCCGCCAACATCCTCAATTTTTTGCTTCAGAGTTTCTCCAACTTCACAACCACAACCAGCTCGACCCCAATCCGAATCAAGAACAGGCTCAAGCAACCAAAAAAGGTACCGGGCATCAACGTTAACGTCAGTTACCGTAGTTACAGAAACGTATCGAAGTCCTAGTTTCGCTATCCTGGAAGAATTG
>JANPWT010000247.1:23537328-23549282 GCA_024678245.1 Erythroxylum densum | reverse complement strand
GAAAGGAGAAAATGACTAGGAAGGAGGAACCATTACAGGTAATTCACACAGACATCTGTGGACCCATTACTCCTATTACCATAGGAGACTACAGGTATTTCGTCACCTTTATTGATGATTTTTTTCGGTATGGTTGGATTGAATTGTTGCATGAAAAATCTAAATCCTTGGATGCTTTTAAGTCACTGAAAAATGTTATTGAATTACAACTTGGGAAGTAGATCAAATGTGTAAGATCTGATAGAGGTGGTAAGTATTATGGTCGGTATGATGAAACTGGAAGAAACCCTGGCCTTTTTGCTAGATACTTGTAAGATTGTGGAATTGAGACACAATATACTATGCCTAGCACTCCTCAACAAAATAGGATTGCAGAGAGACAAAATCGTACTCTTATGGAAATGGTTAGGTGCATGCTTAGTTACTCCACCTTACCAGAGTTCTTGTGGGGAGACACCTTGAGGACTGTTGTTTATGTTTTCAATCATGTGCCTAGTAAGTCTATACCAAAGACTCCTTGTGAGCTTATGTCAGGAAAGAAGCCCAGTTTGAAGCATTTCTGTATTTGGGACTGTAAGGCTGAGGTCAGGACTTATAATCCTCAGCTGAAGAAGCTTGATCCTAGAACTATTTCAGGTTACTTTATTGGTTATTATACTGACTCAATAGGTTCAAGATTCTATTGTCCCAATCACACTACTAGAGTCATTGAATCAGATCGGACTATCTATTTTGAAGGGGACATGGAACATAATGAAAGGCATAAGTCTCGTGTTGTTGATTTCAGAGAGGATCATGTTATTATTCCTACACCTATTATTTTTCATCCTGAGGCAATTTAGTCTCCTATGATTCATGAAGATGTTGTTGATCCAAGAAATGATGTTGAAATTCCTCAACAGGTTGGTGTTGATATTGAAGTCCCCGATGTGATTGTAGTTTCACCTAGGAGATCTGAAAGGATTCCTAAATTCACTGAGTCTTCTAAATTCTGAGACTATTACATGTACTTGGAGGAGCATGAATTCAATTTAGTTGAAGACTCAGATCCAATTTCTTTTCAGGATATCATTTCTGGTCCTTGTAGTTCACAATGGTTGGCAGCAAGGAAGATGAGCTGGCTTCTATGAGTATAAATGGCGTTTGGGATTTAATGGAATTATCCAGTGGTTGTAAAACTGTTAGGTGTAAATGAGTCTTTAAGACTAAACGAGATGCTAGAGGTGAGATAGAAAGGTACAATGACAGACTTGTTGCAAAGGGGTATAACCAGAGGGAAGGTATAGACTATAAAGAGACTTTTTCTCTAATCTCTACTAAAGGTTCATTACGTATTGTGATGACTTTGGTTGCTCATTTTGATTTGAAGCTCCATCAAATGAATGTGAAAACTACTTTCCTAAATGGTGATTTATATGAAGATATATTCATGAATCAGCCTGCTAGTTTTGTTGAAAAAGATAAGGAACACATGGTATGTAAATTGAGAAAATCCATTTATGAGCTGAAACAAGCCTCTAAATAATGGTCCTTAAAATTTGACCAAATTGTTTGTTCTTTTGGCTTTAAGGAAAATATTATTGATTAATGTATTTACTTAAAGAATAGTGGGAGAAAATTCATTATTCTTATCTTATATGTTAAATATATTCTTTTAGCTAATAATAATATGGGTTTTCTTTTTGAGACTAAACAAATATTAACAGCTCATTTTTATATAAAAGATCTCGGCGATACTTCTTTTATTTTGAGCATTAAAATTCATCGTGATAGAACATATTTTTCTAACTAACTAAAACTCCACTGCAGTACTTGCAATTTTGTATCTGATCGAAGAGTTTGCGATCTCTTTATTTGATAGTTGCTTATGCATTTTCCAGAACTTCCCTTCTGACGAACCTCCCTTCACCCAAAACAAGTTTTCACCGACGTTTTATGTTGGTTGAGTGGAATAGGCCTAACTAATCATTGGTTTTACATGTTGCCAAGCAAACAGAAGGTCAAGAAAACTCTTCGTCAAGTTATATCTACAAAAATAAAGCTTATGGTCTTTGTGCTTATATTATAATGGATTAGCTGGTGGTTTTCTTTTGAAAGTTTGAACGTCAATGTCTCACTTAATCACGTCATCGTTTAATTTTTTATTACACACACATATCTGTGCGTATATTACGTTGAACAACCCTTTGCTCAATCAACTTTCTTAGCTACCTATCAACGTATTTCTTGAGCCTGTCAAGCTAGAAGTCAAAATTGCTGTTTTGTCTACTAATGCATCTTATCTGACAAATTTTGACAATCTTGATTGGGACTTACGTGCATAGTTTGATTCATTCAGGAGGAAAAATGATATGGAATATTGGCATTTCATGCAGAGAATGCAGTTGTCGGCAATTGAGGGTCATGAGCTGTGACGTTATTTTAAAAAAAAGAAGCTTGAAATTATTAACGATCATATTTGACAAGCCAACTTTTAGCGTAAGAATTAGATCCTAAGATTTAAACAAAATCTTTTGCCCAATCATGTACAGAAGATCATAATGTTTTAAATATCGAAGCTCCATAGGTGCTATAAACCACAAGTTGAATAGAAGCATTCCCAGACTTTCTTGACCAAGTCTGAAACGTCTGCTTCTTGACAATACAGAAGACCAAAACATTAGTGTCATACCAAATCTTTGACAGGGAATTTTAAAGCTCGTAGATCTTCCTAAATCATTGGCAATGTACTGAATTCCTTAAAAACAAGTGAATTCCAGCACTAGTTATGCTATATCATGAACAATATATAGCACTAGTCAGACGGCCCCCATTTATGAACATATTACCAGAGATCATAATGAAGAAGCTAACAACATGAAATGTATGTTTCTGCAACTACAGGGCTATAACAAATGGGAGAGAGAAAAGGGAGTGAAGGAGGAGCAAGAAGATTTATCAGCACTAGATGGATTCGATAGCTTGCCAAGTGGGGATAATCAAGTTTGTTTAATCTTTTTATTATTAGAAAACTTGAAAGTCGTAATCATTCTCGTGTCGGTAAAGCCTGACTATATAATGGGTTTCTGTGGTCCATATATAGCCCTTACCTATCTAGAAGTTTTACCGTTGGAAGCACTCACTCCCTCCTCCACATTAACAAAAATGTTAAACTAAGAAAAGCAAATTAAGAAAGTACTGAACAGACTCATTCTGTATTATTTCACATCAACTATATATAGTTGCCTTAACTTTTAAACTTGAGTTTGAGGTCGCTGTACGCTAAACTAGCCTAGTGTTGCCTAGGTCATTCTTAGATATCCGTAGCCCATAAATACAGCAACTAATCATATACCAGCTAAATACGGAAGTAATTGCATGTGATCATATTACCATGTTGTTTTCCGTTGCACCAAATATAATGAATTAACGGAGTTAATCAATAAGTTGAGGAAACATAGACATAGAATTATCTGTAGGGTTGTCTATTATAAGAATATGTGGAAATTATTATGTAAATATTGTGAGATTATACCACATAATGGTAATCAAATTATCGAAATAGCTCAGCTTTGCTAGGTTCGAACAATTGAAATCATGCATCTATCAATTTTTTTACAGCCACGAGAAATTGATATGTATTTCTTCGTTGAATTGTTTGTCACGGAAGACTAGTTCAATTATTTTAGGTTATGTATGAAAATTACTTCTGAAAAATAAGTTCAAATGTAGTACAGTATGGTGAAGTTTAATATTAAACCTACCATGTATGTAGTTTAATCATAAATTAATATATCTTGTTACTTCAATCATATGTGATGGAACTAATTTCCTTTTACAAGCTATATATAAATGTAAAGTCTAGCTTGTGAGTGTGTGGTTTATTTATTAGCCACAAGTTTCACTTTCGTGCACATGTCTCTTCTATGCCCACAAATATTTGTCCAATTAATACCACAAACATATGCCCTGATTGTCAAGAAACTAGGTCCTACCTCAGCTAGTAATATATATTTATAAATGTTCATCTAGGGAGGTAATCAGTTAATAACTTGAGAGAAAACTAAAGAGTAACTATTCTAACCCCTCAACATCTACCTAGGTATGTTTGCTCCTTGTTCATGTGGTACTTAACTTACTACACTATTTAACACTACTTATTGCCAAAGTTTAGAACTTTAATCAATAGGCAAACCGCGTTGGACTTTGTCTAAAAAGCAATGATTTTGACGAAAGATTAAAGCCAAAAAGGTTAAAGAGACAGGTTTTCCTTTAGAAGTCTATGTGCTATAGTCTCTCTGATTTACTTTTACACGAGATTTTCTCTTACATGATTCCCTAAAAAGTACACACTTAACCTCAGGAAAAAAAAGAATGATGGCAATTTGAAAGCTGAAAATCAATAAATCCTAAATTAAAATAGGGACATCTAATCATAATCATCTTCGTTGACATCAAGAAATTGACAGATTCAAGGTGCGGTTGAGTGAGGGAAGGATAAGTCATTAGGGAATGACCTAAACGTATGTACATGTTTGTATATATACATATATATATGGGGTCGTGTCGTTGTACATTGTATTTTGTATATAAAATGAAAAATATCGTAAGCAGACAACAATCTGGGTGGAGGGCTTTTGCATGTTGAATTTGGAAGCAAGAAATGATGTTGGTTATCTTTAAATCATTAGGTCTTCCCCAAAATGGCCATATTATCATTAATCCTCTCCCCCTAATCATGTCCCTTTTTCTTCTGTAGTTGGACTTTGGTTTTCTGTAAGTTATAGTTTCATCCCTTCATTATATATCCACGCAGAGAGAAAGCTTAGAGGACAAAATCAAAGTGCATAATAGTTGCCCCAAAGCATTAACAATGTTTAATATACTTCTCAATTACTAAAACCGAGCAAAATTATATGTGTGGCATATAATTCAAAGAGATAATTGTTTCCATTAATTGAAGCTGAAGCAGAGTTTAATTAGTGATAAACTAATCAAAAAATAGTGTAAAATTAAGTATGCTGTTTCTTATGGAGTGACATGTTTAATGCAACTGATAACCAACAACTAACCTGTTTAGGTGAACATTTCTCTAATCGAGTTAAAAGAAAAAGAGAAAGGAGGGGGGGGAAAAGTAATTGAGCTGAAAGCAATGGTTTTAAGACAAGGTTTGAAGTTACCAAGGCACTTGAGAGTCCACAGTGGTCCTCTCATGAGTACATCTAAAGCTAAAGTTCCACAACCTTTCTTTCTCTCAGCCTGTGTTCTTCCCACGATTTTATTATACCACGTAGGACGTGTTCTAACTTAATTACCAAAATCTGTTCCATGTGATCAAAAGGCATTCATGTTTAAAACTCTAATGTGTTAACAATATATAGAAGGAAACTATCCCCATTCCCTACACTAGCTATATGGTTGGTCGCCTAGATACTAACCTGAGAATTCAGAGAGCATTCTTTGAGGAGTAGGATCAATGGGCCATCAATGCTGCACAAAGCAAAATGTCAAGAGAGGGCTATGGTCACCTGAAGAAGATGAGAAGCTAATCAGATATATGACTACACATGGTCAAGGTTCCTGGAGTTCTGTTCCAAAGCTGTCAGGTACATGATTAAAAGCACATTTCTCCTTGTAGTTTCTTGAGTCCTGACATGTTTTTATATATGTCGAAACAGGGTTGCAGAGGTGTGGAAAGAGTTGCAGGTTAAGATGGATAAACTATCTGAGACCGGATCTTAAAAGAGGGTCGTTTACAGAACAGGAGGAGAGGACAATCATTGACGTTCATAGAATACTTGGCAACAGATGGGCTCAAATAGCTAAGCATTTGCCTGGAAGAACTGACAATGAGGTAAAAAACTTCTGGAATTCATGCATCAAGAAGAAGCTTCTTGCACAAGGGATAGATCCCAACACCCACAAGCTCCTCTCTCCTAACTATAAACATAACAACCCCTACCTGAACGCAACTAATGTAGTTTCTGATGATATTCCTCACCAAAAACAAAACCCAGTTTTTACTGTGAGTGCATTATCATCAGGCCGCTTCTCCATGGACACAAAAACACTACCTTTTGTACCCTTCCCTTTTTCTCCTCCTCCTCCTCCTGAAATGAACTCTTCGAACTATCCTGAACTCTCAACAACAACCGTTGGTCATCAAAACCCTAGTATGTTACGAAATCTCTCGGAGAATGAAAGTCTATCAACGATGGGAAGCGTAGCGGGATCCGTTTCTGCATTACAATCGTGTGGGTTTGGGACCGTAGACGAGGGTTATAATATGTGGGGCGGAGGTGGCTTTGAAGCCTCCATTGAAACCGCTAGACACGAAGAACCAGGACAACAGTTGATGATGGGGAGAGTCGAGTTAAGTGGTGGCCAGATTGTGGATCCTAAGTCGTTTGGGAGCTCTACCTTTGACGACTTCGATTTTCTGGAGTCTTCAGAAATGCCCAGTGTCTTGTATGATCAATTTGCATGGAATTCATAAGTCCTTTGGCATGTATCTGATCAGCAAAAAGTGTATTTTGTGAAGAGGTAGAGTCGGGTCTTTTATCGATGTAACAGGAATATATACTGTGCAGAAATAATAAATTTGATTATCTTTACTTTGTAATTTATAACTTTACACTTTACACGTTAACGTAACTCAAGTTTAACTTATAAATTGAAAACTATATATTGGAATTCAAAACATCTACTCTTCGAGTTGGTAAAATAATGAATGCACATAATACCTTATAAATTATGTTTTAAATGAATTGATTTATAAGTCAATTAGTGAACTACTTAAAATTAAGTGATGATTTGATCTAATTGGTATAAGAAAATATAACATATATCTATTCGAACGTAGAATTTGTTCCCATTTAAAATAAAAGAAAGATAAAACTTTTTAATTTAATTTCCTGAAAATTAGGATCACTTTAAATTCTATAATTTGGTTCATACATAAAACTATGAATTATATATTCATACTTTGTTGTGAATCTTGATCCTTTTCTTATAATTTCTCTTAAATTGTTTTTGAAATTGTTTCATTGCAATCGTAACCACATACGTGATTGGTCTCTAACGATATCTATATGAACAAATTGAGCTAGAGAGCTCTATAAATGATATAAATGGTAACTAAGGAGTATTAACTTCTTTAGATCTTAAGCCTATTAATAGTAAGATTTTGACTTTCTAGTAAATTAATATAAATATAATTTTAATTTCAATTAAACTTTAATTTAGAATTACAATTAATTTTGATTAAAAATCAACTGGATCCGAATAAGATCTAATATCTCATATTAGTTCTTATTTATCAAATCTCATATTTAATCTTAAAGTTTCTTAAATTTTACAATCAAGTCCAACTTGATTAAATTATCATTTATCTCTTCAATCATTATTTGTATGTAACTTATTATGTTCTTAAATATGTCAGCAGTAGATATAAGTTATAACCTTAACTCATAGAGTTGAAGTAACCATCTTTTACTAGCAGCATCCAAATCAAAGTTGAAGCTTTGATTGCATAATGAGCTTTGTGCGCTAATTCAATTGGAAGGTGATAAGACTTCCTATAAACTAGTTTGAACAGCAACATACCAATGGGAATCATAGGCTGTGTAATAAGTCTATAATGCATCATCTAGCTTCACTGTCTAATCTTTCCCTAATCTAGTAAATGTCTTATTAAGTATGCTCTTAATTTTCCTATTCGAAACTTTAACTTATCCATTTGTTTGGGGATGATATCCTAAGGCAACTTTATGAGTTACCATGTATTTCCTTAAAAGAGCTTTAAATTTGGCATTCTATGATAAGTGAACTACCATCACTAATTACAACTCTAAGAACTTTGAACCTCCGAAAGATTACCTTCTTAAAGAGTCTCACTACCACTTTAACATCATTAGTTGCATATCATATCGCTTCAACCTATTTAGAAATATAAACCACCACTTTAAGAATGTAGTTATTCCCCTATAATGATATAAAAGGGCTTATGAAGCCTATTCCAATTCATCTTTGAAAATAATCTTTATAAAAATCTCATCAATATACCATTTAAATAGCAAATGGCATATCTAAAAAGAACTTAATTCTTTTTTTTGGTAGCTCAAATCAAGTGGTAGAATTTTGCATCCTAAGAAATTCATAAAGTCGGCATATCATGGAGCTTCTAACTTTGAGAAAGTGAACAATTGACCATCTAAAAAGGAGTCATTTATAGGTGGTTCATCTTCACCATTCTCATCCAACTCTTGCCTCATTCTAGAAAGAAAATTAGCTACCAAATTTTTAGTTTCCTTCTTATCTTAGATCTTTAAGTCAAACTCTTGAAAAAGAAGGATCCATTGAATTAATCTTGGCTTGCTTGCTTCCTACTTAATAGATACTTTATCAAAAAATGATCAGTGTAAATAATAATCTTTGACCTTGTTGAGTATGGCGAACATTTATTAATAGAAAACACTACCACCACCAACTCTTTCTCAATGGTGGCATAGTTTATTTAAACCTCATCTAACATTAGACTTGTATATTAAATAACATGCACCTTCATATCCTTCCTTTACCTCAAAATTACTCTAATTGTATAATCACATACATCATATATGATCTTAAAAGGGAGGTCCCAATTATGGGGTTATAAAATTGAAGTGAAAACAGGTGACTCCTTTAACCTGCAAAAAGCATCAATACATTCTTGGTCAATTTTGAAAGGAACATTTTTAAAAAATAGGTCGATCAAAATTTTAGAAATTCTAGAGAAATCTTTTATAAAATGCTAGTAGAAGCTAACATAGCTTAAAGAACTCCTCATTTCCTTAACAATGTTAGGTAGTAATAATACTTACCAAACTCAATACCTTAATCCCTCACTCAAATATTAAATGTCCTCGAACAATACCTTCCCTTACCATAAAATAGCATCTCCCCCAATTTAAAAATAGGTTAACTTTTTAGTATCACTTCAACATTTTAGATAAATTAGTTAGACATTCATTTAAAGTAGTAACATATATAGAGAAATCATCCGTTAACACTTCCATAATTTTCTTAGTTAAATAAGAGAAACTTTCCATCATACAATATTGAAAAGTTTAGTTAAATAAGAGAAATTTCCATCATACAATATTGAAAAGTAGCATGGCAATACAAAGACCAAAATGCATTCTCTTGTAGGCAAGAGTATTATAAAGATATGTAAATATAGTCTTTTCTTGGTCATCGGGATAAATTATTTAACAAAAACAAGAGAATAACCATTTATATATAAAAAATAAGAATGTTTTTTCTAACGTCTCAATCATTAAGAAGAAAGTGATCTTTTTGGGTTGCCTTATTTAGCTTTTTATAGTCAATGCAATTTCTCTAACCTATGAATGTTCAAGTAGAAATCAATTCCTTACAGCCCTTTTCTTAGGAACCGCTTAAATTAGGCTAACCCATTCACTATCAAAGATAGGATAGATTATCTCGACATCAAGTTGTTTGAACACCTTTTTTTAATAACTTCTTTTGTATTGAGATTTAATCTTCTTTTATCTTCAATAGAGCATTATAATCATCTTTAGATAATATTATATGTTTGTAAATGAATTTTTTGATTCCTTTGATATCATCTATAATATATCCTATGACATGTTGATGCAATATAAGGACTCCTAAATTTTTTTTAATTTTCACTTTACTTAAAATTGCATTTACAATTACTGGATAAGTGGAATCGAGTATAAGAAATTCATAGTTAATTATGGAAGTAATATGTTTAATTTCTACCTGTATAGCTTACTATTCATTATCATTATTTAAGGAGCCACCATTCACTAAATATTCTTCAAATGAGTTGAATGAATTATGTTTAGCAAGCTTCTCCCTTATTGAATGATCTGTCATATCAATCTTGGATCAACAATCTACAAAAGAATGATATTTAATATCATTAAGTAAATTGAACTCTATACTCTCTCAATAACAATCAAAGAAATCTTTCTATTTTTCACATCAATAACAATTCTAACAATAGTTAGGAAAGGCCTTTTGGTTGAAATTTTCTAAGTGTCAATTATGTAATTACCGTAAAATGCATGGTGTAGCTATAGCCAATACTGATAAGTATACTTTGATCCTAGGAGGACTGTGAATACGAGTAGTTACCGTAATCCTATTATCTAGTTTACAGGATTGGTTTTGATTTTTAATTTAAAAAATAAAACAAAGCAAGTAAAATAAATGGTCAGTAAGATTGAATAAGAGAATTAAGGAGGCATTTAGTAAACTATTGATATCAAAAAATTAGTATATAGATTTTGAATCACCCTGAAACCCTTAACAGATTGATCTTTTATTATGCAATTGTTTTATTGATTTATTGGACTATGGAGATTCCTATGGTATGTTAATAGCTGACTTTGAATCTAATAACGACTAATCCTAAGGTTTTCAATTGAATTGCTCGGGTTAAAGTTTATAGGATTTCTTTACCAATTTATGAATCCCTCTATTAGGTTTACCCTAATTCGAAAGATTTATGTTATCCTATCTCTAGGGTTGCAATCGAATCCTTCCAATTATAGTAGATTTATTCAAACAAGGATTTCTTAATCTCTATGTTATGAAATCAAGTTATGATCTAATATTTCGAATCTATTATAACATAAATAAAATATATAATCTGATTATAGTATATCAATCAAACCAATTGCATTAATAAAAGAATCAAATCGTATTAAAGTACCAATATAGAGTTCATCCAACCTAGACATTAAAGGAATTTAGTGACATATGATCGAACACAAAATCAAACATAAATAAAAAGAAAAACAAATTGAAAACAATAGGTTCATAATTCTAAATCTCCCTATTTGCCTTTTATCGAATATTCTTACGAGGTGGAGGTTTGATCTTGTATTTTGATGGATCTTGAGATGAAGTCATTTTTTTTTCTGCTTTCTAGATCAAAATCTTCCCTTGAGTCACCTTTGAGAGTTTTAAAACGCATTTGTATATGTCCTCCTTCAATTTGCCTCCAAAAATGTCTTTTATAGTAAATTCAGGATTTTTGCTGAAGCACGGGCTGATACTTGACCGTGCATCAAACTATACGTAACCAAAATCTTCTAAAAATTACAAATCTGCACAGCTTGAGAGATGTGTACAAGATGGTGCACACCCGTGCATCCCTTCTATGCTTTGAATATTTGTTTTATGTTGTGTTTTCTTCTGACTTGTCTCCTTTAAGTCCATGAAGGCAATTTTACTCTATAAACACACTTGGAGCAAATTAAGTACTAAATATACGATAAAAGTATAATTTATCAAGTAAAAATACATGAAATATGAGGTATAACTATGATCAGTTATGCATTTATCAAACATCACCACACTTAAGCTTTTTCTTTTTCTCGAGCAAACCATAATTAAAATTATCAGTCTTACACATCAATCCCTCATCAATTTTGATCTGTCTACTCATACTATACATCATTAGATCCTATTAAATCAAATTAACATACAATAGAATCAAATTATCCTAAAATTAACTTTTCTAAGCAATATTAATAGTAATCACATCATTCTTTTGTTAAAGTCAAAAGCATTAATCTTTACAACTTCATTAAAACATTACTCAATGCACTCAAGTGTTTGGGGTGACAAGTATCAAAATTCTCAATCAATGCATAGTAGAATTTTTACCATAGGCCTACAATAAAATCACATCTCCACCACTTATGTATAAACTAGAAATAAAAATCCAAAGGACTTTGTACAGGTTGTAATGGGGCTTAGGTATGGTATGATTGGGATAATAAAAAGATATAAATTGAACAAAATTTGTTATACAATATATTTCAAGACTTGTTTACAAATATACATAGGTCCTTTCATTGTAGCTCTATTGGTATCATAAACTTATTCATAATTTTGCTCCTTTTTTTCAATAAAACCAATTGTAAGCATTAAGTACC
>JANPWT010000247.1:23482290-23498847 GCA_024678245.1 Erythroxylum densum | reverse complement strand
ATTAAAATCTTTTTGTAGTTTTAGTTATAAGATAAGACTAATTTTATTAAGAGATTACATTTTCATATAAATAAAAATAAGTTTTATGCTCATTAACTACTACATTTTTCAGTTTAGTTTCTAACATTAATTTAAATAATTTCTTTTGTTTTGAGCATAGGTAAATAGGTTTTAATTTATTTAATTTTGAATAATTGACTGAAGCAAATTAAAACGTAAGCATAAAATTGGGATTGAATAAGTATTGAATCAAAATAGAATAATTTATGCAACTTTTGCGGTACATAACTATATTAAAAGAAGTACAATTGGGAACTCGGCTTTTATCATCATCAATCAAAATCTTGAATTTATATCTTTAGATGTATTTGGAGATTTTGAAGTTAACTCTACATAAAGAAGACATTGAAGAACTGAGAACTTGGAAGATAGAAACTATTCACGATAATATTGTTTCGAGTTTAATGACAATTAGATCTCGTTCTTAGATTATAATAAACTTTTGCTTTAAATGATGGTGTTGATTTCTTTTGCTCTATCTAAATTCTTATGAGAATATTCAAATAAATACTAAGATATAATACTTATGTTCTTATGATTTTTTTAGGTCATGCTCTCATAAATTATTTTACATATAAACAATTAATATTAAATAATTAATTTTACCAAATGTCTTTAAATAAACAGCTGAAGTTATCTACTAGTCAAATCGACTATATTAATCTACTATCAACTAATTATTGATAAAATTAACGAACAGTTAATATAATTTATTAATCACCAATCCGGGCCAAAGATTGTTTCCATATTAGTAAAAATGGTTGTACTCTCCTACAAGAAATTCTATAGATCCCACATGTCTCCTAAAAAAAGCTACAATTTTAAAAGAAAAAAACATCAACGATTTATCTGTTATTTAAAAAGGAGAAATCCTCGAGAAAAACTACCAGACCATTTATTTCTCTTCGACAAATCAGAACATTTTACTCTAAAATGTGAAATTCCCACCATGAATATTTCACTGTTGTCAACAGAAGTGCCTTCAAGAATAATTATTTAAGATTGAACGGAAAGGCAAATGCATCGTAATCGTCCAAGAATTATTTAACACTAGCGTTTTGGATATTAGCTTTAGCTCTTTAAAACAATGATGATTAACGGATTTGCTTTTAAAGTTTATGCCTTTGAAATGGGCCGTGTCGACCTGGAACACGTGTAAGCAAAGCCACGCCGTTGGAATTGGAATTTGCAGTCGTCGTTGCCAACCTTACTCCCAAGTCTGAACCGTAAACCCTTTTAGAAACCCATTCTCTCAAGGAACAAACGTCACTGTAATCTGCTTCTGACTTGGAGAGAAGATGCCAAAAGGTTTTATTGGGGAATTTGATATTTTATGCATAATTTTGTTTAATAATAATCATTATTGATATGGTTTAGCTTCATTATGTGTGGACAGAAATTCCAGGGTTTTATTATGATGCGGCAAAAAATAGGTACTTTCCTCTCAGGGGCCCAATACCTGGCTCTTCTTCTTCTTCCGCCACCAGACCTCGAAAACAACATATAAAAAGGCCGACCCAGGTAAGTATTTCTTTGTTACGTGCATCCTTTTTTTGAAAGTTTAGAGCTTTTTGAATGTCTGCCTAATTAAACAAACCCTAAAGCTGATTATTTATGTAAATTTGTTGTTATCTTTTTATGGTTTTTGTGTTCTTTTTTTTTCTTCTTTTTGAATTTATGTTTCGGTCTTCTTTTTGCGTCTTCTTGACACATCTGCTTGACAGATATATCTGTTATTAATAATGGAATAGATGTATTTGCATTTGAGAATGTGGAAGGGTTTTTTTTTTTTTTTGACTCTTTTGGTTTCAGGCAGCCAGGAGAACATCTATAAAGCTGCTTAAGAGTAGGGAGCTGAACGGAAGTCAAATTGCTTTTGGTAAAAAAAGGTGTCATTTCGTTGAGGAATATAGAAAGAAACATGCATCGCAACCCACGGTATGCTATTTATTACGTCAAAAATGTTCTTTTAATTTTTTATTAACTTTTAGGCTTTTAATATTTTTATAGGTGTGGAAGTATCAAGAAACTGCATCCATGGGCGATATTGCTTTGGACCATATGCAAGTGTTTGTACAAACGTCAGAGGGTCAAACTGAAAGTGATATTCTGGTCACTGGCAGTTCAAATGGCTGTATGAGGTATCATTCAATGGATTTAATCTGCTATTGAAGCTGTGTACTTCTGCTTATGCAATTTTGGATTTTAACGTATTACCAATCATAGGCTATCACATTGGTTCTTGCATTCTACATTGCTGCAACATCTGTAGCATCTATAGTCTTTACGATTATGTTCTGTCAACTTTCCATTACCACATGCTGTTTTTGAAGCTTGGTACTCTTGCAGTCTTTTTGAAGTTGGAAAAGTTGGAGAGCATTTTAATGATAGTGTCAAATTCATTCCCGAATGTGTATGGCCTGGGGATCATATACCAGCATATGGTGAAGCCCCTGGCCATCTGTGGAAACTTTTTTCTTTACAATTTGCTTCAAGGATATCCTGTATAAAATTTCCTGGGAAGCACTTTCCTCGTCCTACTGGTGATGCTTCCAGATTTCGTGATGTTCTGTATCCTGTTATTGTTTTAGATATTTCATCGATTTAGATTTCTTACTAAATGTGCTATCATGTCATTAGCATACGTAGCCATATATTCTTACAGTTGATTATGTTTGAACAATATGTGAATGCATTAATGATTGCGTCCTTATTGGCTTCTGCTATGAGATCTAGTCTGGATTCTTAAGCAAGTTTTTCTCATTTGGAAGTTACTTGGCACTTTGGTGGATGTACCATTGGTCCAATGCATTCAAAAGTTTAAATGGGGTAACACATATGCTTTCTTAGGTGTTTGGGTTATGCTTCTTTCTACTGCCAAGCACTTTTGATCAGATCATGAGGTTTCTTGTATCCTTCACATGTTTAGAGATTTCAATTTTATGATTGGTTGTATGAAACAATTTCTTTCCTAATATATCTGTTTTTCTTTTCAATTTTTTCTTTTTACTTGATTTATTGCATCACTATTGCTTTGCATTTGTAAGCCTTTAACTGGAGAAACAGAATCACTACTCTTGGGTCTGGACCAGTTGGTGGATGTGTTCGTACTCTTAATCTAAAGGAACCATTTGATTTCTCTCAACCTCCTGCTACATGGCAAATGGTTAAAGATGTTGTTTCATTGGATTGCACAATTTGGACAGCAGATTGTAAGCCTAATCCTATTCAAGCAGTGATTGGCAAGTTTCTTCTTCTTGTTTTTTTTCCCCACTTTTCATGGGTGTTGGATTGAAGTATATTGTTCCTGAAATTATTTTGTGGATCTCTATTATCCTTTTTGTGGGGTGACTCTTGACTCTCAGTGCCTTGTACCACATGGATTAAATATAGATGATGAGTATTATTCAATTCATAAATGTAATGAGAAATTGAGATAGTAATGGTGTATTCATCTGTTTGTTTCAAATTGTCATAGGAACCAATCGTGGAGCAGCTGTCGTAGATTTGGAAAGACGAGCAATTTCATGGGTATGTAGAAGCAGCAGTGATGTTTTGGCCCAACAGCTTGATCAGTCGGTAATATTTGATCCTTAGATGCATCAGCCTCATATGCCACCATGAAGCGGTTGAATTCAATCTCTGTTTTCCTTTTCAGATACTAGCATTTTATTTAATATAGCAAGTGAGCAATGGTGTATTTGACTGTATGCTATTCAACCTTTATTGGATGAGCTGAAATATGCTTCACATTACAATTAGTTTTGTTGTCCTCTTTGTCTTGGTATCCTTATCTACAATGATGTAAATATTGAATTCCTCTGATCTTTATACCTGTTGGGTTTCTTGTTCTTTTCAACATTTTCCAGTGCTTCTCTGCATTCGATCTACTTAGCACAAAGTGTCCCTGTTATCATGTTCTCTCTTTCTCTCTTTCTGTTCAAGACTGTTTTGCATGTGGATCCTGAACCTATTTTTAGTCATGATCAGCACTGCACTCTTGAGGTTGACAACTTTTTTGTCATTTTCCTGAGCACATATTCCTGTTGTTGAAAAGACTCACAATTTTATTAGGTCCAGTTATTTTCCAAAGCTGTCCCTATTAATTTTTTATTTTTTACATTTTACTTCTTCAGGGGAATGTTGTTTTATGTGGACTAAGAAATGGAGCAATTGTGACAGTTGATGTTCGTCAGAAACAAGAAAGATGTGCAGCTACAGTTGTGACTCAAAAAGTTCCTTTTCCACCTGGGCACCATCATACTTCGAGTGAACAATTGTTAAAGGTACTGAATTTGCTGAAATGATAAGCGTATGTGGTTATTAAAATTGTCATAAGCATGTTGGGTTACTAGTGTGAATGGATGCATTACCTCTCTGGTGTTTGGGACAATGTAATTGGAAGTGTGGTGAAAATAAAGAGTATATTACATCATTCATTTCTTTATTTTAGTATCAATCAGTCCTCTAGCTGCCTCTTTCATCTTATAGGATTGTAGGAATGGATTTGAGAATCTGTTATTGTGCTTTCTCAAGTTAGCTTGGATCAGAAAAAAATTTAACTTATGTACCTTTCTGGACTTCTCTTTTCATTTAGGTAGTGATAATTTATTCATATCTTGTGCAATGCAGCTTAAAGGAAATATATATCCTTCTTGCACCATGTATATGCCTTCATCTATATGCTGGTTGGTGCTGTTCTGAAATGTCTAGTTATTGTTACTTTTCATTTTCCCCTTTCTTTGTTTGGTTTTTCATTTCTAAAACTTCTAGTCTTGTTTGAATCTCTAGTTTGGTATCGCTTCAGATGCATGATCAGTACTTTCTGGCAAGCTCCATGGATGGTTCGGTATGTATCTGTTCTCCTTATGGTCAACATTTTCGATCCAAATATTCTTTATTTGGAATTACCTATATAATATAAAATAGTTCTCTTCATATTAATCACCCTTTTGGAGGTCCGTATTGTTATTCTTCATATTACTTAATTTGTTGAACACTTATTCTTTACTTGAGGGGTTTATCATGTATTATTCAACTTTTTTATTAAAACTATTTTTAGTTAAGCCCTTGCTTTTCCCTTTTCTTTTGAGCACGTTCTATTGCCAATGTAATCTTTTACCAATGTAATTTTTGTTTCATGGTTCATATGTCAATACTGTCGTTTCTTCATCCATTGCTTAGGCTTCTTCAGATTCTGTGAAATGGAAGATTATTCTGTGGAGCGAAATTCATTCTTGATTTCTTCTTTGTTTGCAATTGCAGATTAATCTCTATGATCATCGCATGATCAAGAGAGGTCCTGTACAATCGTATGAAGGGCATGTAAATTCCCATCATGCTTTGCAACTTGAAGTGGACAAGTCTGAAAGTTTTCTATTAGGAGGTTTACACACTTTATTGCATGTTATTCATTTCTCTTCTAGCCGAAGATATGAGATTGAACTTTGGAAAAATTTTGTAGGCGGAGAGGACTGCAAAATAAGGCTTTGGAGCCTCAAGTCCGGTGAGATGCTCTTTGAAGAAAAAATTCCGAATGAGGTTCCAACAACTGTGTGCTGGCAGTCAACTGAAAGTACCTTTCTTTGCCTCTCACCCGTTTCATGAGATTATCCGTTCTTCATTTCTCCTTATACCCTGTCTCGTGTGAGAGGCAACGGGTGATTTTGTGAGCTCTGATTCAACCTTTTCTCTTGTGTAACTTTAAATTTTCTCTCCAGGGTTTGCCAAAATAAGACCAGATCAGTATAAAAGCTTTGTACCTGAGCTACAAAATGGCTTGGGGGCTTGGTGTGGATCACGTGAAGGAATATATTATATGTCTTGGCCATGACAGATTAAATTTCAGGAGTGTGACGTGGCGGTAGGAAGTGCATGATTTATAGGGTGCTTCTCCTTCATCGTTGGAGGGCATCGCAAAACATACGTAGTTTTGGTGGACAAGAAAGAAATGTCAACTGTAGCTTAAAATAGAGGCAGTCTTGTAACCCATTTATAGCTTAACGTAAGTCTAGGCGCAGGGTTAAATTAGGCAGTTTCAGTTGGAAAATGTACAGCGTGGTTATTTTTAATGCAATAAACGGTCAATTCAGCTGATGAAATGCGAGATTTTTCTTGGAAGCTAAACTTGCATCAATTTTAACGCTTGTAATGCTTTTCTAAAAGCATAAAGCCATGGTAAGCTGAGCTGATCATCATGCATCTTTTTGGTACGCACATATCTCAATTCATTCCTAGAGTTAGAAAGGGCACAGCTCATGGTCTATCCTACGTTTCAAATACGAACTTTTGATGTTTTTGGGTTTTAAGGTTTGTTACGGCTGACTAGTGACTTGTATATTTGCGGATTTGATCTTCAAAAGCACTTGCATTTTTTTAACCGAGGGGGACAAGGGCAAGCTGTTGTTTTATCTCTTTCTTTTTTTCCCTTCTGTTTGAGGGTGACTTGAGCGTTAAGCCTGGCTATATAAGCCATCTACAGTCACCTATAGTGCAGGCGGTAGATAGGTAGTTGGGTATGGATGAGTGATTAAACTAAAAGTGAAGACAGCATGATGGCTCCAGGCCATTTCACCTGCTCTTCTAGACTTTTGCACAAGTTTAGAGATAGATGAAAAGACAAAAATTAGCAACTGTCTCGAGTTAAATTAAGCGTGCTTTAAGGAAAGTTTTTACAATGGTCCAATATAATTGCAAATTCTTGTCACTTTTGCGTGTTGCATTTCTTAGGGGTAAACTGAGATGAACTTTTTAATGGAATTCCTGATGATACTTACCATCCAATTGTGCGATTGACACAAGAGTTATAGTGAAGCCATGGCAATAATGCGAATTCCATATCTACAATTATAGCTCTTCAGGTTTACAAATCAACAACTTGAGTACACAAACTTGGTAATTTCTTTCAATACTTGTGGACAAAAAGTTACTCGTACGTCTGTTGCTCATATATTAGCTACAACTTCTGCTGGGGTTGCAAAAGTCTCTTACAATGCCTTTGAGTAAGAACTTTTCACTAAGCATAATTGCAATGTATCATAAGAAGTCAAGAATATATCATTGCATGAGTTGAGTAAAATCTAAATCCCACGCTAAATTTAAATTGTGAATGAAAATAATATCACAACTGTGGTTGGGTATATTACCGTACAATATGAACAAGTATACACGCATTAGCTACAAGCTTTGTGATAATACGTAACTGCACACCTGATTAACCCACAACCCCCAATTTAAATCTTAGGCTACTTTAAATGGTTGTTGAATGCCAACCATATTAAGCTTGGGTAAGTGATTGTGTTCTTTTTCCAACCATCTGAAACTGGGAGTAACCTCCTCTTCAACCATGATAATCGTCTATTTCTCCATTCTATTTTTTCAATAAAAAATTCATATCATTTCTTCAAACCAATTATCACTGAAATACTGCATACGATTGAGATTGTTTAGGAATATTCATATAAGTTTCCACAAATATGCCAATTGATAAGAAGAAGAAGATTAGGGCCGCTATGAACTTCATATGCACTAGCATTAAAGAGTCCTTCCTTCTGTGGCAATGGAGATTTACGAAGATAGAATCCTACTCTTTTTTTGACTTTGTGGAGGAACATTGGCGTCTTTATCCTTTGAAAGATTGCCCATTTTCATGTCTCCTTATAACAACTACATTCATGTTCTCTTTTTGCAAACTTACATTTACTGTACTGTCTTGTCTATGCTCCCGGTTGACCGTAGATGAGTGAATCCTAAAGGAAAAGAAGAGCGGAATGGTCAAACATGTTACACAAGTAGAGCTTATATACCAACCATGCAAAAATGGATCATAAAAGAACCATCTAAGAATTTCTCTAAGATATAAACGTCTATATATATGTGAGGGTGGTGGCAACTCAAAAAGAAAAGCTTGAGTTGGGAAAACTAGAGTAGAGTGTTATAAAAATAGAAAGACATAGTTGCCATACTAATTTGGAAAATAGCAGCCATATGAGAAAGAAAATATGACAGCAAAGATTGAAAAACGGAAGCATTTTTATTCATTCAAGCTGCCACTTTCACATAGTAGATAAAACTCATTGAGAAAATCATGCTACTAATAACCATTAAGCTTAGGAAATTAAACAACTACATTGACTAAGTTATTGTTGTAGAAATAAAGGAAAAAAATCTGAACTGAAAAGGTGGAACTGAAATGCCAGCACGCTAACACTCCTCCTTGGCATTTTGGTGATAAATTCTTCAAAGCTTCAAACTTTCTATTGGCAGTGGCTTTTAGAGAAAAAATTTTTCTTTCATTTTTGTAGTTAACGTCTTCACTCCAGTAGGATCAGAAATGGAGCAACTTTTGTCTTTGAATGCTACTGAGTACCTGTTTTCAAGTAGCTGGACAATACTTAATAAGTTTTGGCTAATGTTAGGCACAAATAATACATCATAAATAAGTTTAATACTTGAGTTTGTTTCAGTAATGGCTACGCGTTTTCCTTCAACTTTCACATATTCACCATTGCCCAACTTTACCCTAGACTTGTAGGATTCATCAAGATTTCTGAATGTGGCAGCATTATGGCACATGTGGTGTGTGCATCCACTGTCAATGAGCCATTCATTGGAGGAAACATTGTTTGACAAGCAAGAAGCTACAAAAAGTTGCTCCTCCTATGTGTAAACTCCATCTACCATTCATGCATGTTAAGATTGACAATCTTTGTTCTTGAATTTGCAAACCTTAGTAATGTTTGCGAATTCCCACCTTACTGCAGTATGCACAAGGTGGGAATTCGTAGCTGTTGTTTTTGTTCTCTTTGTTGAAATTCTTCTTCCTTGTTCCAGCTTGTTGGCTTTGGATATAAAATACACCTTCGGTAATCTTATCTTGCCTAATGGTTCTTCTTTGCTCTTGTGCTTGAAGAGCATTCATTAGCTCAGTTAATGATATCTCGCTAAGATCTTTACACTCTTCAAGAGAGGATATTTTGGATTCAAATCTCTCTAGAAGAGTTACAAGAACTTTTTCTACAATCTTGCGGTCAGGAAAATCTTCTTCAAGCAATCTGATGTTGTTAACAATTAAAAAAATACGATCAGAATACCTGGTAATTGTTTCATCCTCTTTCATGTTTAGAGACTTAAAATCCCTCTTCAAATTCAACACTTGCATTTGACAGCTTCTGTCACTTCCTTGATACTCTTCTTTCAATCTATCCCAAGCTTTCTTTACTGTCTTGCAAGTCATGATCCTGTAGAAAACAGAGTGTCCTATAGAATTTTGAATGAGTGTCTTGGCTTTGGATTTTTTTTCACTTTTTCTTCACTGTTGAACTTGATTTGTGTCATGATGGGATCTCTGGGTAAAGGAGGCACTGGCATATCTTCTGTTACAACTTCCCAAAGATCAAAGGCCTCCAAATAAGACTGCATTTTTACTGACCACATTTAATAGTTTTCACTATTGAAGACTTCTTAAGGATTTAAAGCAATGCTACTAGAGGACATTTTGATTATGGTTTAAAAGAAAGGTTTAAAAAAAGATGTAAATATACTGCTGCAAAGTGTTTAAACAAGTTTGAAAGAGGTTTAAAAAATTGTTCAAAAGATAGCAACAAACAAGTTGAAAATATGAGAAAGTTGCTACTGTAAAATTGTTTTAAAACATATTCAAAATAGTAGCAATAACAAGTTTAAAACAGAAGTATGTAAGCTACTAAAACTATATCAAAATAGCTACAGTAGTTAAAAATTTTGGACGTTGGTTTTGTGATTAAAAAAACTATATCAAAAAAAATTTATGCAGGTCCTATAAGACCAACTAAAGCTCTGATATCAATATTGTAAAAATAGAAACATATAGTTGCTATACTAAGTTGGAAAACAGCAGCCATATGAGAAAGAAAATATGACAGTAAAGATTGAAAAATGGAAGCACTTTTATTCATTCAAACTGCAGAATTTATACATAAAGGAAATAATAAACTTTCCTATCTACCAGCCAGTTTCACACAGTGGATAAAACTCATTGAAAAAATCATGCTACTAACAGCCATTAAGCTCAGGAAATCAAGTAACTACATTGACTAAGTTATTGTTGCAGAAATAAAAGAAAAAAAATCTGAATTGAAAAGGTGGAACTGAAATGCTAGCACACTAACATAAAGCACCTAAGAACAGGTGTTGAGATAAAAGGAAAGTTGGTATGTTTGAGAGCAATCACTTGTACGATTTTATTAAAAGGAATTTAAACGAGAGAAAGGAAAGAGTTAGGTTTAGCAAAAGTATGAAAAAGAAAGTCGTGAAAGTAAAGTAGAGTGCTCTTGTAAATGTTGGTTTTGGAGGTGATGGAGATGTATGGAAATGAATGGTTTTATCAATGTCTTGTTTGCTATGCCGGTGAAAATATACAAAATACATTTGACACTAAATAAAAAGAAAAAAGTTAAACTTGTTTTTTGCTATATTTTCTTGTCTAATATAAGAGGTCTCTTTTTTCTGGAACGGTGAAGCTTGAGCATTTCTCCACCACTAAGGTTCATATGTATAATTATGAATCAAATGACTTTTTAGGATTGTAATGTGAGCAAAGGTTAAGGTGAGATGTATTTGGATAAAATAGCATAAAAATCATCAAAGCTAGTAAAACAAAAGTAACATTCAATGTAACATCGAGCACAAAAACTAACATTCATTCAAAACTGGGTAATATTAGTTACGATAAATGCAAAAATTGTGTTTCATAGCTCAAGTTCAAGCTCTCATACACGAACCACATCAAGCATATATCACTACAAAAATTAATCATAAACAAGATTTTGTAACCATAAAGAGTGACCCTTAAAGGCAACATCTACCTTATATGCATTATACTCAAATTACTCATTCAATACAACTTTAGGAGGCGTCTATAATTATAAACAACTTTACAAACTATATCATTTCCTCCTTGATAATTTTATTTAAACATATTTTTTCTTTCTTTTCTTTTCTTTTTTTTGCCTTTTCTTTTATCTTTTTCTTTTTATATAAACCTTGAAAGAAGCTACACTAACAATGGAATTCGTAACATGACATTCTGAAAAATATAACCAATATATACACCCCTACAATTAAGACTTTTGTACATCCACAGTCATCAACTATTAACAAATACTCCACTATCTTTATGGTTTGAGTAGGATATTTGTTTAAGTTTAATAAGATGTAATGTGGTTAATACAGAAAAGAAAGGCTAATAAAGCTCAAAAGAACTTAACAAATGAAAATCATATAAATAGGTAAGCTATTTGGTTAATGTAGCTTATGAAAAAAGAATGCCTATATCATTTCTATGTTAATACTTGTGATAAAACTGTAGTATTGAATAGAAAATCAAAGTGAAGTCAGGATGTACATGTTATGAAGGTCACACATAAACATAAAACAATGAGACTGATATAAATCTGTCAATCTATAAAGGCTAAAAATCTAACTGGCTTTTGTCTACCACTAGTCACTAATCTTTTAAAGATAATACACATTAACTAATCACAAAAGTAAAAGTACATACGAAGTTGCTATGGATTCTTCTAATCAATTCACACTCTAATCATGACTATATAATCCTAGAATAAATAGAAAAAAAGAGAGAAAATGTTTGTTTGTTTGTTTTATTCCCTCTCTCTTTTTGATTGAAAACTTAAAAACACACAAAAACCAACAAACTTAAAAACAAACATGCAAGAATTGATGTGTGTCCTACATACAATCAAGGAAGTAATCATGTTGATTATCCCATCTATAAATAAAGTTTGTATGAACACTCCAAAGCTGGTTATAAGATTGAGAATATGAGTTATAGAAAAAATTACTTCCTTCCATGTAATTTTAAAAAAAATTCTTGAAACACAAACATTAAACAAAAAGTGAAAAGATCAAGAAATAACTGAAAAGAAACTAATTAGAAACAAATATATACAACACTAATTAAACTCAAGAACAAAGCTAAAGCACCACATTCCTCGATAAAGGTGTCAAAATTTAGCACGTCATAACACTACTCAAAATAAACTAGACCTACAACTATAACAGTGTTGAATCTAGGTCGATCCTAATGAAAATAATCGATATTTAAGTTTGGGGGGATTGGATTGTTTTAATGACAAAATCCTACAAATGTCATAGCCCAGTGGTATGAGGCGTGGGTCATGCACCCAACAAAATCTTGAGGTCTCAGGTTCAACTCCCAAAATCTCCAAGGAATGGGGATAGAAGGTAGACAACCTAGGCGGCCAAATGGGACAAAATCTCTAGGGTGCGGGTCCCACTCCCAAACCAACACAGAATAAGTAATTGAATTTTCATAAAATCATTCATCAAAAAGTGATAAAAAAGTAGTTTTTAAGTCAACGAAAGACAAAAGTTACTGTGATTATTGTGATCAAGATGAGTACACAAGAGATAACTATTTCAATTTGGTGAGGTTGGTAGTTAATGTTAACATTGCAAAGTTTACCATTTGAAGAGGAAATTGAAGGAGAAATTTTCAAGCTAGAATAACTCAGTGTTAGAGTAGATGAAATCATGAGATTGCTTAAGGGAAAGGGAGCAATTGTGCAACATTATTACTGCAAAAAAAGTAGAGAGATAGCTATTTCTTTTGTTGGTAAACACAACAGTTCCTATTTTGCAGGTTTTAGATGCAAGCTCTTGGATCATTGATACAAAAGTTATACTAAGTCCTAACTTAATTGTATTCCAAAACTTAATAAACCTTGATAGAGCTTTCTTGATTTACTTACATCATGGAATAACCAACATGCTGATAAAGCTAGAAATTACATATAAATAGCATTACATATCCAAAAAGACAGGAGATGTTTTTCTATGGAAAATTTGGGGATGGACATTGTAAAAGGTTGTGTCTAATAGAAGAGCTTCAGAAATTACATATAATAGAAGAGTTGTAGAAATTACATATAGATAGTATTACATATCCAACAAGATATGAATAATATATAACAAGTTAAACTTTTTAGACAGCGTTACAAAAATTACATGATAGAGTAACAAGTAAAAGTAGGTTGTAGAACAAGAATGGTTATGGACAAAAATTAAATCATCTCCAATTCTATCTACATTATACACATAAATATAGTCAGTTACCTATCATTCTCACACTGTCAACTACATTCAATGCACAACCTAAAGAAGAATTGAGAAATTATATTAACAAAAGAGACAACGAAGAATGGTGTGAAACAGTTACTATAACAAACACAGACAACAACACGTCAGTTTATAGCTAGTGTACTCGTCCAAGAACACTCTGTCATGTGAAGAGGAGCAAAAGAAAAGGTATGCCATATGAAACCCCAATCTAAAAGGGTAATAATTTGAATGGGTAATTTAGGGTTTTAACCCCTTTTTTAAAAATTTCTTCAATTTTCTTAATTTTAATTAATTTGTTTAGTTAACTCCTACATGTATAATTTTATACAACTATAATCAGGCAAGTTTCGGATTTGTCTTATGTGGCTTGCCACGTTAACAATATTAATAAAGATATTAACGTTAGGCTAGTTTAAAAAAATAAAAATTTAAATATTTAGTTGTTACTTTTTAAAGTTTGGACTATAATTACAAAATTGAATAAATTTTGAAATTTTTTTGCAATTAACTCATATTTGAATACTTTGATGATTAAAATTATTATAAAGTTGAGATCATTAAACACAATTTAAAATTAAAATAAGTCATATTAGCATTTAGCTGACTGAATAATTATGAAAAATTAATAGAAACTTAATGGAATAGGTTGCAAATAATACTGTTTTATGAATATTACGGTATAAAATAATATCAAATATAATGATATGAACAAAATTAAATAATTGCATACAAGTATCAAGTAAGAATTTGCAAAGTGGTAGCTGGATTAAAGAATTTTCATCCTTTGGCTTTTGATAAGGCTAGTGGAACGGTAGGTTCTAGTATTTACCTTTCCTATAAGGAATAAAGCGAACATCCATCAATTACGAGAAAGCGTTTCTTCCATTTACCTAGGCCAACAATAATTCTTAAACTCTGTCACTCACGCATGTCTCTTTTCCTTTTAATCTCGTCTCGTCCCAGGTTAAAATAAGTTGAACCCGTCGGTCGGTTGCATAAGACCTAACTGTAAACAAATCATAAATTGAGCAAATCAAATAATGGAATTGACATCTTGATAATGGAGCCATGTGACCGTCGACCCCACACCACTGTACTTGAAACGAAAAAGGCCCCATTCTTTGACTTATGGCGAAACCCAACCCCAGGTAAGCTTGTCTGGTCGTATAATTGTCCTTAATTATACCTAACCTCCCCCTTTAAAGTATTACCTATATTATATGAAAAGACGCAGAATAAGACACCTTCTCCATTTGGCTTTGTGATTTGAAGTCCCAACCAAGGCATTAGGATTTAGAAGTATGTATTTATTAGGGTTGTGGCGTTCCTTGCAAGCAATGCAGGTTTAGACTGGACGGTGTAGCGTCCGGGGAGGTATATCACAAATATAATCTATTTTTCAAAAAATAGCTATAGTGGAAGTCTACTGCAGTACTAGGTAGCAATTTAATGTAGACCTGTTAATCTGTGTCAGCCACAAATCCTCCTGTAGCTTTTCTTCTGACAAACAATGAACGACTAAAACTAGAAAATCAAGCATGAATGGGCAGGAGCAACATAGAGATTACAATTCACCTTACCTGATGTTGTAATCTATATGCTACCATCTCAGAATGAGACACTTGGTAAGGACATAATGAAAATAATTGCAATATTCCTTTTCTGTGTTTAGATGCCGGCACGCAATCAAAGTACATTATTAATCTGCGTCCATACGCTACCGTCTTTTCCTTCATCGGTCAATCAAGTAAACTAAATGGGAAAAACAATACAAACCACATACGGACAGGTGTAGTAGGACCATACCTGTTTGATTCATCTAATTAACAGTTCTTCGTGATACAGCATCAAAGCCGCGCTGGAACCAGGAAGCGACACGTGTTATGTTAGATCTCACAGGAGGGTTTTTTTTTTAAATCAGGAAATGTCTTCGTAGAATCTTAATTACGAGAAGATATTTTTAAGTCATTCACTCCTAAATTAATTCCCGTTCGAATTAAATAGGTCGGAAATACTTGTACACTCCAAATTCAGAGCGTGTCGCTTCTACTGCTCCCCTTCTCTGGTACTTTCACGACATAATTTGCACAACCGTTTCTATGAATACGGGAATATCAAAATGATGTTGACGAGCTCACCAATTCTGTATTTGAGCTGTCCTTTGTCGAAAAGAAGGGACCAATCTTTGGCTGAATTAGAAACTTAGCCAGCGATTGATTCGTGCCGCATAATCAAGGTTCAAGGCTGCTGTACTTTCTGCTAACAGCGCATACAGGAAAAGGCCTATGTAAGAATGAATCTCCTTTAAGAGAAGCAGGAATGGGTGGTCCTCATTTGTCGGCAATTGGGGTTTTTTACGCCAACTCAGCAATCAACGTCAAAAACAAAAACAAAAAAGGAATTAATCTATTTTTGTATTCTTCTTCATATTTTTTGAAAAAAGTCATGAAGAGTAATCATCAACTTTACCAAACATTTTTTACTGTCGGTAGAATTTTTCTTCAACTCTATGATTTGCGTTTAGGAATGGTAAAATAACAGGAGCGAGGTGAACGGAAAGAATTTGGTACGTCTAGGGTAAGATAACGACAGTCATATTAAAAGAGATTCTTCTCCCTAATTAAAAAACGTTTTTTAAAAAAGAAGAGAGTATCTAGAGGGGAAAAAAGAAAAAGAAACCGGTAGTTGTTGATTAAAATTACTCTGGACTTCAGCCAATAACACTATCAAGACCAATAAAATCACTTAACCAGTAACAAACTAATCAAATGATAAAGATAAATTATACATCAGATTTGCAAATTTTAGAGATCTTAGGTTATGCAAGGTTGATGGATGGTTGTGCATCAACCTATACATATCCCTAAAATCCTAAAATTTACAATAAAAAGGCATATTCATAGGCAATTGAAGGGAACAAACATTAGTAGGTATCCTGAACTTCTCATAAGTGACTCAAGAGGCAATTTTGGTTTATAAAAGTGAGAAACATGAAGAAATTCTCGAAAAATCCATCAAAATATAAAATCAAACATTTACCTTGTAAAAATATTCGATAGAAGACAAACATGAAGTTTTATAATTGTGAACTTGTTGTTTTCTATTTATTTTTCTTTCTATTTATGTTTGATTTCATTTCCGATCATGTGTAACTGAATTCCTTTAGTGTCTAGATTAGATGACTCCTATGTTTATACTTGAATATGTTTTGATGCTTTTATTAATGCAATTGCTTGATTGAAATATTGTGATTTGATTACGTATTTAATATATGTTCTTGTAGATATAGAATATTAGATCATAATATGATGTCATAATATAGAAATTGAGAAATCCTTGTATGAATAAATTTACTGC
>JANPWT010000247.1:23445472-23460235 GCA_024678245.1 Erythroxylum densum | reverse complement strand
ACACAATTCAACCCCCCCTTCTCGTGCATTCAATATCGTTTTCTAAGTGTTGTAATAACGTGTGATTCACTTCAATTTATTTCTCTTTTTTTATGACTATCTATCCTTAGAAAATATGGAAAATGATTAAGTTTTTTATATTGTGATTTTGATTTTGTTGTTTTATCTTAGGATGGTCAGAAGCTAAGTGTCAGGGAACTAATATCCAAATCTAATCATCATTAACATCTAATAACAACAAGGAAATAAGAAAATAGTAGAGAATGAAATATGAAGTTCTTTTCTTCTTTGCCTTGAGTGGAAAATCTACAATCTTGTTCTTAAGAGTTCTTCTCTTTTGATCTTCTTTAATTACGATTATATTACTTTTAAGTGGTGTTTTATATTTTTTTGTATAGTTTTGAGTCTTCTAGGGTTCTTTTTCTAGGTTTTTCCATGTGTATACCTTCCAAAAATAGTCTAGAAGCATGAAAAGTTTGCAAAAATTTGCATCCCCCTTCATGATCTTGCATGGCATTGCCCAAACTATCTAACATGATTGTGCAAGGACTTCCAAGATCATCTGAAAGGCTTCCAACCTTCTGCTCCTTATTGCACTATCGTGCCTAGGACTACACTATTGTGCTAGGCTTGATTCTCTAGCTTTTTGTTTATCTTTTCTTCCCTTTTTCCTATCTCCAATGATCACTAAGTAAATCAAATAATCTTTGAAATATATAATTAAGATCAAACTCTTGCTTTGAACAATAATTAATTAAACAAAACACACAAAACACTAACAAGAACACAAATTGAAGTTCTAAATATATGATTATCATTTAGAAAGCACTAAAAACACTCTAACACCTAGAAAACATACTTGGTTTTACACCTATCAACATCCACACGCTTAAATCTTTACTTATCCCTAAAAAAATAAAACCACAAAATAAAAAATACATAACACATAGACAGGTATTAATACAATAATGGTACATTGACATCAAATCTTATGAAATTAACTTAGCCATAAACGTCAATCATATAAAAAGTTCCAACACATTCACTTTTCCATTCATGTTCAAATGCTTTCATTTAAATAAAAATATCAACCAAGATATCGACACCTATTCATACATGTATGGAACTTGTAAGCATGCACCCATTACTTATATAACAATTAAAGAGGTAGGCCATCACTAAATACCCACTCATGAAATTTATTTTGACATTCAACAAGAAGATCCATAGGTTCAATTTGATTAGCAATGCCATATTATCAAGTTTTGTTAGAGTGTCATTCTAGGCTTTTGATGCATAGATAAACATTTTGTTATGAATGCCCCCAGTTACTTAGATATATCACAACTCAGAACTAGCTACTAACTTTATTCTTAACCTCCCTTTTTTTAAACAAGTAAGTGGAATAAGAAATATATTTAACAAATTTATACAACACAATTTGGGGTTTTTTTTTCAATTTTACTTACATCACTTCTTCCTAGTCAATCATTTCAATGAAAGACTACCAATGATATCTACCAATTAAAATAAATTTAATTGCAAGTGTATCCAAAAAGGTTTCATATAATGAAATAATAAGAACAATATTCTAATCAACATGCCTATCCACCTCAAAAACACTTAAAACACAAACTTCATAAGATAATGTTTCTTCATAAATTAAATGATCATGTTCATAAATAAGCTAATTTCTTTCAATTTTATGCCATTGCACATTCAAACAATGGCCACATCATGTAATAAAATGTTTATAGAGTGCTCATATAATAAAAAAATTAACATAATGTTAATGCAAATTTACACATAAATGATATACAAGTGCATATATGTCCCTACACTTGAAAAAAATTATCCTCAATATGGAAAATGATATATAACTATACATAAGTAAAAAAACTGGTAAAACAAACAAAATTAAAAGAGAGAGAAAAGAAGGGTAAGAGTACTCATGGGTATTATAGAGGTGATCAAGTAGGAGATAGAACTTAGACACACTTCATGTCATAAACATTCATCATTCAACTCACTACAAAATAAACATAAAACATAAAATAATAAAGCACTATCAAACATTAAATTATGACAAACCTAACTAAAACATAACATGCAAATTTTAAGGTCACTAGCTTGACAATTTTAGTGTCGTTATTTCAACAAACTCTTTTTTAAATGTCAAGGACCTATACATTATCAAATTATAATGTAAACTTCTTATTTCTAAAATTTTCCTTCCCATGGCTCTCAATCTCTTTCTAATTTTCTCCACCGTTCTCTTTTCTTGTTTCCCATCAATTTTCAACTCTATATTGCGTGGTTTCTCAATGGAGGGTATCATGGATGATTCGATTCTCACTATGATCTCTTACTTCAATTTAACACCCAAATCCTCCTTTCCTAGTTCTCCTTCGTCCTCTACTTTCCCAACACTCACTTTTTTTATTACACTCCTCTTGCTCTTTTATACACTCATCCACTATGTCGATCTTTATGTAAGAGACATTTTACTTTGAATTCTTTAGTAATTTATTCTTTTTAAATTTAAGTTGCTCATCAACAATCCAAAGAATAATTTTCGGTCATAAACATCCACCAAGGCTCTTCCTGTATTCATAAACGATATACAAAAATTATTAGACAATTTTGACCCTCTTCAAATTCTAGCACTATGAAATCTACATGAATAATAAAATTTTCCAATTTTACTAGCAAATCCTCTAATATGCCGAATGATTTCTTTATAGATTGATCCACTAACTGAATAAGCATGGATGTTAGATTCACATCTTTTAGCCCCAATTTTTTAAAAATTGAAAAAGACATAAGATTAATGGTTGCACCTAAGTCACATAATCATTTAGGGAATTCTAAATCGCCAACTAAATAGGGTATAATAAAACTCTCTAGGTCTTTCAATTTTGAAGGCATATAGCTATTAATTATGGAGCTACAAGTTTCAATTATAGAAGCCATTTGATTTTCCTCCCAAGTTTGCTTGTTTGATAGTATATCCTTAAAGAACTTCTTATATGTAGACATGTGTTCCAAAGCTTCCACAAAAGACAAGTTAATTTGTAATTTTTTTAGCTTTTTCATAAACTTTTCAAATTATACATCCAATATGTTCTGTTATAACCTTTGTGGGAATGGCATCTTTAATACATTTGGAGGAGGAGGAACATAAAGAGTTTCCTCTTTCTTCTCTTCAACCTTGTCCTTTTTCCCTTGGTCTGCTACTTGGTGGGATTCTTCTAACTGGCTTTTACTTATTATTGTGATGACTTTCAATTACTCCCTTAGATTTGATTTTGTGTTGCTTAGGACACCCCCTATACTTTGTGTAGACAATGCATTAGCTAATCCCAGATTGTGAATGGAAGATGCATAGTTCTATACAATTTGATCAAACTTAGTTTTCATCCTGCTTTGGTGCTCATCCTAGCTCGTGAACTTTGAATTTAACATATCCATTAGCTTATCCATCTTTAATTCTAATGGACCAAGCCTATCTTATCGAAATCCTAGTGGGCCTTAAGTTCTCATTTGAATTTTCGCATTGTTAGACCAAGAAAATTTTGACTAGTTCTTTGACCTAGGATTCTAATTAGATTAGGGATTATTACTTTCTTGACCATACTGTGCTCCTGCAAATTTAAGGGGCACCAAGTTGTTGGTTTCCACTAAGAAGAAATCAGCTCAGACATTGCTTTGTTGTTTACATAGTTTACATCCATGCTACATTACCTTGAGTGAACTCAAAAATGTGAATTTTCGAATGTTTAATTGCTTAACTAGGTTTGCTACTTCAACTTACAATGTTCTCAATAAATCTATAGCAAATACTCCCTTTTGATCTCTAAAGGATGGCTATTGTTTACTTCTTTCCGATGTCTATAAACAATTATTTTTTCCATCTCTTTTAATAGATCATGTCCTACCTCAACCTTTTTCCACATTAAAGAGCCACAAGCTACTGTATCTATAGTTCCTCATGTGGATAGATTCACTTCATTGTAAAATGTTTACAAATGGAACTCCTTTAGCAAGTTGTGATGTCGGTAACTTCTTTGCAATTCTTTGAATCACTCATATGCTTTATATAAAGAATCCCCATCACTGTTGAAAATTTATGATTTCCATTATAAGTCTAGTGACCTTCATTAAGGGGATGTATTTAGCTAAAAAGTCTTGCAATAGCTACTCTCTTATTGCGACATTCTCTGGGTTGAGAAAGCTCAACCATACCTTGGCTTGATCTTTAAGTGTAAAAGAAAAGAGCCTCATCTTGGTTGCATCTTTTGATAGCCTATTATATCTGAACATGTCACAAATCTCTAAGAATTTGGCCAGGTGAGCATTAGGATCCTTGTTGGCTAGTATATAAAACTAATGGTTGGTTTTTGCAGCTTATTCAACAGTGTTGGTTTGATTTCAAAAGTATTGGTTTGGATAGGTAGTCTCATTATCCCTTATTGATTTACATGAAACCCTATTCAAAAGGGTTCTTTGTTATTCTCTTTGATTTTTTCCTGTGTGATTTTTATTTTTCACTTCTTGGCATCTCGCTTTTTGAATCTCCCTCTCTTACTTAATGATGTTAGAAGCTTACGTATTTTTACGTTACTTAAACTCCTTATCGATCTTGTGTTTATGCAACTAAAATCACATAAGAAAAACATTAAATTCCTACTTGTTATTAGTTTTAAATAGAAGAGCTTTTGTACTATAAGTATACAAATCGCAACTTATAGTATAAGAGATATTGTTCCCAAGAGGATTATATTATCAACCAATAATTCTTGTAAACTTTGTTTACGGTAAAGAATAAGATTATTAATTAATAATTAAGCTAAGAAAGAAGACTTAATAAATAAAATATGAACAAGCTACGAATTAGACAACAATGATTGATTAAATAATAATGAAAACTAGGAATTACTTCTATCTTTATTTGTTTTCACTTTATCTTCTTGATTTAATCATACTTGATCCTAGATATCCTATAGTTATGATTACCCTCTCTCGAGATCTAATTAAGTAATCAAAATTAAAATAAATAGAAATTGTATTGTGATTTATCAATCTATTAAAACTTTTTTCTAACAATGAAACCGGATTTGAAGCAATCCTATGGATAGCTAATAAGCAATTAAGGTCTCTCTTTAATTGCCTATATTTGATGTTTATATGTCTATTGAGGTACCAGGTCTTACTATTCAACATAATACAAGTGATTCAATCCAATCTCTTAATCCAAATTGATTATAAATAATAAATAAATCAAGAATGTAAAGTTCAAAAAATAATTCAAGACTAATTCCTATGAAGGAATTTAGAAATCCATAGATGCATCTAAATATCCAAATATAGTCATCATTAACATCTAAAAACAACATGGAAATAAGAAAAGAGTATAAAATGAAATATTGAATTCTCTTCTCTTTTACCCTGAGTTGGAAAATCTGCAGCTTTTTTTATAAGAGTTATCCTTGTTCATGAGAGTTATCCTCTTTTGATCTTATTTAATTATGATTATGCTACTAATAAGTGGTGTGGTGTTTTAAGCTTCTCTATATACTCTTGTTTTGTCTAGGGTTTTTCCACATGTATATCTTCTAAAAAAGCTTCGAAGCATAAAAAATATGAAAAAATTTGCATCTTGGAAAACATTATGCATTGTCTTGCAAGGAACTATCTAAACTCTCTGGCAGATCATTCAAGGAGTTGCATGATCGTGTTAGAGGCTTCCATCCTTCTTATTGTACTATTAGGTAAATGATTGCACTATCATGCTAAACTTGATTCTCTAGCTTTTTCTTCATCTTTTTTTCCTATCTCCATTCATCACTAAATACATAAAATAATCCTTGAAATAAATAATTAAAATCAAACTCTTAAACAATAACCAAAAGACTGACAAGAACATAAATTCAAGTTCTAAACATGTAATTATCATCCCAAAAAACACTAAACACACACTCTAACATCTAGAAAACATACTAAGTTTTACACCTACCACTAATGTGATAGTGTAATTGACCAATGTCTTTTAATAGCATATATTATGATTTTGTAACATATTGATCAATCAATATGCCATAATAATTGATTAATTTTATTGTTGATAGCCATTGTAATGGTTAGATTTTATTTCTAGTGACTATTTTAGGTTGTTTTAAGTATAAATAGACTATATATAAGTTGTAGGAATAAGATTAGGCTACCAAAGAGTTATTAAGAGTATTGAAAGGCTAGAAAGTACATATATACATTACATAACATAGATTGAGCCTTTTTTCATTAGTTGAGCAAGAGAAATAGTTTTTAAGTTGTATAATTGTTACAATTAAGGAAATTGCTTATGAGACACTTTTAAGAGTTTCTCTTGAATAGGATTTTCAAAGGTTTATTTTTCACTTATGGTAAAGTAAAAAAGTTGTAAGAGTTCCTCTTTTTTGTGGAAAATAAGATGTTGTATAGAAGATTGCTCTTCACTTATTGAAAGAAGAAGGTATGAATTCTCAGCTGAAACCATTCATTAGATTAAGCAACTAACTAATTAATTTCAAATAAGAAAAAAGTGAATGAACATACATCTCATATGCCATATTGGGACTAATAATTAACATAAAAGTGGGTCTAATTCATCACATATAATTTTCTCACTAAATTTTGGGTATGGATCATTATGGTACCGTTTCATCGGCCAAGTTAATCAATATATATATAGACTCCCTTTCTTATAAAGTGATAGTTATATTTATTAGGTAATAGGATGAAACACTTCCTTTTAGCCATAAGGGTTAATATTTAGGAAATTTAGGTCCTTATATTTTAATGATAACTATAGTTATATATAAAGTTAGAATAAGGTGCTAAATGATAGAAGTGAGTGAAGAAATAATGATAAGATAATTATTGCATTAAATAACAAATTGGTTTATATTTTGTTTTTTGCTCTTAGTAGAAATTAATAACCATAAGACATCATCCATAAGAAATGACACACATTTAAAGTGAGTGGAGCGATATTGATAAAAGAATCATTACTTTTAATAAAAAAGGGGCGCATATTTTTTTAACACTCTTAGTAGAAATAAATTTAATAAGGTGTCTATGTATAACACTGCCATAATATATGACTCGCACTTAATTTCACATATGTTGGAACTGCTTAAGTAAAAAGGAGCAAAGTGAGCTTAGTACTTTATCAATATAAGTTATTTGTTTTATATGGTGAAAATGAATCAATTTCATATATATATCCAAAAAGTTTTCTGGAGATGAAGAGGTAGAGCAATTTTCGTAGCGAATTTTGTCGAATTACCACCCGAAGCTAACTTTGCTAGAAAATCCGCAAAGCTATTAACCTCTCGATAAACATGAATGATGGACGATGTCGAGACTGAGAGCATACATCGAATTTCGGCAAGCGCTGCTTCATACCTCCAAGGCCAAAATTCGGAATTATGGGTCAGTAGTTGCACAATGCCCATATTGTCTGTTTGAACCTGTATTTTTCGGAACCCACCAGCAACACAAAACTGAAGACCACAAACTATGGCCTCTATTTCCATGGCAAAGCTAACATTTGAGTTACAGTATCGACACTCAGCAAAAAAGAAAGAACCATTGGCATTACGTACCACGAATCCCCAGCCTGAAGGTCCGGGACATCCAAGCGATGAGCCATCAGTGTTAAGAACAACGGTACAATCATCCGGGGGTCTCCAACATAAAGTCATAATCTTCGGCTTGCGAGGTAAGTGAAATGGACAGTTAAAAGATTGGGACAAATTCACCATTTCCCGTCTATCCTTTGGAAGTAATTTATGAACTCGCACCATAGAGGAAACATGCCGCATAATCGAAAAAATCAGGGCTAAGACCGTTGTGGACTTACCCTCATATATGCACAGGTTACGCATTTTCCACAGTTCCCAAAGGATGAAATAAGGTATGACCGAAATGATCACAGTTCTTGCAGTTGCTCCCCTTCCAAGCGTAGACCACTCCCGTATAAAAGGCCATAGTGCAGGGGGGAAAGATAAATGAATATCTAACAGGGCTGCAAAATGTCTCCAGACCATTCTGGCCGAGGGACACTCATAAAAAATATGCTGCACACTTTCGGCTGCCAAGGAACAAATACTACATCTCGATGGATTTAGAAAGAAGCCCAACTTGTTCAATGTTTCCGAGAAAGGAAGAATGGAATTATAAAGATGCCACACAAAGATAGAGATCTTCTTTGGTAGAAACTTATTCCAAGCTTGACGAAGAGAGACATTGACAGGGTTACGGGACCGTACCAATTCATAAGCTGAGGAAAGGCTGAATTTTTCGGTAACAGTTGGTTTCCAAATTCGCCGATCAGGCCCAGAAGAAAACTGCTGTGAATGAGTATTTATAAATGCAGCGTGATCAGGTTGCAAGAGAGGTATAATGCAGCTCAACAACTCTTCTCGCTGGGAAAAGAAATCCCAGATAGTGAGCATTGGGATAGGAAATTGTTGTACTTGATCCAACGAAGAGAAACCTCCGAGACCTGACCAATTATCTGTCCAGAAAGACACCAATCCAGTATGGATATAAACATACTCATGTTCCTGAGCAATCCGATCTACTTTGGCAATTCTCCGCCAATGCGTTCTACATCTTGCAGTCGGTGATAATGTGGTAACAAGTTTAGCCCAAAGACCCTCTTGGTTTTTGACTTTCCAGCATAACTTAATCGAATAGGCTGCAACAATATCCTCCAATTTCCAGAATCCCAACCCATTTTCATCCAACGGGAATGAAAGACAATCCCATGAACGCCAATGTCGTTTGTTATCTGCAAAATAGCTTCCCCATAAAAACTGTTGGAAAACCTTCTCCATTTTGTGTAGGATGGATTTAGGAGGTTCAATAGCAACGAAGACGTGTTGTGGGATGGAGGATAAGACATGTTTGATCAAAATCATCCGAGATGCAGGGGATAACCACTTATTCTTCCAACTACAAACTCGTGACTCAATTGCCTCAACTAAATGAGTGAACATACGCTCTGTCTTTCTGCCCCGGAATAGTTTGCAACCTAGATATTGCAAGGGAAATAGCCTTGGCCCATTTGCAGGAGCTGCAGAACATCTCTTCGATGATTGTGAGACACGCCTTCTGGCAATAGAAAACAACTTTTTTGCTTGTTAACCTTTTGACCCGTGGCTGCTTCATAGTCGGTAAGCAAGAGGTTAAGCTAAGCTAGTGACCGTTTATCACTCCAGATAAAAATAATTAAATCGTCGGCAAAGCAGAGATGAGAGACGACTTCTGAGCTAGTAGGCACACCATAGGACAATATCCTGCCTTGCATCACAAATGATTGCATAAAGTGAGTTAAAGCCTCCGAAACTAAGATAAACAAGTAAGGTGACAAAGGGTCTCCTTGTTTAATGCCTCGGGATGACTGGAAGAAACCCACTGGACTACCATTCACCAAAATTGAGAACCAGCTGGATTGAAGGGTCCCAATAATCAGCCTGATAAGCCCACCATTGAAACCAAAGGCCGCCAATAGACGGGATAGAAATGACCAAGAGACACGGTCAAAAGCCTTCATCATATCCAGTTTGAGAAGTATATTACCACCTCGAGCCGGGTGGTTAAGAAATTGACATAAATCCTGAGCCATCAGAATATTGTCCACAATGTCCCGCCCAGATAAAAAAGCCGACTGCTCTAGGGAGATCAACTTGGGTAAAATAGTTTTCAACCGTTCCGTAAGTATCTTCGTGAAGATTTTATTCAGGAAGGTACAGAGACTGATTGGTCGAAAGTCGGAAAAAGAATTTACACTTAGCTTTTTCGGCAAAAGAGTAATCAACGTGCTACTTACTGCACGAGGAACTGGAATCCCGGACATAAATTCAGTACAGGCATCAAAGAGATCATAACAGATGATGTCCCAACAATTATGATAAAATGCTCCACAGAATCCATCAACTCCGGGCGCACTAGTGGACGATAAACTCATGACTGCTTGCTTAACCTCCTCCATTGTGACCGGTTGTAACAACAAAACATTGTCCACATCCTCAACAAGCCTCGGTATGTAACTTAGCAGACTAGATGTTGCTTCCTCCTCATCCTCAACTACCTCCTTTAATAAGAGGGATTGAAAGTATCTGATCGCTTCAAGTTCAATGTGTGCCGGGTCTGTTAACCATTGCCTATTACTATCTCTAATCTTGTGTATCCCCAATCGTGTTCATTTCTCTGCCAAAGAGGCGTGAAAATATGCAGTGTTAGCATCACCCTCCTTAAGCCATTTCAATCTCAACTTTTGAAGCATAAAATCCTCATGTTCTTTAAGCCGTAGTAACAGTTCAGCTTTGGATTTGTTCAGCCTTATTAGAACATCATTGGTCCCAGATTCTTCAAACTCCCGTTCCAGCTACATAACAGCTGATTCCGCCATTTTCAGATTAAGGAAGACATCCCCAAACTTCTCCTTGTTCCAGAGTCGCAAACAGGATTTGAGGCGACGAAGCTTTAGGCAAAACCGTAGCATACCATGACAGGCAATTGGCTGAGCCCAATTCAATTGTACCAAAGTGAGGAAATCATCGCGACGTAGCCACATCCGCTGGAAACGAAAGAGGCGTGGGCGTGAAACTTGTTCCGTGTCAAATTGGCATAACATCGGGCTATGATCTGACCCCATTCGATTTAAATTCTGAGTTGTAGAAATGGAAAATAGATCGGTCCACTTTGTAGTGACCAATGTCCGATCCAACTTCTTCATAACACGACCATTTGATCTAGTGCCGACCCAAGTGAATTCAGCACCCTGCGTGGGGAGTTCCAACAGACTGCAAGAAGCTATGAAGGAGTTAAAATCATCCATAGAGGCAAGCTCAGGAGATCCAAGACCGCTATATTCATCAAGATTGCGGATGACATTAAAATCACCACCCAATAACCACGGGACATTAGCATGAGCAGCGCGGAAGGCACATAAGTCAGACCATAATTCAAGATGACCACGCCTTGTCGACTTCGCATAGATGACAGAGATATAAAAAGCAGTTGGCATATTAACATGGGTTAATTGAAAATGCATTACTTGTTCAGTACCACCAAGTAGTGTAGCTGAATATGCAGTGGAAAAAAGGGCCCAAATTTTATTAGTGTCAGAAACATAGCCGGTTGGAAAGTGTAATTTCCGTAGTAGGCGATCCAAAAAACCAGGTTGCATCATTGGCTCAAGCACAAAAACTGCAGACAATTTGTGCATATCAGTCAGAGATTTAAGACGACGTTGGGAGGCCGTGTTACCCACCCCACGGATATTCCAAATAAGGCTACTAATCATGATGGAGTAGCAGGAGTAGCATGAAGAGCTCTCGCCGATCGGCGGAGAGATTTATCCTCAAAGGTAACTTTTTTATTTTTCGAACCCACAGGACGGCCTCGTTTAAGGAAAGTGGTTTCACCTTCGGACTGGACCATTCTGGAAAGTTCGACAGGCTGGTGACCAGATGTGGTGCCCAGCCAGAAATTATCCTGAACTTGGATTGGGACGGAGCCCGCAGAACTGGTTGGAGGTAACACTACTGCAGGTGAAAAGGGCTGGGTGAGGACTGCCAAGGCTGGTGGTGGTAAGGCCGTATGGGCAGGGACCTCATGGGAATCAGGCGGAACAAAAGCTGTAATAGCAGGATCGGAAGTAGCAGGGCTGTGCGCAGGGAACACAGAAACAGGGGCAAGTGAAGTAGAAAGGTGGATAGATTCAGTAACCGCATTAACCAGGACTTCATCATGCTTTTCAGGAAGCTTACTAGTTTGGGGAACAGATGGTGGAGGAGAAACAGAAGGACCAGAGGCCTCATCAAGCGCTGACAAAATCTCAAATTGAGAGGAACAAGGCACTGTAGACGGTAAAGAGACAGTAACAACAGTAGCGGCCGGTTCAGGGGGCTGCGCCTTACTCAACGGTGCATCAGACAACACAGAATCATGAGCAGAAACAGTTGGAAAAACAGGGGGACCTATAGGTGCGGTAGCTGTATCGAGCGCGGACATGCCAGTAACAGTAGACACGCATTTAGCCTGCCAAACCCGAACAGGAGGAGGTGGTAAATCTGAAGCTACAGCGGACTGGTGTTGTTTGTGGCGACAAGCAATTTCCAGATGTCCAACCTTCCGACAGTGACGACAATACGAGGGCAAATTCTCATATGTCACAGACTGAAAGAAAGCGTGCTCTGCTGTGCCCAATCGCAGGCGAGATGGCAAATCCTTCAACAGATCTACTGCAATACACACACGAGCAATTGAGGGCCGAGAAAGATTTAAAGTTGGAACATCAATTTTCAGAGGGACGCCGATCATAGTGGCCATCAAGTGAAGGTAGTTGTCATTGAAACAATGAATCGGCAAGCCTTCAAAGGAAACCCAGATGGGAACGACAGAGGATTCATGGTCGGGGTGAAATGCGGGCGACCATTTAAAGACTCGCATGAGGTAATTGTCGAACGTCCAAAGGGCACGCAACCAGCAACGTTGATAATCTTCCTCAAGATCAAAGCAGATGAGAACATGACGGAAATCAATCATGCCGAGGGTAAAGTGACCCTTAAATCCAATTTTGTCAAACGAAGATCGCAAGAAATCCATCTTCGGTCGACCTTTGGTGAATTTGCCGACCAACGCCAGATGAAAAGGAGCAGCGAGCTGAGCTTCTTCCTCCGGGGAAAGGAAGAAGGTCGGTTCACCCTTATACATCGTGGGTCGAGACTCAATCTGGATCGCAGAGGGGAGCGTCTGTAAGAGCGTCCGGGGAGAGGGCTTCACGCCCGTGAGAGCCTGGGCGAAAGAACGCACTCCAGCCGGTGGAGGCGTCGGCGTGATGCCGGCCATGGGTCGCCACCCGATCGTCGCGTCGATCTCGTCGCAATCGCCTGGATCTCTTCGCAATCGCCGCTTCAAATCTCTTCGCCAGTAACAGTCAATAAGATTGGGAGGTCATTCTATTTACACAATTTAGGGGGTCTCAGTCTATTCTTTATGTATGACTTATTAGGCTCTTAAATATGTTGGTAATGAATATAAATTATAATCTTAAATCATATTTAGGATTAGATAAATTAAACTTTTCTAATTTATATTTAATTCTCTAATTAAATAAATTGTATCCATAGATCAAGATTATTGTCTAGCAAATGCTTTATGACAACCCAAATATTTAGAAATGTTAAAGTGATTTTGACTAACCTTTTTGTACATAATTTTTTTTCATATAATTCAATCATTTCATCTTATAATACTCGAATTAGACATATAACATGAAATTAATACTATTTTATTTAAGTTCAATCATATTAGTTTTCCACAATTAGTAATTAATTTTATTAGTAACATCTGAAAACTATTACCTAAGTGTCATTATACCTTCGATAAGGATTTCCTGAATCAATAATAATAGAGAACAATAGAACATTCTTCTTAATCACTTTAGGGTGACGAATCTTATATGATCACTCAACTACCTTCAAATAGTTCACGTTATATTCAATGACTATCGAATAAGTTATCCTTGATAATGATATTTCATAAGTAGTATCAAATTATAGTAATCCTTAATGAGACTCTTTAAAGATCTCAAGTCAAATAATCTTTTATACAATCATCACAACCATAATAAGAATTTTCATAGATATATAAGTAATGTTCCAAATAAAATTCTCATATGAGGTCAGTTTAATGAAATTGGTCTCTAATAAATACCCACACATTTGTTTAATTATTTCCATACTTTATCCTATGTGATGACTATTTCCTGCATAAGAAGGAAACATAATTGTGTTAGTATTTTTATGCTTTATTAATGCCCAATCTTGATAAAATAATAACTAAGAATAATTTAGGGATAATACATAAATACAATATAAATCTCATAATAATGATCTCATCATAATTTCATTTGTAATATACATTTATCACATAGACTTCATCATATGTATTTGAATATGTATAAGATAAATAATATTTTAAAATAATTATATTACTAAACTAGAACCAACTGATTAGATGTAGGGTATAACCAACAAAAGGATGGTTGCTAACTTTTATGTCACCAGGAATTATGAAATGCTATATTTAATTATGCACTACAAGTAAGATCTAAGGTGGGTATGCTAAAGCTTTCTGTGTTGGATCAAATGAATTATAACTATTTGGTATAAATCATAGAACCTTCTTTGCCATATAAGTTGGTTATCCTTTATCCATTTATTATGGTGATCGCATGAAAATTTCAAGAATTGGATTATCAAGATAAGAATAAAATTAAAGATTTCAATAATGTTTTTGCATATAAAAAATCTATTAAATGTTTTTGAATGCATTTATTTTTTAACACAATAAACACAAAATTTGAACAAATTTGGAGAGAAATACTCTGAAAGGATTATACACTAGACCTTGAAAAAACCTAGGCATATGATGTCATTATTTTATTTGAAGAACAACCTAAATGGTGACTCTAATCACCTTAAATCGTATGTTATGATTGTAAACTACACTAGATCATAACTTAATCTAAAATTAGAACAAGTTTTTGGCACATTGAACAATTGTGTGCTCAAAGGAAATTTCAAGGTTGTAATGTAGGAAAGGATAAGGTGAGATGTGTTTGGGTAAAGTGTAGCACCCCACACCCGACGAGACCCGAACCCGATATCCACGGTGATATCCGAGCCCGTGACCCGCGAGGGTGGC
>JANPWT010000247.1:23408067-23421217 GCA_024678245.1 Erythroxylum densum | reverse complement strand
TTGCCTTTTATACTTCTTGATCATATAGGGCTTTTTCTAGGGTTTATTTTCACTTGTTTATTTTTTAAAAATAGCCCCAAATCATCAAAAATACAAAAATCTCAAGACTTAAAAAAATTGGCATTTGCACATGATTGTACAATATAATAGTTGGAGTAGTTGTGAAGCCTCTTTCACGATTGTGTATGATCATGATAGAAAATACGAATAGGAGAAGAAGTGAGGGAAGGAAGAAAGAAGAGAGAACAAATAAATAGTATAGGGCTTATATGGGGTTTAATTGACACTTGCATTATTGTGACAGTAAGTCCTCTACACACTTGCATGATTGTGGAAAAGAGGTTTAGGCACCAGGCTTGCTCAATTACATGATCTTACATTTTTGCAAGATCGTGACAGAGGGTCTATTGCTCCAATTTACAAGATTATGCATATGTATAATCATGAGCCCTTAATCGTATTTCACAATATTTTTCACAGTTCATGCTATGAACATCCATCAATTAATCTAACTTAAAATCTATACAAATAATGCAACAAATATACAAGAAAATATGGAAAATCTATCCAAATAATAATGTGCTAATTTTAGGTCACTACCAACATTTTCATAATTATGACAGGCAAGCCTCCTACACCCTTGCTCGATTATGATAGAGGTGATTGGGCACCAAGCCTGCTCATTTACATGATCATGCTTTTTTGCAAGATCGTGACAGAGGGTCTAGTGCTCTAATTTGCATGATTGTGCATATGTATAATCATAACCCCTTAGACACATTTTATAATATTTTTAGACACTTCATACAATAAACATCCATCAATCAGACTAACTTTAAAACCATAAAAATAATGGAACAAACATACAAGAAATTATGGAAACCTATCTAAATAACAACATGATAATTCCAAGGTCACTAGTTCAACCATTCGATCTTTTTTTAATCAAAGGTTGGTGGAAACTTCTCAGTGGCCTTCATTTTGGCTTTATCTACTTCTATACTCTTGCACGATATTTTATGTCCCAAAACTACACCCTCATACACCATTATCTTTTCTTGTTCCCCATTTAGTTTGTTATAAAGTGTGATGGGTAGAGTATAATCGTCCTTGGAAAGGTATATATATGGTGTGTGTGTAAGTGTTTCAACTCTAGAGTGGTTGATTTCTTAATGGAAGGTGGAAAGGGTGCTTTTGTCCTTAATAAGGTATCTTGATTTGATTTCTCATCTAACTTCTCCTTTTTCTCTAGCTCTTCATCATCTTCCACATTGCCAAAATTAGCGTCTTCTTTATAGTTCTCCTCTTGCTCTTTTACACATTCATCATCTATATTAATTTTCATGCAAGACTTTCTCTCCTTTTGATTCTTTAACACCTTACTTATATTGAAATCAACCTGTTCATCTCTAATCCTAAGAATTAATTTTCTTTCATGACCATCAACAAATGCTCCTCCTGTATTCATGAATGGTCTACCAAGAATTAATGAACAATTTCAATCATCTTTAAAGTCTAGTACTATGAAATCCATAGGAATAATAAACCTGTCGACTTTAACTGGCACATCCTCCACCACACCAAATGGTTTCTTTATTGTTTGATTTGCAAAAAAAAAACCCTGGAAGTTGACTTCACATCTCCTATCCTTAATTTTCTAAAAATAGAAAAAGGTTTAAGGTTAATACTTATACTTAAGTCACATAAACACTTAGAAAATTCTAAATTACCAACTACATAGACTAAAACTCCCTGGATCTTCCAATTTTGAGAGTATGTAGCTAGTAATTATTAAGCTACAACTCTTCATCAAAGAGACTATTTGATTATTCTCCCAAGTCCACTTATTTGATAGGATATCTTTGAGAAACTTTATGTACTTAGGTAAAGAAACAGATCCTAACGAAAACATTAGGGAGTTTTCCTAACCTTAAAGAAATAGATCCTAATGAACTTGGAATGACAGTCACCTTTAGTAGTGAAGATGAGCTCGTAGAAGAAGAACATGAATAGAAAGCGAGTATTATAAATAAATTAATGGAATTCCATGTTGACATAAAAGTTGAGCGACATGAATTCAAGAGTCAAAAGAAGGCAAGGGTTAGCTTCATGAATGGAGTGAAATTATAAGAATATAGACGAAGAAAAAGTCTTCGTCCAAAAAAGAAAAGTAAAGGAGTGGCAGAAGGTAATTGAAGAAGATGAGCTAGAAACCTCTATCTAGGAAGAAGAAGAAGAGTGGGTAGAAGTGGTTGAGGAAGAAATGGTAGAGGAATCAAGTAAGGAAACTACTGATGAGGTGCTAGTAGTGACCTTAAATATGGAGGGTTTCCACTTCCTCAAAGACAAATCGTTCAAGATAGCAGATGATATATGGAGTTTTGTTATTCCCTATGTTTTTAACAATTTGTCATTAAAAATGTCATTATTGCTTAAAACTAGATTCATTAATTTGATAAATTATGTTCTTGTTATTATCTTGCAATATGTGGATTATTTGCAGGCCATGAAACTGCTTTGTCGAGAAAAGGGTAGAAGCAAGATGTTGATTATTGATCCAAAATGACCTTAAACATACAGGTTATGTTAAGCTAATGACGTTAAAGAACCGTCACATGGGAGGCAACCCATAAGTTAGTTTTAATTTTACTTCAATTTTGTTATTACCTTGTGTTTGCTTTTATCTTAGTAGAGGATGTTATTTTCTATTATGTTATTTCTTTTGTTTCTTTTTATCTTTTCCTTTGAAATTTTGCAAGAATGTTAGTCTCATATTGGATGGATCCAAATCAAAAAATCATCATAGTTAGGAAAGTACCACTAAACCCTCTCACTCCCTCTCACTTTTTCATAAATGCTTATATTGTGCACATTAGAGACAATGTACAACTTTAAGTGTGGGTTGGGTTTAATGAATTTTTAGCTAATTTCTTCAAGCATATTATAATCAAGATTATAAATTTTATTAATTGATATTTTAAATTGGTTGAATCTGTCCATGAGTATTATATGTTATTATTGAATATTGATTTGAATTGGTGTGCAAAAGGATAATGGTTATAATAAAATTAGTTCTCTAAGTCATATTTTTCTTAATCATTAAAATATTCAAGAGGAAGTGAAGAAGGTAAAAAAAAAAACTAAATAAAGAGCAAAGTGAAATCAAGCAAGATAAAACTAATCTCATCTTTAATCATCATCAGTCTTGAATAACAACATTCATCAAAACTTACATGTTTCTAATTCCATACTCCCAGAGGATGAAAAAGAATAATACTGAAGAGAACTTTAAAAAGTTCCTAGATAATTTAATAAGTTTCATATCAATATACCCTTCATTAAAACATCAGTTCAGATCCTTCATATGCCATATTTTTTTAGGAGATCATCTTAACAAAGAAACATTTGAGGAGTATGTTTTGATGTTTTTAACTAAGGAGTGCAGAATGATCTTGTAAAATAAATTACCCCAAATTCAAAAGAACTAGAGAGTTTTATCATTCCATTCCATTTTGGTGCTTCTAATGCTTTTATTGTTTATGTGATATATATATATATATATTAGTTTTAACCTAATGCCTCTATCTCTTTTCAAGAAGGTTAAAATAGGAGAATCCAAGCTCATTACAATGTCACTGTAATAGTAAAAAGTCCACTTAGTACCCAGTTGGGGTAATGAATGACCTAATTACTATAATAGGAAAATCCAACTTTCATGTTGACTTTTTAATAATGTATATGAAATATGAATTGGGGTTCCCATTATCTTAGGGAGAACATTTTTCCCTAGTGAAGTGGCAATAATTTATGTAGTCGATGGTCAGTTGACACTTAAGGAACGCAAGAAGAAAGTGTAGTTCAATATCTTCACAGCTATAAAAAGAACTACTTCTGATGACGAGTGTTATAATATGGATGTGATCAACTTTATTTTGCATAAGTACTTACCTAAAGTTATTTTTTTATAACACTATATAAACATGTATAGCTTTAGAACTAAAAGAAGAGCAATTTTAACTTATGAAGTGTTTTTTTAAGTTTGAAGGAGAGGGACATACAACTTAATGTTCACAATTTTTTAAGGAATTAGGAGGAGGAAATCTAAAATCTTTACCATCTACTAAAGAAACATCAAACTTAGAATTAAAGAAATTACCTTCTTACTTTGGCCATGCACATTAAAAGAAAATTTTGTTTATCTTACGAATATCTCCTCTTGTTATAGCTTTATATAGAAAGGTAATTAAACTCATCCAATTGGAAATCTTATATAAGTAAAGTGCTATGTGGGAAGTCTAAGTAAAAGATTTTTAAAAAAGAACATATTAGGAGGCAACCTAATGTCTTAACTCTTCTTTTCATTTATCTATTAAGTATTAGTTTTAGTTTTAGTTTTCTACTAAAGTTTTATCAATTTCTTTTATAAGAAGTTATTGATAGAATTTATTAGATTTTACCTAACTAACTAGGCATGGTTTAGGGGAGATTTCTCTACCTTATTTACCTCTTATACTTACTTTCATTATCTTATTTGTATAATATTGAGTAAAATGTCATGTTTAAGTATGTAGGGGTGAATTTTAGAAGATATGAGTTTTCTTTAGGTTTTAAGCTATAACTAGTAATTTCGTTTAAGTTGTGTGTGTTTTTATTTTCATTTTAGGTTTAAAATGTTCTATTTTTAGCTTTCTTTTTAATTGGTATTTGGGATCTCATTAGTTACTTTAGGTTGATAACTTAAGTGTGACATAATTCTTAGTTAAGATTAGATTTAAAAGGTTAAATACATAATATAATTAAGTAGTTACTATGCAAAATTAGACATTATAAAGGCTAGGAAAACAAATTCACTAGGTAATGATGCTTTGATTTAATTTGAGTTATCCTCTGAGAAATTAAGCTAGTATGAAATTGCATATCTATGATAAGTTTAATTTCATAACGAAGACTATTAGTTTACCTTACCCAAAATTTCAAAAACTTATATAAATAAGTGATACCTTATGAGGAACATGTCAATTTGAAGTTTTAAGCTTGATAAAAGAGGTATAATAGTGTTTGCTTTGTCATTTTTATTGATTTATAAAGGAGGTAGAATAATGAGATTAAACAAAGTGAAGTTATAGATGCTATTAATAAATCTTCAATAACAAAGAGACGTAATATAAATGTATTGGTGTTCGTGAAAATTCTTGAATTTCTTTCCATCAAAATTAAATAAACCAATTACCGCAATTGTATTTAGGTTATCAAAAAGTCCTCTCTAGTTCTTCCCCATTTATTACTCAACATAGAAATAAGACTATAGAAGTCCTTACATTGATAAGTCACGTTATAAGCACAACAGATTGCATCTAAAGGCTTGAAGAGTAACTATATTGGAAGAATACGTGGGTGTCAAATTCAAGATGTTGTCTATATGAAGGACAATAGTTGATGATGGAGCTAGAGCTAGGAATCTTCTTAAGAGTGGAAAGCTTCTCTTTGATTGTCAATTATAAAATGAATAAGGCTTTAGTTGAACCTTGTTTAAACCACACTTCTTTATGCCAATGTAATGTGAATTTGGTTTAAGGAATATTTTACAAGACTTGTTAGAGAATAAAATTAAAGAATGGTTCAACCAATTTATGTTGTCTTCCCTGATGGAGTTTAGTGAGAATCCTGGGTCTACGTTCAAAATGACTAATAGAGTTGAGGAACTCAAAAGATGAATTTTACCACTAAGCTCTTCCTTAATAGATATTTGTATATATATGATGTCCTATATATTAGAAAATTGAATTAACATTCAAAGGTCCAAACTTTCACCAATTATCATTCTAAAAGGCGGTGATAACACCATCTACAAGAAAAATTCTAAATTAGAATCTCACCTGATTTTTAATCTTAATAATTCATCATTTTCAAAGAAGAGTTTGCTTTTGACTTCACACTCCAAAAGTTTTTGCCCTTTAAAAACTACATATGAACCCATTTTACCCACAAGAATTTCTTTTCTTTTAGCATCCTCTAAATTCTCTTGATTAAAAGATTTTGTTAATGAATTTTAATGAATAAACACCCAAGCATCCTTCATCTTTTAGAGTACACATATCAATCTATCTTTCTTTCACCACTAACTTTCTAGTGGCTTCATAGGACCAAAGAAAAAACTTTGAGAATTCTCTCATTTGTTTTGACTAGTTTGACCATAATATAAATATATGAGGTCTAGTAAATGTGTATAAAATTTAAATTGGGGTTAATGAGATGGGTTCTTTTGGTATAAGAAAGGCTTTTGCTGCACCAAGAATTACTCTCCTTTATATCTTTTCAAAAAGTAGAACAAACTTTTTTCACGTTGTCCATTTATAGGATATTGGAATTTCCAAATAAGTAAAAGGGAGATCTTTGTGATGGAGGCTAATTAAGATGGAGATCCAAGAAGCTAGGGGGTGCTACAATAGAAGAGATGATGACATATCTTTTGCCTTTGTTTTATAGTGAGGTCTAACAACTCCTTAATATTTATTAGAGAATTCATTAGAGCTGTAATAAAATTGAATCATACTTGATAAAGGAAGTAAGTTATCTTTAAATAATAAACTAAGAATCCTGAACAACCTGCATTTGTAGTGATATTTGAATATCTTTTCCATTTTTATATTTTCTAATTAATTTATCGAGAACTTAAATACAAGAGTGAGTATTTAAGGGATAATGGGTCTCCTTATATCATGCCCTTCCTTAAATTATCTTTAAAGGTTCTCTATTAACTAAAATCCAAAACAATATAGTATTTATGCATTGGGTAATCTAATTGATGAATTGACTTGGGAATCCAAATGCTTGCAAAGTGTGAATGATAAGTTACCAATTGATATAGTAAAATTCCATATGGAATTCCATTTTATTGGCATAACTCTTAATAGTATTAATCCTTTTATATTTATGAAAATTTTCTTGATGAACTAGGATACTGTCCCTAATTTGTCTTACACTTATAAAACCAGCTTGAGATAAGTGAGTGATAGAGCTTAAGATAATTTTAAGTCTTTAAGCTAAACATTTGGCAATGACCTTGTAGGTTATGTTGGAACAAGAAATTGATCTAAATTCTTACAAATGGTTAGGGTTAAAAGACTTCAAGATAAGGTTGACAAAGGTTTTATTGAGTTATTTAAGTGCTTTCTCCTCATTAAAAAATTAAAGGACAGCATATGCTACAATCTCCATTGTGATCCTCTAAGACTTTTAAAAGAAAAATGCATTAAGGAAATTAGGTACAGGTGCCTTATTATCATTTAGCTCAAATAGGCTTTCTCAATATTTGTTTTATTAAAAGGAGAGACCAAGAAGCATGCATCAGTGTCAGATATAGATTCAGAGTCAACGAATTTGATGATTTATGGTGATAAGAAGAAAGTGGAAGAGGACCCTAGGATCTTGGAGAAGTCATCAAATACAAGTTCATATGGTTCTTCTTAAGACAAAACCATGATGCCTAAAGGAGATTGGAGAGAAGATATTATATTTATGGTTTTCCTCGAAAGGATTAAGTTATGAAAGGATTTCGTATTCCTATCCCCATCTGATAACCATATGGCCTTTGATCTCTATTGTACAATATATTAGTTTACATCTTAGGTTCTAGTGTAATTAAAGAGAGCATTTCTTAAAACTTATTTCTTTACGAAGTTTAATGGATCTATGGAAAAGAAATGCTAAGCTTGAAGAAGTGAGGCTTTGGTCTCTGTCATTACATTATTAGTGTTCCTGTACTTCTTGAGATTCAACTTTTTGAATTCTTCCTTAACTATAATTAATTTCCAGTAGAAAATGAAATATTTAAATCTTGGAAAGTTATGCCTAAGATTATTCTTAATAGCATCTTCAAACCCCTCATCATCAACCAAAAAATTATTGATCCTAAATGGAAATCAAATCTAATTCTTTACTGAGATAGTCAAGATCTATATGGTCAAACAATCTGAGAAAAGAAAGCATCCAAATTTATCATTGCTTTCTTGCAAAGTAGAGATATAATGACTATCAACTAAAGTTATATCTATCTTATTTTATAAGGGACCAATGCCTTTTTTGTTTAATACACTTGGTTGAAAATTGGTTTTCCATTCTTAAGTCTGTTACTTGTAATTATCTTAAATATTCCCTTACATTATTTGAGAAATTTCTAGGACATATTCCCTTTAGCTTCTTATATATTCATGATCCTGTTGGAATTATCATGGATCATCTAAGGTGTATTAAAAAGTCATGGAATCTTATATAATTTATTCTAAAAATGACATCTTTGAAACATAAGGTTGTGAGCATAAACAAAAGTGGCTTAAAAGGTTATTGTCTTCCTTAATAATAAGACTAGGAGGTTGATCATTTGATCAGTGGTTAAGGAATGCATAATATTAACCTTCTGAGGGCCAAAAGCCAAATAAGTCTCCTATTAAGTGAGATTTATAGTTAGTAATATTTTTCAATGTTTTGTAGAAAGTATCAATTGGAAAATTTATTTTCTTTCAATTAGGTCTCAAGCAATCCTATTAAAATAGTTTTTGAATCAAGTAAAAAAATCCTTGAAATTTTGTTGCTTCTTAGGGTAATTTAGCCTTCTCATATTCCATATAAGAATAGACATCAATTAGGGAAGGGGTTAGAATTGTTTCCTTTGGTTTTCCTCTTTGATTTGCTTATCTAGAGACCCTCCGTTATCAAATTATTTGGTGCTCTATATATTAGCTAAAGCACTTGTAATTCCCTATTTTGTTAATTGGCATATTATTTCCTTGTTTGAAGAGTTTATATATATATATATATTTTCTTGTTGTGGTCAGGTTGTCCTTAGTGAAGTCTTGAGTTTTTTCTAGAGTTAAAATATTTATTCCTGTAGTCCTCTTTTAGGCCCTAAGTATTAATGACGTTGTAGTTGACTTTAGAGTCTTAGTGGTTTTGTCAGGTTAGTTATTATCAATCTCAACGGCTTGACTAGGTTGCATAAGCTATTATGAACTTTCTTTTAAGGTTTTATTAAGTACAGATATATCATCATTCACAGAAGGATCTATAGTTAATTTAATAGTCATCAATTCATCATAGTCTCTAGTAGAGAAGACTTTATTAATGGGTTCCCATCTTTTGACTTATTACGTTAAATGTGGTCTTTGCTTATAAGAGACATTCATCATATAGTAGATCAGCTCATCATTTCCCATAAGCCTTATAATTGGAATATGGTTTTGTAAGTGTTGGATATCAATAATAACACATATTCTAATATAGATAACCCACTTTAATGTTATTGTGGATCCATCCATAGAGATTGGTTTATTAATGTAGCTTGTATGGTAGCTCAATACCCAATTTTTTCAATATTCTAAGGTGATTTTATGGAGGTTGATCCGTATAAGGACATTCTTCTACTTTTATCTTATAAGGATGATACCAAGTCTCTAGTTTTGTAATAAAAGTAGCTTACCATTAGAATTCCATAGACAATTTAGGATAATGAGCTGAACATTTGCCTTAATATCAAACTTGAAATAGAAGAGAATCTCATTGTAACAAAAGCTTCCTTCGACCCAACTTTTTCCATTAAGAATGCACCTAAGAATTCATAATAAGGTAAGTTGAATGTTTGTCCATGAAGAACCTAACTAGCAAAGAACCTCATATTGAACTCCTTGTTTTAGAACTTCAAATGATGAGGAAACTTTGAAGCTTCCTTCATAAAGAGATAAATGAAAGAAGAGCATGATTAAAGAAGGAGAGAAGTCTCCTAAAGCCTACTTCAATTAAAGCTTAGAAGTCTTAGATTGAGGAGTATAACGTAATGATTAATAGGGATGCAACTTCTTAAGGAATAGCAAATAACCACAATATAAGGAATAAAGGAAACTAAAGTAAAAGATGGGGGTTATAGGTTAGAAGAGGAGAAAGGGGAACATTAGAGGGGTCTAAGGTGGAAAGGTTGGCATAAGACAAGGGATTAGACTTTTATTAAAAAAGGAAAGGAAACCAAAGAGGAAATTAATGATTAAAAGGTTGCCACTAAAGACAAAATGTGAGAAAGTGAATTTGCAAAATAATAAGGTTGAAGAAATAATAATCCAGAATAACACCAAAGGAGAGAAGCTTAGACAAAGTAGGGAGGAAGATAGAATAAGTTGCAATATGAGGAAAAAAGGAGAGGTGGCAGAAAAACTAAAAAATAGTTTTCGGAAACCGAAGAAAAGAAGGAAAAAAAGGGTGAATAGAAACAAAGGTATTAAATGGAGAGAGTAAAAAAAGTAGTAGTTGGAGGAAGAGTAGATAAGGAGAAAGAACATAAATCTATATTCAGAGACAACGAGGTAAGAGCTAAGCAAAATACGTAGCAAAATGGAAGAGAAAGAAGAAACAAAATGTAGCATCTCTTAAATCTCAGACTAATATTGTCTCTTTGATCTTGAATGTATCATAAATCTCTAAAAATCTAAAGGCATTAGAGTCCTCATATGTTATTCCATCAAATTATGCATTATGTTATAGCATCTAGATTACATGGGGCTTGATCTTAAAATAACTAAAATTAATCTATGACTTTATAGTAATCAATTGATCCCCATAAGATATGGTTTAGAGCACTCCATCACTATTTTGTATCTTGCCTATGTGGTTTAGGGTTGTGTGTCTAGTGTGTTTCTAGTTTTTTGTTTATTATGTTCCATTTGATTCTGGCGAAGTGTTAGCTTTGGAATTTCATCTAGGAAAGTGAAATATCAACTTGTCATAGACCAAGGATACCCCTAAAAATTAAAGTGAGAAAAGCATAATGAAAAATAAAATAAAATAAGTATAAAGAAAATTGAAGAAATAACTAATAAAAATAAAATAATAAACATTATACAGGACTAGAAAAATAGTTATTGGATTTTCTAAAAATAAGTGGCTTCCCTAATAATGGCATGAAAAATTACACAGGTGTTTTCTCTATATAATTATCTAAGTTTTTACTTATTTATTTTTAATTAATATAATGAATTATTATTAATTTTTAATAAAAATTATATAAGGTATTAAAATAAACTAGTTAATTAATTCATATAATTAATATCTAACTTTAAAAAATATATTTTAAGAATTAAATGAAATAATTATATTAACAAATAATCTCTGAAAGGAGCTACAATAAAAAAGTCGAAAGAGCTTTAACAACAAAAAGCCAACAATGCTAGCAATATAGGGAAACTATTAAATCACAACATCATGAACTCCTTAAACTACATCTTGTGTAAAGTGATTCTCATTAAATTCATTGCTTTGATTTTTTCAACATTTAATTATTATGAGTGATGAATGCATAACTATAGTAATATTAACAACCAAAACATGTTTTTTTTGTTTTAATAAGAAAATATAGCAAAAAATAGAAGTTTAACAAAACAATCCATTAGTATAGTAAATTGTTTTAAGCCTTACAATGTTTGAAATTTTATGCTCTGCTCATCATATTTGAATGTTCACGTGGTTATGAGAATTAAGATTCATGAATTGTCAATGTTTATAGGTTTAGGCTTTTAATATAACTAGTTTGTTCTCTTTCAGTCGTGTATGCTCATACATGTATCCATTATCAATTCAATATGTTTAAGCCTAATTTTTATTTCATTTTTAACTATAGAATCTATCTCTCTACAAGTAACTGAGTTGGGCCCAATCTTGCCATTAGATTCTCTTTAAAGCCTAACATAAATTAAATTAAGACCAAATTCACAATAAGGTTAAATTTTGAGCATTAAACCTTTTCATGATCTATATAATTTATTTGTTTTATGCATATGCTGTTTCTTATATTTTTGGTCCAAAATTTAGGACCATAACTTTTCACAAAAAAGAAGAAGAAACAAATGGGTGGCTTGGTTTAGCTAAACCTAATCTCATATATTGGCTTTATATAAAGTGATGTTTTTAGTTACTACTGATGTACTTAGTGTAAAGTTCACAATTAAAATCAATATAAGAAAAGTATTTCTTTATTTTTTAATTTACATATGATGAATGTTTTTATTTGATTTCTAAATCTAAAGGAGGGAAGGAGTGGAGAGAGAGAGAGAGAGAGAGAGAGAGAGAGAGAGAGGCGCTTTAAATAAAATGAACCTAATTAAATATTAGTAATAAATAAAAGTAAATAGGCTAAATATGAGTTTTCAATAGAAAGCGCACACACACATATACATATTTTATTTATATTGTTAAGCCTAATTCAAGTGAAAGCCGTGTTAATTACAATTAAAAATCTAATGTAATAGGAAAACCCATTTCAATTAATTGAATTTGATAAGATATTGTTACACTGAGTTGATTAGATAGAGTCCCATTTAATGTAAGCCCATTTCAGATCCAAAATTCCTAGTCAATCCATTTAGTTTATATATTGAATCGCTAAAATCATCTATGCTAATTAACTTAGTTTTATTATTTAATTTCATTATACACAATTTTATTAATTTTATTAACCATTACATTTTACGATTCATTTAGGAATTGTACAATGTGTAACTCATTAAACTAAAATAATCATCAATCTCATTTAGCATATTTACTTACTGTAATTGAATTAATTAATTTTTATTTTAGCATGTTGAATCTTTTAAATTGAAAATCAACAATATCGTCTTAGTTTTAGCTTATTTAATCTTTTTTTGAAAGAAAGAAAGAATTTATTAATACATTAAGGCAAATGTTGACAAAAGTTTATACAAACCTATAAAATCAAGGACCAGATTACTATTACATCAATGTGATTAGGAATCACAAAAAAATTACAACTTGGAGTCAAAGACTAGGTTAATTTTCCAAGTGAGTTGACATTTTGTGCTGAAGAAGTAGTTGTCCTATATGCAAAATATGATGTCTAAATTTGGTACACAAGAATTGCAAAGAAGCTTATTTATGGTTGAGAGAATTATGAAATATCCACTTATTTCTTTCATCCCAAATAGCAGTAACTAGGCAGTTAAAAGCAACTCTGAACACCTATAAATCCCCTTCATATTTCATCTGAACCTTAGTACACCACTTAATGATATCTAACCTAGAATCTAGTGGGTTGGCTAGGTGACATTGCTAAATGATTATCTTCCAACAATATTGACTAAATTGGCATTCAAAG